>CANSGD010000410.1:0-419742 GCA_947645195.1 Patellifolia procumbens
TAAACTCCATTTGATGGCCATAAGCCAAACTTTAGATTTGGGAATAACAGTGCAAGTGTTGATCATCAATCGTGACTCACGCAATGCAATCTTTACTTGATCTAATATTGACATCAAATTTTAACTAACTTATTCCACAAAAATTATTTTAAGAACCTAATTAAATTAGGATTAATTGCTTCTAATAATCCAATATAGATTTTTATACGCGCGATGCATTAATAATGATTTTATGATGAAATTTAATAATCTACAGTGAAATAATTTATGGATAGTCGTGTATCCCTAAACTTTTCATGTTTTTAAAGCTCACCTTAATGTTTTTTTAATAAAAAATTTCACTTCCCATTACAATTTTATTAAAAACTCCCAAACACAGTTTTGTGTCTCTCCCACCAAAACCAGTTAAGTGATTCCTATATACATTTTGTTAACAAAATGGAACTTGAAATAGTTGCAATTCTTTCCAAACAGTTGTAATTCGTTATAAATTTACTCTAAATTTGTTGAGGATTTGCGCTTAAATTGATGAAATTGACTTCAATTTCAACGTAAACTAATAATAAAATGCATATATGGAACTACTTAACGGTTTTGTTAACAGAATTTAACAAAAATCATTATGTGGTGAGAGTTTAATAAAATTGGGAATAATCGTGTTGGGAAAAAACTTTTCATTAAGGTGGGAGTTTCTAAAACGTGAAAATTTTAGGTGGTTTTGAAAACAAAAATAGTAATTTTATTTGGGAAAATGTGTGTATTAGCTACTGTAACATGATAAAATGTGAAGGCATACAACATATTTTATTTTCAAGCTAAATTCATTTGGCTCTTTTTTCTTTAAAAACATCACTTCCTCCACATCAAAACTACAATTTTTGTTATATAATACCCGACCAGGTACTTTTTACACGTTGTCCAAATGAGAAAAAAATAAAATACTTGATCATGTTTCTCACTCATGCTAAAATATGTTATCATGATCAAGTTGATCAAATATGCCTTTACTCATGAACAATCAATTACTCATGTATTTTAAAATTAAAAAAATTTCATAAATATATAAAAATATAGCAAAGTGGGTGTCTATCTATAGATCTCGAAAATATAATTGTTGATAATTTTTTTAAATTGTTTGCACTTTGTAGATTTTTAGATATTTTTAGTTAGAAGTTTTGGTCTCTTTATTAAAAATATGATGGTTAAATTTGGAAATAAAACTTAATTACTTAATAAACCCATTGATTATTTTATTTATTTTTCCTTTTTTCTTCTTTGGTGTCCACCCCCCCTTCTTCACTTATATAATAGAGATTTTGGTCATTCGCGACTAACAATCCATCCTTTTGATCACTCCTAGATAATCCAACCTTATACCTCAATATCTTGTAGTAAATAAATTCTGGTTAAAACTTGTCAAACACGTTAAACATGACATGTGATGCATAACCATTGATTCTTTTAATAAATTGGAAATTTTGTAAAAACCACCTTTTATAATACACATTAGAGGTTTGACTACATTTTCTAATTTTACTTTAGTTTAACCACCTATATACCATTGAAACAGTGATTTTCACTAACAAAACCGCTTTCAGGCCAAATATTAGCGGTTTTCTGTCATAGTTCTTCATTTTCACCCAATTTTCATTCGATTTTCGTGAATCAAGTGCCCAGCTCTTCCTCCCCCCCCAAATTTTTCATTCAATTGGACATTTAATTGGGCAATAATTCGTGAATCAAGTTCCCAGATCTTCAATTTGACGTTTTTTTTGCAAACCCTAGTTTTATAGATTACGCCCAATATAGTGTATGCATCCCAACTTCCGCCGATGGGTGAAAAACCACCACCAAACAACGGCCTAGATTCCGCGGGCGAGTGAATAGCCACTACAAAACAATCTAGATTTCGCTGGCAAGAGAATAACCACCACCAAACACAACAGATTTCGTCGGCGGAGAGTAGGTTAAATTCAAACAGCGAGAGATTTCGCTCAATTAAATGTCCAATTGAAAAGAATCTTCAAATTTCTCCCAAATTGATGAACTAGGGTTGGATTACATGAGAAAACCGAGTGAAAATTGGGGGAAAATTGAAGAACATGACTGTAAACAAATGAAGGGTAAAACGTATAATTTGTTTTGGCCTGAAAGCGGTTTTTGTAGTGAAAACCTACCGGCTTCAATTATAAGAGGTAGCTAAACTAAAAAAATAGAATATGAGTTAAACCTACAATGTGTATTATAAATGTAGTTTTTGACAAAAAATTCTAATAAATCTTAGAGAAAAAAATTAAAATTAAATTAACAAATAAAAAGCTAAAACCCACCCCATCCCCAATTCCCCACCACCACCCCATCCCCTGCTACCACCTCAACCCCACCACTCCCTGCTGCCATCCCCCACCGCAGACCACCATAAAATCTTTCACATTTCCCGCAGAACCCCCAGTAAACCACCTTTGCTATAGTAGGGCATTACTTTTTAGAGAGAATGGAGAACCCTTTCCTCTAGAAACTAGAGTCTTTAATATCTAATAATAGATTTTTAGGATCTCATAAATAAAATCATAGGCTCATAGTAAATGACTTTAAATAGACATGGGATTACTTTTCTTGATTTATCCATTGAATTATTTTCTTTTCATTAGTGTAAAATTTCCCCCTTTATGGATTCTTCCTCTTATTTATAATGCTTGGTTCAGTACTAAATATTTCTATTTTGACTCAAAAGCCAAAACTTCATCTAGTTGATATGCCATGTTCAAACAAAATTTTCACAATTAGACCTTAATAAACAGCGAAAAAGATGTCAAATGTGATGCTTTCAATGCTTCTAAAACACACACTTTCTTCATGTGTATATACTAGTTTTGTGAGAACTCGTGCAATGTACTACTTTAGAGGGTAAGAAGAATTTGCCCTATCAAGCCGTAATCTTACACGTAAGGGTGTTCATCAATCTCAAACCGGGTCGGATCAGACCAGACTAGCCATAGATCGGAACCGAAACTCGTGGAAAATAGAGACCTAAGACCGGACCGAATTAAAACCGGTCCTGAGATCGGACATGATGGAAATCATTAGGACTGGACCGAAACCCGGACCGGTTAGACCGAAAATAATTTAGTTGTTTTTTCCTATAATAATTATATACTTCCATGAACCATTCAAAATTCACAATTACTTTACGTAAAGATTGTTTTATATTTTTCAAGTTTATCGGTCTGGGAGTCTGGGAGAAGAGTTAGAATCTAAAATTTTAGATTGACTTTCAAGTTTCAATATACTTTAAATAAAAATTCTAATTGGTCTGGATCAGAAAAAGTCTGGTTCAGACGTGATAGGATTTTTAAAATTTGCAAACAAAAGAACGGACCGCAAATAGACTGATCTTGTATCAGTCCAGTCTGAAACATTCCGGTCCGAGCCATTTTTCCGATCTAGAAAGTAAGTTGAACACCTCCACCTGCACGGGTCTACACCGTTCGGATAAGCGGGCCAACCACTTTAAGAATAAGGGGGGAATAAGCCAATAGGGGAATTCCTTCCCTCAAAGTGCCCTGGTGGGGATTGGACCCCTTCCCACTAGACTAAGCATTGGTTAGTACTCGTGCAATCTACATTTTCTTTGGTAAGAAGAAGTGGTTTGGATCCCGCTTGGGTCCTAATGGGCCAGACACTTTGAGAGAGTGGAAATGATAAGGGAAATCCTACTTCAAAGTGCCCCTAGTTGGGAATGAACCCCCAACCTCAAGGTTGGAAGGCTCACTCATTTCGACTAGACCAAGCCTTACTTGGTATTCATGCAATCTACATGTTAAGATAAAAAAAACACTCATACGTCATCATTGTATACTTCCCTCATTCCATATTAATTGCAACATGTGGAGTTTCATGCCTTCCAATACCCACCTTTAGTAACTAACTAGTCTTTGCACGAAATATCTAGAATATTGAAAAATTATAAAAGCTAAAATATCTGTCTGGTCGATGCCCTAGGTCATGATGTGTAATTTGATATTAACGTTTTAAATATAATTTTATCTTTTATAGTTGGAGTTAAATATAATAACCTGTATATGACTAAATATCATATTTCAAAGCAAATTTCAAGCCTTATTCGTATTCAGTTCACATATTTCAAGACTATTGGTTGCTGGTTCGGACAATTCCCCCTGTCAGTGCATATAATTCAATATCAGCTTTTAGTTAAGATAAGTGAACTATAAAATTATACCATCTTTTAAAATTGTTAGAATAGGTCGTCTCGTGAGAACTTGCATGCATGGTGAAAGCGTGCATTATAGTGATTTAAGAAATGTTAGTCAGGAGTCATCACTACGTCTTTTAGTGAAAACTGATAAACCTAATCTAACGAGTGAATTAGAGTGTTATCTTAAGTTTTGAGTTATCTTAAGTTTTTTTTCAAAAACTACGTATTATTATGCACCTTGTAGATTTGAATGCCTTATGTGTTATTTCAAGTTACCTTATATATATAATACTATTAGTTTTCTTATCAATAGGTGATTATTCTCTGTCCAAACAGGTGGTTCTTTAGTCAAAATAAGTGTTTTTCGGTCAAAAATCACTCATCTTAGCCGAAAAGTACTTATTAGTAGTGAAAGATACTGATATTGCATATATAGAGTGAATTCAACCTACAATATTTATTATCATAGGTAAATTCTGACAAAAAATCATAAATAAAACACAAGATGGCAAAACGTTAGATTTCATCTTTAACATCGAAGAGTATGTTTAATTGACAATTGAAATGTTGAAAGCTTAATATGACACCATATTTAATATTGACAGCACTCATCATATATTCAGGTAACTTTTGAATTCCTACTACTTCGATTAGGAGTCGGTACACAAAGATTTAAGATCATTTGTTTAAGTTAAGTTCATAGCTTTCTCGATAGCTTCATAGATGTTACCTACCAATTAAAAGGCCTGTTCAGGAAGACCATCTAATTCTTCTGAAAGGATCAACTAAAACCCTCTAATTGTTTATGCTAGACCAACATATTTTCCTAGAGAGCCTGTATATACTTCTTCGACGAAAAAAGGTTGTGTTAAGAAACACTCAATTTTTGTGCTCTTGCTATGGATACTTGATATTCTTCGGATAATTTGTCCAACCCAAGGATAGTTATAATATCCTGAATGGTGATGGTGCGCCGCCTATTATTTTATTGTTCATTTGGACATTTCAAATGAGCAAAGATAAGTCCAAATGAGAAAAATTGATGCCCAAATGAGTAATGAGTAAAAAAATAATTTTGGATAGACTATACTTATGGTACACCGAATATTAATTAAAAGTTGTATTTGATATTAGTGGGGCTAATAATGTGACAACATCGTTTAGGATGGTAGATCCATGACTTTAAATATATAAGCAAGTCATGTGTATGTAATTCCATCGACACACCTTACAAATGATTTTCCTATAAAAGTAAGTGGGGAACCATCACAGGAAAAACAACCACAGTTCTATATTTTGTAGGTCATTTAAATTAATGATAGAATCTAGTCTTTGTTGAAAATGAAGTTTAGAAGATGCCAGGTATATGTACCTAATCTTATGCTTTTAGTGATATCACTACTTTTCAGTGGAAGGATTTATTTAAACAAAGGATGACTTAAAAAACATTAAAACATATTTCAAATGGATGATTGCTAACTAGTAGTTGATCACTTTCCATTTGCCTCTTTTAAATACGTTGATGCTCATAATTAGTGACTGATTAGCTTCGTTTATATATATATACGTAAGCTTATCGTCAATCCAGCTAGGATTTCTCAGCCTCTTCATTGTTTTTAGTTTGTCTTACTAGCATAAAGTGCACCAAAGTGGCAAAGATACATTTAGGGCCAGGCCAGGCCAGGCAGCAGTGTTAATTCGAGTGAACTATTGGAGTCGGGTTGAGATCCACAACGGGTCGAGTACAAGAGAGTGTGTCCATATCACAAGAGTAGATGCGATATAGTGGTAGATCATCTTTGTAGATGTAGATAAGTTGAATAATACGTGGATCACATCCAAAATTAGAAGTGAAAAAAGTATTATGGACAGAGTAAAAAAAGAAAGAGAGTGATTGTTTGGTTCACTTTAAAGTATAAATTCAAAAATTATTACTAGAGAGGATGTATGGACTATGGAATGACAATCTATAGGTAGACATGGGATTAAAAGGGTTTAGGTAAATGAGAAACACTTCTATATGAGGTTCTATACCAAGTTAAATCAACCAAACAATTTTCTCGTCATAATGATATCACATTAAACCATTGGTTCACCACATTAAACCGCCAATTCATCAACTTCTAGTTATAAAGTCAAAAATCCAAGTTATATTTTAAAATCAATACCAAGTTATAAGGTTAAAACTCCAAGTTGCTTAGAACAAACAAGCTCTTCTTAAGAACGTCTCATATATGATACAATCTTAAAAGAAATTGAAAATTTGATGAGTTGCTCAAGAGCTTGATTCGGTCTTATAAGAGATCGCTTACTTCCAATTTAAAATTAGGCAACAACTGCAACCCAATATTATGAGAGAAAAGGACCACCTTTTTAATACAGTGACTACTTTAATCCATTTGGTGACCGAAGTAATTTATTTAGTCATCATTAAATCTATTTAGTGACTAGTTTAATCATTCAACAATTACATTCTTTAATTCATTTAGTAACTACTTCAATCTATTTTATGACTAGTTTAATCCATTTCTAAGTCTGCTGGATTACTTTTTAAAATTGTCTAATGTAGTACGAGATTCAATAAGAAACAAAGGAAGGTGAAGAGAAGGAACAACTAGGTTAATACGAGATGACTATGAATAATGTTGGGTTAGAGTGAGATGTGATGAGTTGCTAGGAGAACTAGTGTGTGACCCACGTGATGCCCCACCTACTTTAAGTCAGGTTGTGCCTTTCTTACATTTAATTTCCATTTTGTAAGGATTTATATATTACTATATAGAACATTATTGTAACATCCCGACTTTTCCATAGGACAAACCCAAGGTGTTACTGGCGAAAGCATACACAAATATGCTTCCTTTAGAACCACTACTACCTTTAAATACTTAACAAGCATTACAAATTCCAGATATCCGTTTAATACTAAAACATTTAAATAACAGGATCGCGGTGTTAGTTGAAACCAAACTTCCTCAAAGTCAAACCAAAATAAAGTCAACGTCTGATAAAAGTGAAACTTGAAAAGTCAACATTCTTTAAAAGTCAGCTCAACTTGAAAAGTCAATCAAAACATAAAGTCAATCGCAGTGGAAAATAAAACTTAGTCAACCTCAAACCAATTTATTAAATAGTAAGGTACGAGGACCAACCATATGACCTCTAAATAATACTAATAGTATCCAAATACTCATATACAAATGGAATAAAGTAAGATTATTGTAAGAAAGCTCCATTACGCTCTTCTCGATTCCCCAACGAATGATATACTCCATGAATGATCACCTAAGATGCGACCGTCTATGATGTCTCGACTGCTCAGCAATATGGACGGATTCCAAATGCGTCATCACAAGATCATCATAGAAAGATACAATGATCAAGAACAGAAACAAAAGAAACGAAATGCGGATCAGCTATGCTGCGTGCATAACATAGAACTTGACATACACATAACACATCAAAACATGCTTCATAACTTTATCTAACAATATTCGACTACCAATACTCATCTTATTAATCAATACAAACAATCATGACAATAACCACATAACCATAACCCTCCAGTTAAAGCATTTGTAGGGGTAAAACCGAGATGTATTGGGTTGGCCGACCCAGATCTCTCACCTTGAAATATATGGAAGACAGAGCTAGCTCCGGGCTAGTTGCAACTAAAATTAATGTGCACACACCCCGAGCTGGTAGCCATAAATGATTCACCTCAGGCACCAAATAAAAGTAGGGATCCATCCTACTGGGTCACTTTCGACTCGATACAAGAGACACCATGGTCCCCAAATAATAAATTCCAAAATCTAATTCAAAATTTCATTCCATAATTCCGATTCATTCTCAAATCCAAAACTCAATATATATAACTCATAATATAGAAAGACATCAACATGCTTTCATATAAACAATCCATGATTCCAAACACATATAAAGTTCACATGAACTTTATCCTAGGTTCTCATATCCATTCAAACAATCTCACATAATCAAATAAATATCAAGACACTATGTCATGTACCTTTCTACGCAAATAATCTCACACAAGAAGCTACGAACAACGTCTAACGTCCTATGATGAATCGAGCTCATTAAAACAATTAAAATAACTTAATTTAGAACTCTTACAAACTTAAACACTTATAATAAAATATGAGCAGCCTTTAAAGTCAAAAACCCTTTAAAAACTCCCTCAAAATAACTCTTAAGTTTATACAACAATCCCCCATCAACTACCTATCTAAAGCTACTAAAATAATTAAAGACTTAAATATTAATTAAATTACAACAATATAATAAATCAAAAATATAAACTTTGAAACTCTAAACCTGCATCAAAACCCTAAAATTAGGTTTAAAATATCATACTTAACTTAAGGTTCAAGTAGGATCAAAAGATAACCCTTTTTGAGCATAAATCGAACGAAATACCAAAATCTACTTAATTTAGGAAATTAAATATACACATGTAATTTATTTCCAAAATAAAAATATATTTATGAAAATATAGGCGGACTAGCAGCAACAGCCATGTGCAACGATATGCTCGTGGTGGCACGCGTGACCTCAATGCTCTAGAGCGGCACGCATGCCGAGGCTCCCCCACCAAACCCTAATTTTTGAAAAACCCTAAATCTATAAAAACCCAAATTTTCTTTTCCCAATATTCCCGAATCTAATTTTAGAACATAGTATGATCGTGCATAAATTCAAAGAACTAATTAAATTTCATAAACAATGAATAAAGAATAAGCCATGAAAATACTACTACAAACCATAAAAAAGATGGAGAAGGGGAGAGAGCTTACTAGGGTTTCTGAAAAGATGACGAAAAATAATGAACTCTCTTTGCTTCCTTCTCTTTTTAAAATAAAGATCCACATAATGGGCTTCATGAAATTGTACTCCCTTTTACAAATCCTTTTTGACTACTAAAAGGTAGCCCTGTAAACATGTCGGTTGGATTAGGTTCGTGCTCGGATTAGTATTAAATGAGTTAGAAATATTCAAGCCAAACCTAACCCATTTATTAAACAGGTCAAAAAGTTCAACCCTAACCCAACCTATTTAATAAACAAGTCTCCTCACTTAAACCATTTAACCCCCTTATCTCTGATGACTTAATTTTTTATCTTAAAGAAGTATAATTTAATATAATTAAGAATACATTTCACCATAAAAATGAATACATTATGATTTTTTTCTAAAAATATGATAATTATGATCCCTTTTTAGAATTTTTTATCTTTATTGACCAATTTCAACATTTATTAAAGTTAGTTTTTTGGATTATTTTATATAAATGGGTCAAATCTGGTTATATTCAGATTCCAAATTTCAACCTTAGCTTAACCCAATTGATTAACAGATCAGATCGGGTCAAGCCATTTAGATATTCAGGTCGAAAAACTTAATCCAAACCCGCTTATTTGAGGTCGGGTTAGCAAGTCTGGTAAGCTTTTCCCAACCCTACTAAAAGGACTATAGCCCAATAGAGCCAAACTCTCCTTCTAAAACATGCCATCAAATCAAATGCCCTTTTATTATTTCAAAACTCTAAAATTATTTTCATATTATATTTATATGCCATCAAATCAAATGCCCTTATATTTATATAAATATAATACTCCTATGACTATAATAAAATCCTTTCCTTATAAAATGAATGATATTATAAAGTTAATTATATAATCAACTTCTATAAAATAAAAAAATTCCTTCAAATATATTATTATTAAATAAAAATAAATAAATACGGGATATTACAATTATCATATCATAATTGACTAAGATGGTAAGATGACTGTCTTATATTTGAAGTGGTCCTTACATTGATTCTTTGTTGACACATTTCGATTGTCAAATGCATGATATGGTATGACACATATCCAGTCAATGACATTGCTAATTCTAGCGCGCAAGGAAACAAGGTTCTACGTAAGACATAAACTTTCTTAAGATTTTTTTTTGATAAATTAGGGCCCTTCTCCTCATTTCAATTTAGTTTTTTACGCAATACCTTTACTCTCACATTCATACATTGACCGAGCTGCTCGACTTAATTAGCATCCATAGTCACACATAGGGATGACAACTGGTGGGATATGTGTCTGGTGAGCCATCATGTATTTATCACCCCAGTTAAACCAACTCTCACCCCATCCATCCGTCCATCCCAACAAGACTATCACTTGTATTCCATCCATGTCAAATTAAGATAAGTTTATGGTTTCATGTCGATAATAATCAAAAGGTAAATAAAATTATACGAACGTAAATAAAGTAATAGACATTTAAGAAAATATAAGAAATAAGTGATGAAGCGGGTAATAAACACGTGATGGATCGGGTGATATATGAAGCTTTCTCACCTAATTCCATCCATCACCAACTAAAGCCACCACCCGTCCATCATCAATTTAGCTCGGATTTTCACCTTCTTTTTTTTTTTTGTTTTGTTTTGTTTTGTTATTTCTAGTCACAAAACAATGCTTTAGCCCTATGTTGCAAGTCTAAACCCTTCCCAAAAACCCAAAACCCTTTCTTCACAAACAACAACAACAACAACAACTATACTTTGATTCAATCACTAGAAATCGCAACCAAAAACTAGGCAGCCGCACTTCTTCCCCTCCCTCACACTCACCGCCGGCAAACATGGTGAAATCATACCTTCGTTACGAGCCAGCGGCAACATTTGGGGTGATAGCTTCTCTGGAATCAAACATCAGCTATGACAGCTCTGGTAAATACCTATTCTCACCAGCTCTTGAGAAGGTTGGTGTTTGGCATGTTCGACAAGGCGTTTGCTCCAAAACATTATCCCCTTCTGTCTCCTCTCCTGGTCCTTCTCTTGCTGTCACCTCTATTGTATCTTCTCCTTCCTCTTCTCTGGTATATTCCTCTTTCTTGCCTCCTTTGTTGTGTTTTGTTTGCGCAGTTATGGTTTTAAAGTGGGTTTCTTTTGATTTTGAGAAAGAACTGTTCTTTTGGGATAATTTTTGTTTAATGGAACCCTTTTGTTGTGTAATGATATGGTGTTTTTGTTGTGTATTTCTATTGTACCTTTTGAAATCAATTAACTTAGATATTTGAATTGGGAAATACCCCTTGTTGCAACACTTCTCTTTCCAATTAATGCTTTGTTCTTTTGAACTGGACTGAATGGAACTGGACTGAATTGAACCGGAAATTGTGAGACAAAAGGAGCTGAACTAATTGAATTGAAATTATATGTTTTTCAATTAATCCAGTCCAAAAGAACAGGGCCTACGAAGGGCAATGAAGGAAGAAAGCTAGTGGGTAATACGAGTTCTTCATCCTCAAATACATCCTTGCCCTTAATTATTTTCTCAATGAAAAAGTAATTTTGTAGGAGAGATATTTTACTATGATGTTTAATGGGAAAATGTTTATGCATTTGTTTTGGTTTTGTTGTTGCAAAAAACATGCATCAAAGCTCTGTTCTTTTGGATTGGATTGGATTGGACTGAATTGAATGGAAACTCTTTACGGAAAATTGTTGGAGGAAACTAACTGAACTTTAACTTCATTTCCATTAATTCAGTCCAAAAGGACAGGGCCTAAATGTCAGTTGCTCCAAGAGGGTATTTCGTGGATAATCTGAAATAAGAGCTCTTGCTGACTTATGGATGCATCTATATAAATTAGGGTGTCATGTAAATATCAAAGTCATCCCAATTAAGGTATGATAAGACTGACATTCTTTCAATGAATTGGAGATGGGATTAATTTCTCAAACATTTCCAAAGATTACTATACAGTTGTGAGAGGGGGAAGTTTGTGAAAATGTGCCATTGATGCTGGTTTAATTGTATTGTTCTGGGCATTGATCCTTGTTGCTTCTTTCAGCTGACAGTTGGATATGCTGATGGCAGTATAAGAATATGGGATTTTGATAAGGGAACTTGCGAAACAACGTTGAATGGGCATAAAGGAGCTGTGACTGCTCTTCGTTACAATAAAACTGGGTCGATGTTAGCATCTGGTGGTAAAGATAATGATATTATCTTGTGGGATGTAGTGGGTGAGACTGGCCTTTATCGTCTTCGCGGGCACCGTGATCAGGTTCTTATCATTACCTCTTTATTTTTATGCTTTTTTGTTTGAAAGACAGAAGGAGAGAGAAAGAGTGGGACTTGGCAGATATCTGTACTCACTTCTGTTTATTCTTTGATTTTATACTGGGACTGATATGCTTTTATTAGCCTGATCATCTCTGTAAGCATTGACGTTTTTGCAATTTCCCTGTTTCTGAATGCTTCTATGGTTAGGTGACCGACCTGCTATTTCTGGATTCTGGGAAAAAGTTAGCTAGCTCTTCGAAGGACAAGTTTGTTAGAGTTTGGGATATTGAGACCCAACATTGTATGCAAATAGTTAGTGGCCATCATAGTGAAATTTGGTCATTAGATAGTGATCCAGAAGAGAGATATGTTGTCACAGGCTCAGCTGACCTTGAACTTCGGTTTTATTCTGTAATCAAGCACAATTCGGAAGGTGGAGAATATTTAGAAAGTTCTAATCACAAGGAGTCGGTAGAGAATGGTCTTATATCAGCTGGTAACAAGTGGGAAGTCTTGAAACACTTTGGTGAAATTCAGAGGCAAACCAAGGATCGAGTTGCAAAGTTAAGATTTAATAAGTCTGGTAATCTTTTAGCATGTCAAGTGGCAGGTAAGACAGTGGAAATATTTCGAATGTTAGATGATGCTGAGTCCAAGCGCAAAGCTAAGCGCAGAGTTCACAGAAAAAAGGAGAAGAAAGATAAGAAAGAGAAGAAAGAGAAAGAACTCTCAAAAAACATGGCTGAGGTTGCAGAGAATGGTGCTGAAAAGCAGACTTCGTTGGAGGAGGAGAGCAATCCAGCAATTGTAGTCTCTGATGTCTTCAAGCTTCTTCATATTCTAAGATCTGGAAAGAAGATATGTTCCACTTCTTTCTGTCCAATCAATGCGAAGAATTCCCTTGCCACCCTTGCCTTGTCATCAAATAGCAATTCTATAGAAATTTATTCCATAGGTAGTGATTCGAGTATGCAGACACTATCTATTGAGCTCCAAGGTCACCGTTCTGATGTTAGAAGTCTTAGTCTTAGTCCGGATAACTCTCTTTTACTGTCAACTAGCCACAATGCGGTGAAGATTTGGAACCCCAGTACTTGTAACTGCCTTCGAACTATTGATTCTAATTATGGGCTGTGCAGTATGTTTGGTGATCAGAGCAACAAATATGCACTTGTTGGAACTAAAGGTGGCAAGATTGAGATTATAGATGTTGCCAGTGCTACATGTGTGGAGGTAGTGGAGGCTCACGGAGGCTCCATCCATTCAATTGCGGGATTACCCGACAGAACTGGATTTGTTACTGGTAGTGCAGATCATGAAGTTAAGTTCTGGGTGTATCGCAGAGTTCGAAAGTCTGGTGAAGTGAGTCCTCTGTGCATTTTGTGTTTTCTGTTCTTACGTTAAATTTCCGTGAACTCTTTTTCTAACTTTCAGTTTTTTCGATGCAGTTGAAAATTCCATGTTCCTCATTGTATTCTTTGTGCACTCTGTTTTTCCTGCTCTTGATATAAATCATAGAGCCTCTCACATAGAATCGGATGTTAATGTATGTTAGTTTATTTTTTATGAGTGTCTACATTTTTGTGGAGAGCCCTTTTTCTTGGAGGAACTAAATCATCCAATAATTGCTGAACTGCCTAGTTTTCTTTTTGATAATATTTTTTCATTTAAAGATCCGTAGTCATGTGGCGCATCGGCTCATTGATTCTGAGCTGAATACTTACTTTCTTAACCCAAGTATTTTAAGTTGCTGAAGGTACTGCTAGTCTGCTTTACATTACTAGAATCAGGCTTTCTGACAAAATTATGGGTATCATATGCACTTTTGATTCAGCAGCCATTTTGTTCCGAAGTTGCTCTGACCGGGCATCAATTGTTTTGGAGACATCTGAATGATCTGATACGCAAGTAATGCAATCGAGTTTATTGTCCTGCGTTATAATACGCTGCTTCTTTTCTAATCCTCAACTTTGTAAGCTAGATTTATACCAACCATTTATGTAGACTATACACTGTTCTCAGTACATTAATTCTACACCATAGACAGATTAGCATTGGTCTAACTGTACAGGACCTTGATAGATTGTGGCTCTTTGTCTTTAGTGTTTGCTCAGTGCTCCCCTCCATAATCGAAATTGTAATGGGCCAAATCTTGTAATTTTGATAATAGGTTTGTGCTGGCTATTCTCAAATATATTGTTGATGGGTAAATCTTAGGTATGCCATCTTGCAGTCTTTTATTTGGTTGTTACTTTTACTCACAGGACTTGGAGCGGTTAACAGTGTCAAATGTAAGGACAATGAAAATGAACGACGATGTTTTGAAGGTTGCTTTGAGCCCGGATGCAAAGTATATCGCTGTTGCATTGTTGGATTGCACAGTTAAGGTCAGTGTGGGCTGATTATTCCATTGGTTTGCATTTCTGAATTGTATGATCGAGTAGTTGTTTTAATTTCGCTTGAATATACTATTGAAAGTTAGTTGCATCTTTAATTCTCTCCAACTTTCACTCTTTTTGTGTTTTTTTGTTCATTATGATCATACCTATAGTCTCGAGGTTTTTCCTGGTTTATATACTATTTGTTACTCTTTATGACGCGTAAAATCTTTGCTAGGTCTACTTTGTGGATACGCTGAAATTCTTCCTTACACTCTATGGTCACAAGTTGCCTGTGCTATGCATGGATGTATCATCTGATGGGGACCTGATAGTTACGGGGTCTGCGGACAAAAATTTGAAGATTTGGGGTTTGGACTTTGGTGACTGCCATAAATCAATCTTTGCCCATGCTGATAGGTACTTATCTTAGCCTATTTTGACAGAAGGCGTTTTACCAATCACTGGTGGTATAATTGACTAGTGGGCTTCTTTTTCCTGTGGCAGTGTCATGGATGTGAAGTTTGTTCCTAATACTCACTATGTATTTAGTGTTGGGAAGGACCGGCTTCTGAAGTACTGGGATGCTGATAAATTTGAATTGCTTTTGACTGTTGAAGGACATCATGCTGAGATATGGTGTCTTGCACTCAGTACTCGTGGTGATTTTGTTGTCACAGGATCTCATGATAGGTCCATACGACGTTGGGATCGCACTGATGAACCCTTTTTCATTGAGGTATTCTTTTTTAGTAGCCCCCGTTGCTAGATAGTGCCTTAAGAAAACAATTTTTTCTTTTTTTAATTCAACTGTCTGTGACATAAACACTATTTGCAGGAAGAGAAAGAAAAAAGGTTGGAGGAGATGTTTGAGGCTGACATTGATGGTGCATTTGAAAATAAATACGCCCCAAAGGACGAGCTTCCTGAGGTGGGTGCTGTGGCATCAGCAGGAAAGAAAACTCAGGAAACCTTGACGGCAACTGACTTGATTATTGAAGCACTAGATATGGCAGAAGCTGAAATAAAGCGTATTGCTGATTACGAGGTATTTGCACTGTTACTGATACATTTTTCATAATCTTTTTCCAGTGAATTCATCATCGTTGTTATCACAGTAGCTCTTGAATCTTATGATTCCATTTTTCATCCAAACGGAAAAATACAAGGTGGGTTCACCACTTCACTAACTGTAACTGCTGAAATAGAGTCCACCAGTTGGCGAATGAACCGTATGCCAGATTTTCAATTTAAATGACGTTTTCTTTGTATATGAATTAATCTCTCTCTGTCTCTCACTCTCTTTTCCCGCCGATGTGTATTTGTGTGTGCATATATTATATGTATAGCAATCAGAGGATATTGAATGAAATCAAGTTAATTGATTTATGTATCATGATGAACAGGAGGAGAAAACAAGGGGAACTGCGGCCAAATTCCAGACTAATATACTGATGCTTGGACTTTCGCCCTCAGATTACGTTCTTCGCTCAATTTCAAATGTCCAGCCTAATGATCTGGAGCAGACTTTACTTGTATGTACATGTGTTGGTGGTTTCGCTAACATTTCTGAGTAACTTCCAGTTCCCCAGTTTTTCTAGCATGTTCTTCTCATGTTCATTCTTGCATGTATTTTTTACGGCTATATGATTCCGCCATTGGATAGATGGATTTCTAATTTTAAGTTCCATAATTGTGGCAGGCATTACCGTTTTCAGATGCTTTAAAACTGCTTTCGTACTTGAAGAACTGGACCACAATTTCCGAAAAGGTGAGATTATTAATCCTTATCGACACTTGATATCAGTTTATCTTATGCAAGCAGTTGTGCTTGCCACTTTTTTAGGTGATTTTTTATTAGTATTCGCCACCTAATATCCCAGGGAACTCTTGTATTTAAATTCAACACCTAATGACTCAGTCACTCCTCTTTATGGTGCTAACTTGCAAAGCAATCTGCCTGTTTACCTTGTCTATCGCACTCCTAAAACTGTGTGCCAAGAAGCTTGATAGCACTTAAAAAGAAACAGGGGAAGTAAAGTATACTTAGTTAGCTGAGCTAATAAATACGACGAATTACAATGCTAATAGCATATTAGGTAACTCTGTGCTGTAATGACGTCTGGACATTGTAGCTTATGTTTTAGTTGAAATAAACTCCCGAATCCTGCCTTAACGCTCTAGTTGAAATGTGTCTGAGCTGAGCTGGCAGCTTGGACTGCTACTTTTTTACCCCAGTTTAGCGTCCTATATTCCAGTTCATGAATGTATGACTGCAGTTTTTTCGACTTTCTTGGAACAAGTCCACATGATCCCATGTCTTGAAAATCGTCCTTTAGTGTCCACTTACACATCAGCTGTATTGAAGTCAATATTAAAGATCAAACATTGATGCCACACGTCGTAAATGCAGGTTGAGCTCATCTGCAGGATTGCAATAATATTGTTGCAGACGCACTATCATCAGTTAATAAGCACACCATCTGCAAGACCTATCTTGAGTAATCTGAAAGATATCTTGCATGCAAGAGTAAAGGTACTTTATAATCTGGTTCTAGGTTAATGCTGTTGGTTCTTGCGGTTGCAGTATTGTGGCATAAAGTACTTATTTTTAATTTTTTCATCCTTTTCGTATACTCTAGTATGAAGATATCGTAGATTTGTAGTTTGCAATAATCAGTTTCTAAACTGATTGTTGTTAGGTAAAGAACAGTTTTGATGCCTGTCAATCAGGATCCATTTCTGGATGCTTATTAAGACCATTAAAATTATGAAAGCTTTGCATAGTTGTTGTCTCATGTTCATGGATGCAACTAAATTTGAAGCTAATTGTTGTCATGGATGGAGGCACATGATATATTCTTCACTCTTGTAGCTGACCCCATTCTAATGGGGTTAAGGCTCTGACATTGTTGTAGTCGTTGCTTAGTTGTCTTGTTGAGGTCCAACTTTCACATGTACGTGCTGCTCTTGGGGTGTGTGGAGAATAGTTCATGACTTATGAGTGTGTTAGAATTGTTATGATACCATATAAGGAGGTGACGCTCCTCCACCCCTCTCACACTTGCATACTACCTTCATTTCCTATTTGAATATCTGTAGAGCTTTCTCATTTACTATATGGTCAAGAATTCTGCCATTGAAATGCCTGCAGAACATTTAATGCCTATTTGACAGGTGGTAATAATTGATGTTATATCTTATCTTTCTAATTTAGTGCCATTATAATGTCTGATGATGCTACTACATCTTCAACTCCGTGTCTCTGATAAATTTCTATTACGTTGTTGTCACCACTAGAGGTGGTTTTGAGTGATAAAGAAATATTATGCAAGAAATAGGCTGAGATTTACGAGATTACATATATATATTCATTTCTATACCACTCTTAATTACCGGCTACCACTCTAAATTACCGGCTACCACTCTTAATTACATATTACATGGGTGCATGTATCTTGCAAGTGAATGATATTGGATTGTTGATCTTGGCTTGTGGTTATTTTTGCAGGAATGCAAAGATACTCTTGGGTTTAATCTTGCTGCAATGGATCATCTCAAGGTATGTATACGAGCATTCATATATATTCACATCAGCGTGCTGTGATCTTGGTGCCAGGCAGGAGAAACTGACTCTCTTATCTTCTATTTCAGCAACTAATGGCAATGAAATCTGACGCACCTTTCCGAGATGCTAAAACAAAGTTGCTGGAAATCCGTTCACGGCTTGCGAAACGGAATGAGGGAAGAACAGACACGAGAGAGGAACGGAAGAGGAAAAAGAAGCAGAAGAAGGGAAGTGATGGACATGCCTGGACTGTTGTGCGATAAGAGCGAGATCCAGTCAAGTAGAAGAACGTTATTGCATTTTTACAGGGTAGTGCTCAAACATTAGAGATTCTTTCAGGGCCATCCTCTGCCCTGTGATGTTGAAGATGTGAAATCAAATCTGGTGCCGATGGCTGACGAGGTTTATCGGTGACAATTGAGTTTTATTACCTTGTCGTTCTGAGAGATCAAAGCTGAGCATGACAATCGGACTGCTGGGGCTGGCTCTCAAAGGTATGCATACATTGTTCCATACCTCACGCGTTCTAATGCGAGAGGCATAGAATTTTGTTATTGCAGAAGTATATGTGCATGTATTCTTCTTAATTTCAGTCTGAGGGTTTTGCTTGCTTTCCTTTACAATTGTATAAATATGCAGATTGACCAATTTTGGTGATTTTTGAGGCAAGGGTTTCGTCTTGTATCAAAGTTCAGAAGTGCTCTTTACTTATTTATTAATGTTATGCACAAATATTAAGGAGTTTTTATTTGTGGCGTTGGTATTTACTACAAAAACCGACATAACAGGAAAACCCGAACTGATCTAAGCAAAATTTGGTCAAAATACCCATGAAAAGTTAACTTGTAAATCCAACAGTGAAATCGAATTAACACGAATAATGAGCTGAATCGTGCTTGGCACATGAAAAGATTGAAATAAAACAAATTTATCTCGATAACCCAACTTGACCTGAATCTGAAACGGTAGTGTGAAGATTGTCAAAGCCCGCAATGAACTAATTCGTACCAATTTAAACTGGGAAATTTGGGTTGATGGACACGAATAAAACGACACAGCAGAAAACTAGATTAGCTGGGTGTAATATAAATTGGATGTGAAATAAGAGCTTTATAACACAATAATATGTGATTGGAATTAATTGAATTTCGACCAATTATAAATTCTCAAAATTCTCCTTCAAAGACATAGAAATCATTCAAGGCAGAGAAGTTGAAGTACAAACATCAGATATAGTTACATTTGCACTTGAGCAGGTGAAGTTTATTTGTAGTTTTTGCCTTCGAATGTCTGTCCAAAGTGCCAATTTGCAGGCACAACACGCCATGAAGTAGACTGTTTGCCGTCACTAGTTTTGAGTCTGAAGGTGATGGCTTGCCCTACTAAACTTTCATGGCTCTCCCAGTATTGACCCCAGTTTCGCTTCATCTCTGTAAATGGCTTCCCCTTGTCACCTTTTATCTGCACGCTTTGGACATCTCCTGCACCTCCGACATTCCATACCATCACCAACATGAAGTACGGGTTTGATTTTGGAGATATGGTGAACCGGATTCCTCCCGTTCTTATGCATGGAACTCTGCATGATATGTCACGGTACTCTTATTATACTTCTTGATTCAACTTTGCAGTAAAATGGAAGACACTATATGGCGAGCAAAAATTGCACATATATATTTTTTAAAATTCACCTTGAAGGTGTAAAATGGACACTTATTAGTATTACTATCAGTTTCATACCTGCGATATTGCAGTGGGACAACACCAGCCTTGTACTCAGCGATTTTAAGGTAAGCGGGTTGTGAGAGATCAAAATGCTCCTGGGGTGGGCTGCACCACCCTCCGTCGGGGCACAAGTTGGTGGCGGTAATAGTGATGGGGGGTGCGCCTGGTTTGCAGCCCTTTTTAGGATCTTCACATTTGAGCTCATAACAAGACCCACAAGCTGCCCCTTGCTTGAACATAGCTGTGCTTAATGCTGCTGTTTGAATCCCATAACCTTTGCCTCCCTTGAACGAAATATCCCCGTATCCACATGCTCCCTCTATATGCAATTGCACACAAATTCGGCTTTACTTAGGACCATATCTTGCACTTTGGCATACACCATGTTTGATATTTTAATTAAAATTGTCTTCTTTTATCTCTTTGTTGAAATATACTAGCTACTTTGTACATATGATGAGAAAGGTCCATGCTAGGGTGAAGCGGTCTCTGGGCGGTATGGCCATCGATAGCCAAGGGCTAGGCCCGTGCCATGACACGGCTTGCGGGTCACATTTTGTACTTTTTAAAATGCACGTCCCTTAAATATAATTATGGAGAAGCTACCCTCATTTCTCAATGAGTTATTGGAAAAGATTTGTTTACTAGATACTTCTTTTGTTTTGAGGTAGCTCCTTTTATTTTTTCAGTGCCCTTATTTTTTTTATTCTATCCACTGTCGTTTTATTTCTAATTTGGAAATTGTTTTTCTTCCTACTTACCTCACACGAAACACGATCATTAATTCTTTATTTTGTTTCAATCCCATATAGAATTATGTCTCTCTCTCCACCTATTTCGTACTTGAGCCCCACATGCAACACCCCTTTTACACAAAACCCCCATGTCACCCTCTTTCCTACTAATTAACCTTCGTTTGACAAAAAGAATCAAGGTAGTATTGCATTTACATACGTGTTGCATGTCATTCACGAGATTAAAACTGTTTATCATAATTTCCAAAAATCATGACATTTAAACGCTATATAAATTAATCACAAAACGCTATTATATAATACAACAATTGATCGAAATATATGGAGATATCATCCATCATCAGTAATTTTAGATACATTTGGTATTATCTTAAGGTTCTTGCTCATCATAAACCTATATTATAGTACCATGGAAATATTATATGACTAGTAATATCAAATATTTTCTACTCCGTATCCTTTAACATTCCAAAATCATTGCATGGATGCCGGATGCGACATGATTTACGTATCCATAATTAATTTCCTTGAGTTAATATGTATGCTGCCTTCTTTCCCTTACGAGATTCTTGATTTTGACAAGGAATCACGAATATATGTACAAATCATGGAAATACCATTTCGCCTAGTAAGTATATGTTGCTAATGACTAGGCTACCTACCAAGCTTGGTTTGGGTTAGTGGTTAAGGGTTTGATCCCATGAGATCAAATCCCACTAGGGGCACTTGGGGGTGGGGATTCCCTTACCATTCCCCCCTACTCCCAAGTGTCGGGCCCCGCAAATACCAGATCAAGATACTGTGCTAGTTGAGATCTGGTCAGGGGTCCATCACATTACCTTCCTAAAAAAAATAAAAAATTACTAGGCTACCTAGCTTTTTTTCACATCCGTATCAATATAATAAACTCAAAGCCAATTTAGTTTGACTAAACAAAGATGAATGTTACCTATTATTTTGAAAATAATAGTTTTTCCAGAAGAAGTTAATATCTTATATCCTTTATATAACAAGTTATTAAGAATCTCATAGATATAAATATATAATCTCTTATACTTTCATGAAGTGCCATTGAAGAAAACAAATAACTTACGTCCATGGAGCTTTAAAAGATGGTAATTAAGTTTGATGAGAATTGAGAAATGGAATTTCAGCTTTCACCCTTAAGCTCCCAACATTTTAATAATGTGACATAATATATTTATATGTAATTTTATAATAAAAGTCTCGTATAATATCCATAAGAATGGTTGTCTGCCAACATGTATATATTTTTCAAAAAAATTAACTACCACTTGAAAGTGTTGTTGAAGGATACCGTACATTCGGACGAAAATCAATGCAAGGAGATGAATTCTTGTTACCATGAATACCATTGTACGTGTTTTTTTTTCTATAAAGTTTATTATTTTCATTAGCGTCATTTATCAAGTATGCATGATTTTTTTAGTTAATTATGTGTAAGCTTAAGTAGACTTCATACATTCATGGTGCATTTCTTTTCATTTAAGTATAACAGCCATTACTGTCTATCAATGCTCAGTTGATTTATTACTTTTTTTTGTTTTTGAAGGGGTGAATTTATTAAATTTATACAATTGGTTCATATTAAACCCTAAGGGGTCTCCAAAAGGTTAAAACGTACATACACAACCGGTCTCACATTATTGTTATGAAATTTATCATGCATTACCTATCTATCAACATACATACATAATAAAAACATTCTACTGTAAAACTTTGTAATATATTGATAAAACCTAACAATTTAGAGGATGATGATTATGAAGATAACGATAACAATAACAATAACAATATTTGTTAGTTACCAAAAGTTCCTGAGCCATCAGAGCCACCATAGAAGGTAGCCCTAGCAGGTCTCCATGGGCCAGACTCAAACGTTGGCTTCTTGGCATGAACGTCATTTGTATAAACCACAAGAACGAACAAAGCCCAGACAATGCCTAGCGCAGAAGACTTCATTTTTGATGGCGAGGTTGGTAAAGAGAAATGTTTTTTTTGCTATCTCTCTTTTTCTTAGCTCATTTTATATATTGATGCTAGATTTTGGGCTATGTATTAAGCTATATTTAGTTTATGCAATAGATTATTTGGTAAAGATGTTGTTTTAGATTGGTGATCTTTTTCACCATTAATATTATTGATCATCTATATTTAAGCAATTTTCATAGAAGTTTAAAATGTTGAAAATTGGTAATTATAATAGCCGGATTTTTTTGAACAATTATATGCATAAAATCTGGAAAAAGAGTCAATTTATCGCATGCTAAGAGTGTATTTAAAGAAGGTTTAAGTGAATTATAAATAATTATATAATTAGGGATAGTAACTAAAAATATAAATTATATTATACGGAGTATCTGTTTAGGGAAAAATGATATTTGTTTGGATATTAAAGATTACAAATTGGTTAGTGATGAATTGATGATTAATAAAATATGGACTTAAATCACTCAAATTGGTTAGTGATGATCTCGAATGAACTTCAAAATTACTAATGTACGAGATTCAAATTTGAAGGCATAAAAAAAGTAATGCGCGCGACCAGTTTTTTTTTAAAGACGTCTCTACCAATTTTTCAAACAAAAAAAAATAATTTCATCTACACATCTAACACACAATTAGACCAATAACACAATGTTTATTAAAACCCTAAACCATCTAAATAATTATATTTTTATAATAGAAAATTACTACCTTCTCCTCCCAATATAAATGCAACACGTTAATTTTTATACTATTTACCTACATGCATTACTTTGATCACAACATTTTCACTAATACATACAAACATGAATACCTCTCGGCTTAGTGAATGAACTAGTTAATTAGTTAGTGAAATAGTTAATTATCTAAATAATTAGTGAAGTAATTAAGATATATATATTTTTTGTCATACATCTCAGCATCTCCTCTTTCCTTATATAATAGAGATTTAATGTGAAATTTTAGTTTTTATTGAGATAATGAGAATCATATTTATCGAGCTAATGTTTGAGAGATTATAGAAAAGATATGGTTTAACTATTTAGGAGATATTGTCTTTGTGACTGGCAAGTGTATAGAGTATTATCTTTTGAGAAATATGTATTGTGTTACGGAAGGGGCAAAGAGGCGTGAAGGCTTCGTATAGATATTGTGGGATTATAATGTTAATAATACACAAGAACTTGAGATGAATTTAACATGATATCAAGAGCAAATTAATATTGAATATGATTAAATTTTCTCATAATACTCGAAAGCCAGTGAGATTTTTGAGAGATAAATAATAACAGTTTTTTTTTTAAAATATCAAAGCTTCTATTTTTCTGTATGGTGAATAAGAAAAGAAAGGAAGGAGGTGGGAGTTGCTCCAAATCTAACATGACATCCCCATTTTACCTCGGACCTCATGATAATCCAGGTACACATGGTTATCCAAATACAGGTGAAAGGTGACAATTACAAGTGGGCACATTCTATATGTCTTTGTTAAGGGGACTACCGACAAACCCACTGATGAAGATTGGAACATCGTTCATTCGATGCTCATGTCTGGCTCCTGAATACTATATATCGAACCAAGCTTTCATAATCTCCTATTAGCTAGAAAGATGCTCACTTATTTTGGCTTGATCTACAGGAACGTTCTTGCGTCACCGATGCACTGAGAATTCAACAACTTAAGCAAGGGAAGCTAAGTATGAAATAGTTGCGAACAGTGGCGGAGCTGTGGCTAAATTTTTTTTTTTAAAAAAAAAAAATTCAAAAATCAAAAAAAAAATAACGCCTCTAACTCTGTAAACATTTTCGCCCTAATTCTCAAATGCTCTCAACTTTGAACGCTCCATCCCTTCTCCCTTCAATCCACAGACCTCACCTTGACACCTTCCTCCGACCTCCGACGGAAGACCGACGACGGAAATCGTCAGTCCGTCACTGATTTGTTGAGGCGATTGCTGGCTGCTGTGGCTTTGCGAGTCAGCGAGTGCGACCAGTGCGAGTGTGCGACCAGTGCGAGTGTGCGACCAGTGCGAGGCTGCGAGCGAGCCTGACTGGAGGCTGGAGACTGGAGTTGCGAGCCACCGCACCGCAGTCCGGCACACCGCCACACTGGGTCACGGCCTCACGGGCCCACGGCCACCCAGCAGAGGAGTGAGGTAAATAAATTAATTAAAATTACTTTTATATCTTATTTTTGCTTTAAATTACTTAAAATTAAGTTTTAGAAGCTCTAAATTGCTTTAATTTACTCGAAATTCATGTGGGTTTACTCTAAATTGATTAAATAGATTGTGAAAACTTGTAGATTTGTAGTCATTATAGAAAATTATTTGTAGTATTTGAAATTAGGTTATATATTTGCTCTAAATTGCTATTTAGATTGAAAATGTTGTTTAACAATATCAAATGTGTTGATTAGTGATTGAAATTGTTGTTTTACAACATCGAATGTGTTGATTAGTTCGTAATTCTTTCTTGTTAGATATTAATTTGGATTTCAAATTGTGCTTAATGGTTATCACTATTTGTAAGAGTTTTGATGTGATTCCTTGATTTAGTTGAATTTTTACATGGTTTTCAGATTTCATAATGAAGAGAAAACGTACCCCAAACAAAATGCAGAATATTGCTAGTTTCACTAAAAAAAATCCTATTCCAAATTCTCCTCCATCTCCAACACAAAATGAACAAATTTCGCCTCCACATCAAGCAAGTCAACAACATTCTTCTCCATCTTACAATTCAACTCAAAATTCTCCTCATAATCCAACTCATGATTCCCCTCAAAATCCAAATCCTGATTCCCCTCAAAATCAACATGGCCAATGTTGTTCTCCGGTCTTTGGTGAAAGATTAAGTGAAATGGATTTTAAAAATCTTCCACAAGACCCGGGATTGAGAAGAAAGATGAGTGACTTTCATCCAGCTGATAGAGATTTAGTGAAGAGAACTTACCTTCAAAGAGACTTATGTCAACCTAAAGAGTATGAATTTCCCCAAACACTTATTGCACCAAAAAAGCGTCGATTTGTTGCCGATTGGTTTAAAACATGGAGTTGGCTTGAGTACAGTGTGACAAAAGATGCTGCCTATTGTTTCATTTGCTATTTATTCAAGGATGAAAATGCAGTTGGAGGTGATGCCTTTGTTAGTGGGGGGTTTAGATCTTGGAATCGAATAGATACAATAAAAAATCACGTTGGGAAACACATGAGTGCTCACAACAATGCAGTTTCAGCCATAAATTTATTCAAGCAACAAAAGGCAAGCATCACCACCGCGTTATCAAAACAAACAAAGGAAACCATGAGTGCTTATAGGAAGCGACTTGAAGCTTCGATTGAAACCATTCAATGGCTTTTACTCCAAGGATTGCCTTTCCGTGGTCACGATGAAAAGGAAAGTTCATTGAGAAGAGGTAACTTTCGTTACTAACCCTTCTCTCCACACATGATCTTGAATATTCCAAAGTTGTTTTCAAAAATGCCCCTGCTAATTGTCAACTTACTTCTCCAATTATCCAAAAAGATATCATAAATGCTTGTGCAAAAGAGACAACGAAAGCAATACTTGAAGATCTTGATGGTGGTTTTTTTGCTATTCTTGCTGATGAGTCTGCTGATATTTCTGATAAGGAACAAATGGCTCTTTGTTTGAGATATGTTAATAAAAAGGGAGAAGTGTGTGAGCGTTTACTTGGCATTGTGCATGTTGCTGACACTACTTCTTTGACTCTTAAAACTGCTATTGAGTCATTATTAATGGAGTATTCTTTGTGTTTCTCTAATGTACGGGGTCAAGGTTATGATGGAGCGAGTAATATGCCATTAACGGCCTTAGGACTCTAATAGAGAATGAATGTAAACAAGCATACTTTGTGCATTGCTTTGCTCACCAACTTCAGTTGACTCAAGTTGCACTTGCCAAAAAAAATTAAGATTGTGCTTGGCTATTTGTTGATGTACTTGCACCTCTCTTGAATTTTGTGGGAGGTTCACCAAAGAGGAGAGAATTTCTTCGTGCAAAACAAGCCCAAACAGTTGTGGAAGCATTGTCCTTGGGTGAGCTTGAAACGGGGTTCGGTTTGAATCAAGAACGTGGGTTAGGTAGACCATGTGACACTCGTTGGGGATCTCACTTCAAAACAATTATGAATGTGCTTGACTTATATCCTTCAATTCTTTGGTCACTTGACGACATTGCAGAAGTGTCTGATGCACTTGATTCTAACAAAGCACAAACTCTTACAAATATGTTGATGTCTTTTGATTTTGTGTTTTTGGCACATTTGATGGGTTCTATTTTTTCCATTACAAATAGCTTGAATGTGGCCTTACAAAAACATGATCAAGATATTGTAAATGCAATGGCCATGGTTAATGTAACCAAGACTAATTTGCAAAAGATGAGAGATGATGGATGAGATTCTCATATGGAAAAAGTCCTTTCTTTTATGGCTAAGTATGGCATTGAGGTACCCAATATGGAGGGGAAATATGTTGTCCCTGGGAGAAGGTTGTTCAGAGGTAAAAGCCCACAAGTGTCAAAGCTTCATCATTTCCGAGTTAATGTTTTTTTCAGTGTCATTGATCTTCAATTGCAAGAACTTCAAAATCGATTTCCAGAGATAAGTAAAAATTTTCTTGTGTGTATGTCTTGTTTTAATCCTGTGAATCGGTTTTCTTCTTTTGATAAAAGAAATTGATTGAACTTGCAAAATTCTATCCAAAAGAGTTTTCAAGTTCGGAATTGATTTTCTTTGATCATGCACTTGATAATTTCATTGTTGTCGTTAGAGAAGATGAAAGGTTTTGGAATGTGAAGAGTCTTAGTGAGCTTTCAATCAAACTTGTTGAGACAGGATTGTCCGAAACCCATGATAGGGTCTACTTGCTTTTGAAGTTGGTGTTGCTTCTCCCCGTTGCAACGACAAGTGTGGAAAGAGTATTTTCTGGAATGACACAAGTGAAAGACAAATTGCGTAATAGTATGGGAGATCAAATGTTGAATGATTGCTTGATTACTTATTTGGAGAATGATTTGTTTTTGAAGGTTAGTAGGAATGCTATTATAGATCGATATCAGAACATGAAAACTCGCCGTGAACAATTGTAATAATTTTTAGTACTATTTTACTACTTGGACATTTTTTTGTATTTTGTAGTACTATTTGGTTGTATTTTCAGGATTTATTTAGTTGTAATATGAAATATTATTATTATTCTTACTTTTGGAATGAAATTTGTTAGAGAGTTTGTTTGAGAGAAAAATTTGATTTCGATATGTGAACGGCGATTGATAGTGGTGCACCACCATCCGGAAAATCCTGGATCCGCCACTGGTTGTGAATCCCAAAGGAAGGTGTAGCGTGCTTGTGGTGGAGGATGAGGTGGAGGAAGTAGTGTGCATATGGTCGTGGGAGAGGATAATAACATGTGTGTACCAATGCCGAATCGCTACCCAACCAAGCTACAACTACCCACACACTTCCTTAGCAGCCGACTACAATAGCTATTTCGATCGGGTTGGCAATCATACTCCGGAGCAGTGGTAGAAACCTCCATCTTTTGAGAACCCTAAGGATCGCTTGAATGGTAATACATATAGCATATCCTGGATGATTGATACAAGAGTGATCGACCAACCATGTGACATGAGAATTGAAACTTTTGAGAAACGTAAAGGAGATTGTGGAGTGTCTTGTGGGGCTGTCGGATTGTAGCGTGGCTATAGCAATAAAGAAAGGGACAATGGTCTTGGATGGAGGGGTAAAATTATTCGATGTCCTTATGTCCCTAATTTAAACATGAAGTTACATTTGAGACATCATATGTTGGGATACCTAAACAAAAACGTTGTGTAGAATGGAAACATCCTCACATATTAATGTTGCTCATGCCTTACAGAAGGACATGAACCCGCCTCTTTGGAGAAGCAACAAAAAGATGCGAGCGAGTTAGTGGGATGCAATGTCAAATTAAAGGAGATAAGATTGTTGAAGAAAATGGGAGGTGGGACTTGCGGAAATGTATTTAAGCAAAGAAATCTCTTGGAAGAAGATGGGTGTACAAGGTCAAATACAACTTGGAGGATAGTGTTAAGAGATTAAAAGCGAGGTTGGTCGTGGTAAGGAACCATCAAATTGCCAGAATTTCTTTTACAAAGATATTTGTTCTGGTGGCAAAGATATATACACGCCTTCTGGGAAGTTGCTGCTAAAAAACTTAGGATATGCACTAGATGAATGTGCATGACACATTTTTACGTGGAGATTTAGAGGAAGTGTATATGAAAGGGCCTCCGGGTTCTCTAATGAGCAGACAAACAAAGTTTATATATGGCAAAAGTCTTTATATGGATTGTGACATGCTCCGAGATGTATGTTCACCAAGCTGGCTATACTACCCTCAGGAGTACTCTTTTGTTCTTTCGCATGCTAATTATTCATTGATTAATTTAAAAAGAGGAAAGATTCAAATCAATTTGATTATATACATTGTCCATCTCAGTATTGCAGCAACGATACTAGATTATTGACCATTTATAAAACTTACTTAAGTATTCCAAATGATGGTTTTGGGAATCCCAAAGTATCTTTTTGGGGCTAGAGGTAGCTCAGAATGTAGGAATGTTTTTGCCAGTGAATTATGCATGACAATTCTCTCTTTACAAAACATATATTTTTCCAACTAAAATAGGGAATCATCAAGGCATTATCGCCCGTGTGAATACGTATCGGCTTACGTATTGCAGCGAAATACATTAAAATACTTTATTAAATACTTAAATAATGTTATTGTAAAACTTAAACTCCAAACCTCGAAAGTAATTCAAACCAAAACAAAACATTTAAATAAATAATCCAAAACCAACTTAATTAAAAATAATGTAAGAGTAGGAGACAGAAGATAATAAAATGATCTCCCAACAACGCTCCCAAGTCCCAAATGAATATTGAGATGATGCATCATGCCTTCAAACCTGTAGGCCAATACTCAATTGAAGACTGCTCGCCAATATAGGGTCATCACAGGATTAATAGGCACAACCATGATCGACACACAGAAAAGCACGTAATCAGCAAGGCTGAGTACATACATAAATAAAGTAAAAACACGAAACCTAATCATGATACTAACGGACAACCAAACATGTTCAATAAAATACTATTAGACTTCAACTCTTAAAATAAGTCCTGACTACAAGACACACAACATAATAAATATTTAAAAAATTGAATAGACAATGGATCGAGTTGTCCAAACCAAAAACCAGTCTTCATAAATGAAAGACCGAGTTACGGGCGCGACTCCGTAAATCCTTGACCAACGATATCAAGGAACCTTTGGAAATAAAAATAGGGTACGGTGATCAATCCGACCCCAAGAAAAGCCATGGGCTACCACCAAGTACTCCAACTCATACTAGTCCAGAACTTCAGACGTGCACTAGTTTAAAGCTATTGCTATTCACTTTCACTTTAAGTATTAATAAGTTATTCGATGTTGGACTCTAAACAGACAACCAACACATAACATGGATACAACAAAAAATCCTCTTTTATCTTAGGATTAAATAAGTGATCAAACAATTCCAATTGACCAAGAATTAATCCTCCAAATTTATTTGTTGACTTAAATCAACAATCAAAAGTCCAATGACAAAACATATACAAATTTATTTGTTGATTAAATCAACAATCGAATGTCCAATGAATATACATACCCTATAAAGCCCTCGGTCTTTGCAAAGTAGTAAAATAACCATCTCTAAATTGAAATATATTTTTTAGGAAAAATTGATAAGAATAATCCGACCTTTGGCCGGTCTTCCATCAGTGGTACCACCTTCATTTAATCCAGGTATAATCCCACCTTTGACATCAATATTCTCTGAATGGTCCTTCACCTGTTGGTGACCTACAATTACAGGTAATCTTCGTAATTACGTGATTAATAGCTAATTAAGTATAGTTTAAACTTAAAATTTTAATTAAAATTTTAAATCATATTTAATAAATAAAAAAAACTTAAAAAAAACCCACCCCTCCCCTCCCTCTTCCCCTGCCACCCTCCCCTCCCCCGCTGCCACCCCTCCCCCTCCCCTGCCACCCTCCCCCTCCCCCGCTGCCACCCCTCCCCTTCCCCTGCCACCCTCCCCCGCTGCCACCCCTCCCCTTCCCCTGCCACCCTCCCCCTTCCCTACCACCCTCCCCTTCCCCTGCCACCCTCCCCCTCCCCGCTGCCACCCCTTCCCCTACCACCCTCCCCCTTCCCCTGCCAGCCTCCTCTCCCTCGCTGTCTCCCCTTCCACTGCCACCCTCCCCCTCTCTTGTTGCCTCCCCTTCAAATTAACCACCACAAAACGTTAAAACCCTAACCACCGCCAAAAATGACACTGTGACCACCGTATTTGAAGGGGGTAGCATTGGGTTGGGTTTTCGAATCAAGAGAAGACGGCCGTGGTCGCTGGCAAGGCTGGCGGCAAGAGAAAGACAGATAGAGTGGGGCGAGGTTGTGGTCGCTGCCGGTGAGCTCGAGGGGGTGAAGAGGGAGAAGAAATAAATGATCCCCGGCTGCTGGCTGCCGGTCGCCGGTTATCTCGAGGGGGTGAAGGGGAGGGGGTGGGGTGGCACGTGGTGGCAGGGGGAGGAAATGGGGGTAGGGGTGGGGTGGCAGTAGTGTGGACAGGGGAGGGAATGGGGGTGGGGGTGGGCTGGGGGTTTTCCTTTTTTTTTGTTAAGTTTTTATTTTTTTTAAAAAGTCAACGGTCATTTTGGCCGGTCAAACAGGTTGCCATCATTCCATGCCAATGAGAGAATATGGGTGTCTATGGTGGGATTATACCTGGATTAAATGAAGGTGGTACCACTGATGGAAGACCGGCCAAAGGTCGGATTATTCTTATCAATTTTTCCTATTTTTTATTGCATGAACTACTTGTCTGACTACTTTGGGGTTTAATGTTGCCATCATTATAGGGACCAGTGAGAGAATACTTACAACCTCATCATGATGTAATGAGGGAAGACAATTTGCGCTTTAGAGAAATATCGTCAAGCAAAGGAAACAACACCCAAAATCGGCAAAATCGGCAGTGGGTAGTTGTGATGCAGCACCACAAAAGAAGACTTTTCACCCAATATATGAGGAAATGCTTGAAAACAATCTTGGTGAAGAGTGTCAAATTCTACATTTGTCGCTAAGAAGTGCACCAAACAAGTATCATTCCACTAAGATACATATAGTTCCCCCTCTTTTTTATTACGATAAGGAACACGAATCAATCGTCAAGAGGAAAGACATCGAGGAGTTTTTCAAAGGGGTTTGCATTAATGTGTCATGCATCGGATTAGGAATTACATAAGAGATGCTTTTATTGCCAAGAAGAACAAAGAGGACAAGCAATGTAAATTTATTTTGGCACCATACTATGAGGGTTAAAAACTATTGAAACTTTTCTATATTATTAAGTGAAATGACAAAAGTCCTTTTTTTCCCTATGCATCTGATTTGTATCATATGGAACTTGCAGGAACCATTGGATGCTACTTGTAGTTGAACTTTAAGCGGGTCAAGTATTCGTATTCAACTCCCTCATGAAGCCCGATGACAACTTACGAATGTTAAAAGCCTATAAATTCTTTAATTTGTAAGTAATTATTTTTAGACCAAAACAAGTTGCACTATCATCTTTGACTACCTAATTGAAAATTATTTATGAAGATTTCACTTTGTAGGGCATTCCAAATCTATAGGGCCAATGGTGGTAAGTGTGCAAAGACAAGCTCAAAGGAAATTCGGTTCATCTCAGTGGAGGTTTATTGTTATTTCTCTTACTAATCGTGTATTCATAGATATACCTTCTACGTATATCAATTCATATATATGATTTTTTTCACTAATTTCCATATTGTCGTTTATATTTAAACCTAGTGTCCTCAATAAACTGGTGGATTGGAATGTGGCTATTACGTTATGAAGTTCATGTTCGACATTGTGTCCATGTATGGTGATAGCACCAACTTGAAAGAGGTTAGTAGTAAACTCCTCCTTTATTCAACTTGGATTAGTACTGGACATTCTGCTTTTGGTTAGTCGTGCTAATCATTGTATATATATTTTATATGTTCTAACCCTATAAAGTGATATTTTCAGACATATTTTGGAACAACAGCACCATATACAAACCAAGAGGTCAATGTGGTTCGAGAGCAATGGGCGGAGTTCTTTAGACATAGGTATATGTCATCTTAGAATTAGTTAGTTGGTGGACTTTAGTTGGTTCTGGCAAATTAGTGCTTTACGTTTTTCATGATTATGTTTCGTAACTAGCTTGCCCGAACGCGTCAATTTTGTATGATGCAACTTGCAAATGTGCTTCATATATTTTTGGAATATATACAATATAAGTTATTGTTTACAATGGTGTTCGATCGTTACCGGAAGTTGGGAAATGATTGAAGATTGTATTGCTTTTTGTGATGTTGAAACCTTAAAAATGTAAGTTGTTATTTTTTTTTTGGGGAAATTTGTCAAATGGCACCTAGATTTAATTCCACTTTGTGAACTAGCACCCTTTTTCTATTTAATTGTTTTTTAGCACCATGAACTTAGATAAATTGTTTTATTTAGCACCTTGATGACAATTTCCGGCCAAATTAGTCAACTTTCAGGGAATCAACTCTCTTTTTTTTTACTCTAATTTTGCGTGTGTTTCACATTCTCTAAATATAACCCTTTCCCCATCTTTTTCTCTCTCCTAATTCTTTTCCCCTCTTTTTGACTGCCCCCTCTTCAGTCGGTCTTCCATCTTCGCTTCCTGCTCAAATTCTTACCATCTATAATCTGGTCCACAAGGTTGGTGCTCTTCTTTCTTTTTTTTTGATGTTGATGCTGTTGTTGTTGCTTAGTCTTGTTAACCAATTGTAGTTGATAGTTTAATATATAATTTATTTTATTTGGTGAATAAACAAAGTAGGTTTGTCACTTTGCTTTTCTTTTGGTTGATTAATTTATTTCGTTGCATGACCCATTGATTAATTAATTATGAAACTGCATTGTACAGTAATTGACATGGGTATTTAGAATTGTATACATATTAAATGTCCGGATGAGAACAAAAACGGAAGTATAATTGACATGGGTATATATGATTGGTTTCAGGATGAGAACAAAAATGGAATTATACATTCCAAGATTTCAACTTTCTGCATTGTGTGTGTTGAAAGTGTGGCATGGTGGCTATTTTATGAATAAGAAAAAAATGGTGGAATATGAAGGTGGAAGTTGTTATATGAAACAAGGTGTTGGGGAGTTGTGCTTCGATACACTGCAAGACATAATCTTGAAGGAACTTAAGTATGCTAGTAGTGGACATATTTGGTTTAGGAAGAAAGGACTGAATTTAGCCACAAGTAAAGCTAGATTGCAAAATGATTCAAATATTGGGGAATTGATTCAGTCAAAGGATGAAAACAACATAATTACTGTCTATGTTGAACATAAACCACAGGAGTAGGAAAAAGAAGGTCACTTATCTAATGAGGAAATTGAGGAGAGTTTGTCAGTGGAGTCACTATATTCTTATGAATCTGCTGATTTGGAAGAAAGCAATAGTGAGAGTGGCAGGGAGACAGAGGATGATGATGGGGAGGATACAAAGAATGAAGGTGGAAAAGAGACTAAAGGGCAGTTTGGTGGGACTCAAGAAGGTGAGTTGGAAAGAGATGTTGAATTAGTATATTCATTTCAGAATGAAAATGACTTGGAAACTTGGCTAGTGAATGGGTCTCTAAGCCCATACCACATTGAGACTGACATGCCAAGCCCAAATGATGCCCAACAACCTTTTATCAATTCCCAACTTGTTCCTAACAATAGCAAGAAAAGCTCCATAAAACTGCCTTCAAGAAAAAAGAAGGGTAGGTAAAAAAAAAACCTCTTGGAACTACATAGTGAATCTGATGATGTCCTAAGAGATGACGTATTGTACACTGAGTTAGAGGATGAGGACAGACCCCTAACTGATCTCTTTAGTGAGTATGTTGATAAGGGGCTACTGCAGTGTGTGAATCAATCTCTTGGTTATGTGACACAAAGGTATGCTGCTGAGTTTGAAACCGAGGAGGTTGTGCCAGTTGTTTTACAAGAGGAGGAGGACTTGAATGAGGGTAGTGACGAGGAAGGGAGTCTGGTAGGATCTGATGAGGAACCTGACGGATGTGGGAAATTCAACCCTGATGTCGACTTCAAAAAACCAATTGATCTGAAAGTTGGGTTGAAGTTTCCTTCAAGTGATGACTTCAGAAAAGCCTTGAGGTATCATGCTGTTGCTAATGGTTATGATTATTACTTTCTACATAACACCTTGTCTAGAATAACTGCTTATTGTAGATATAGGTGCAATTGTGAATGGAAGAGTAGTAAAAGGGTAATGTGTCAATGTAAAAACCCTAGGAAGTGTAAGTTTAAGCTTTATTGTAGAAAAATGAGGAAAGAACAATCTTACCAGATTAGAAGTATGAGATTGAAACACACTTGTGGTTTCCAAAGTGCTGGACCTAAGGCCTCATCAAAATATCTAACTGACAGGTACATTGATAGGTTTAGAGATGACTCAAAAATGACCATTCAGACATTCCAAAAAATGATTAGAAGGGACATTGGTATAGAGGTCAAATACTACAAAGCCTATTATGCTAAGTTGATTGCTTTGAAGCAAATATATGGATCAGCTACTGAGCAGTATAATAGGGTATGGGACTATGCAAATGCTCTCGGAAAGTACATCCCAGGCTCCTCTGCTTTTGTAGTTGTCAATAATATTGAGAGGCCTCCAGTGGTGTTCCAGAGGATGTATTGTTGCCTGCAACCTTGTAAAGAGGGGTTTGTTCAAGGTTGTAGGCATATCATTGGTGTTGATGGCTGCCATTTACGTGGCCCTTTTCCAGGAATTTGCCTAGTAGGTGTAGGAAAGGATGGGAACAACAATCTTTTCCCAATAGCTTGGGGTATTGTGGAGGTAGAGAATAAGGAAACATGGAAGTGGTTTCTGGAGCTACTAGTTACAGATCTTGGATCCATTACAGAGCATGTTACTTGGATACATGAGAAGGAAGATATGACCTTCATGTCAGATAGACAAAAGGTATGGTTTTCATTTGCTTTTATTTTTAGTTAAACTACATTGGTTACCACAGTCACTCATATCTTTTCACATTCCATGCAGGGACTTCTTGATGCATTTTCAAAGGTGGTGCCCCAAGCAGAGATTAGGTATTGTTGTAGGCACATTTGGGCTAACTTTAAACTAGCCTTTTCCGGAGAGGCATTCAGGGTTATGTTTTGGAAGGCTGCAAGAGCCTCAACACTAGTAAGTTCTTTTATATGATTTTGAATTAAAACTTGTTTTCATGTTCATGCATGGTTGTTCATATACTCTCTTTGTGTTTTATAGGATTATTTTGAAGCACAAATGGAGTCAATTAAGATGTTGTCAAAGGAAGCTTACAACTACTTAGCTAAGATCCCTCCCAAACACTGGAGCAGACATGCATTTACAACCAAGTCAAAATCAGCGATGATTTTGAATAATTGTTGTGAGTCATTCAATAATGTGTTTAGAGAAGCAAGAACTCAACCAATTCTAAGCATGATGGAGTGGATAAGAAGGTATGTAATGAAGAGGGCATGCACTAAAAGAGAAGGTCTAGACAAATTTGTGGGGAAGGTAATGCCAACAGCTGTGAAGCAACTGAAGATAGCAGAAGAGGGGGCTAAGAACTGTATGGAAATTAAGTCAGATGTACACAAATTTGAGGTGGACCATGGACACAATAGATATGTGGTGGATCTTGAAAACAGAACTTGTGGCTGCTTTAGGTGGGACGTCAGTGGCATACCATGTTGTCATGCATTCAGGTGTATAATGTTCAATCGAGGTGACCCTGAGGACTATGTCCATAAGGCATAGTCAAAAGAGGTATTTGTGTTAGCATACTCACCTGTGTTTCACCCCTACCTGGTATGAGCCAATGGGAGAAGACTGCACATCCTGAACCATTGGCCCCACCTTTCAAGAACCTCCCCGGAAGGCCATCAAATAAAAAGAGAAGAAAAGAGCCAGGGGAAGATGAAGAGATAACCAACCCACAAGTAGTGAAGAAAAGAAAACCAACAAAATGTGGCAATTGTGGAGACTATGGCCACAACAAGAAGAAATGCAAGAATGACCCGGCTCCTCCTCCACCACCAAAGAAGAGAGGCAGACCTCCTAAGAAACAAGCTGGTTCCACACGTGCTGCTGGTGGTGAGCAAGAAGTTCTGTATGTACAAGTTTCTCAAGCCCTTCCATCCTCCCAAATGATTGAGTAATAATTGGTCTCTTTTTTAGGTTAACTCTGGTTCCTTTTGGATGTGCATTTATCAGACTATAGTGCTTTCGGTTATTCCTTTTGTTTTCCAGCCATGTCTTTGTTTTGTGGGCATTTATTTCAGGTGACAGCTTTTGTAGTTGGCTAATGTTCTATTTTGTTGCATGAGACCCTATATTATTAATCTGGAATGACAATGTGATGACTTGTTTATGATTTGGTATTGTAAATCCACTTAATGATTGGCAAATACAAGCATAAACCATAAAATAAGACTAAAATAAGTCCCTCCTAAATAGTTGTTTGCCAAATAATCTCATAGGGAAAGAAATCTTAATTTTAGTTATTTAGTTAGGAATACTAATACATCAAAAAGTTGTTGGCCAAATAGTGAATACCACTAAATGTCAGTAGTACAATCTGTGAGAGTAAAATGAAAGAATTGGGTGGGGGTTATTAAATAGGCATTCAGAGAGGATAATTTGCTGCGTGTGAGGGAGAAAGGGTTGTGTTTGGAGAGTGTGAGCCACGCACATAATTGGAGTAAAAAAAAGAGAGTTGATTCCCTGAAAGTTGACTAATTTGGCCGAAAATTGTCATCAAGGTGCTAAATAACACAATTTATCTAAGTTCATGGTGCTAAACAACAATTAAATAGAAAAATGGTGCTAGTTCACAAAGTGGAATTAAATCTAGGTGCCATTTGACAAATTTTCCTTTTTTTTGCCTTATATTCATGAGAGGGACTGCCAGTATACATGGGAAACAGGGAAAGAAGCTACTGTTTTGGAATTTAAGAAAATAATATACATACATTTGCAACGGGCCTATTAAATTAGCCACCTTGTAGTACTCTAGTGATGGCCAATCATATTGCAGTTGGAACCCAAAATCGCAGCGGGCATACGAAGTTAAATAGCTGCAACAAGGTGTTGTAGCAGCGGGCTTACAACACAGCCCGCTGCAAAGCATCCTAACCAATTAAACCGCCTACAAAAGCACCGGCTAGATGTACGGTGCTACAAGCGGTTTTTGGCTCGCGGCAACAAACATTTTTTTCACTAGTGAATAAAACCATAAAATCAATTAACATGCTTAACAACACGTAATTTCAATTCAATAGCCACGTATGACATAAAAGGGTTCCCTATACATGATACTATGAATAATCCTCATCCTTAGGACATGATACTAATCTAAAGCATAAGGACATGTACGTACCTTGGGTAGACAAAGTGAGAGGCCACTTTAGAAAACTATAAGTCGCCTAAAGTAAATTCTCCGCCTATCAAAATAATAATACAACAACGAATTAATATACTAACTAATTCACAGCAATATAACTCACTTTAAAACGTTTCAAAACTCGTTTTAAAATACTTTAAATATATTAAAGTTCCAACCTTTAACTACCTTTAATATAATACTCATAAATCTATACTTTAAAACTTCAAAAATCATTAATTTAATACTTTAAACTCACTTTAAATCAATAATAATAAATTTGAAATTATAATTTATTATTCATAATAAATAAAAATCAGATTTTTAATAATCGAATAATAAAGTTTTCAACTTTATTACAAAAACATATAAAAATCATAAAAACTATAACTTTAACATCAAATTATAATTTAAACATTAAAGTAGAGGATATGGTTAAGAAATAACCGAAGAAAACCCACGAAAAGAAACCAAAAAAGAGAGACACACGCACGCGGTGGCGCGTGGTGGCTGGGCGGCGCGTGCGGGGGACGCGCTGCTGCGGCTGCTCGCTTGAGCTGAAGGGGAGGGTGGCTTGCGTGTGGGTGTTGCGGCAGCAAGGAGAGAAAAGAGAGGGAGTGGTGGCGTGTGGCCGGCGCCCGAAAAACGGGAGGAGAGGGAGAGATGGAGTGGCGGACGATGAGGAGAGTGAGGGAGAGGAAAAACAAAAGTGTTTAATTAAGGGTTTGGGAGGTATTTATAGGTTTTCCCTAAAACCTAAGGTGAAGAGGTTTAGGCTTTAGGTTTGGGCTTGGGTTGATCATGAAACTTAATTAAATTGGTTGGGCTCCTCAACCCAACATTTATAATCATTTTAAACACGATCCAAAATCTTTAAATAAAATATACGATATTTAAATCCAACCCAATCGATATTAATAATTATCTAAAACGTTTAAATAACCATTTGACTTTCAAAATAGTCAATACTTAAATAAATAAATAAAATAAGTATGAAAATGATTATAAATATACTTTAAATATATTTATAAAATTCATAAAATTACGGGGGATTACAAGAGGTCAGGTAAACTATCAACAACTAAGCGGTCGTCTTATTTATTATTCTATGGGACTGACAAATTTGGCCTATTGTATGCATATATTATCTTATTTCATGAAGGCAACATGCGTGGTGCATTGGGAAATAACTCTAAGCACGATCCGATATCGTAAAGGCAACTCGGGACAAGGCCAATTATTGCGTTCCAATAGTGAATTGCAATTGTTTGGGTGGTGCAAATAATTTATATTGGGCTAGTTCGCCCCTTCACCGGGATATTTGACTACTTGTTTGTCTTTTTGGATTCCTCTCCTATTTCTTGGATAACTAAAAAAATAACACACTATATCTCGTTCATTCGCGAAGGTCAAATATAGATCAATGGTTGTTTCTTTACTCAAAGTGCTGGGGGGGGGGTTTGCATCGCCATAGAGGTACTATACTACATTGTAATTGTCAGTCAGCTTTGCACATTGCGAATCATCCGATTTCTCATAGAAGCACCTAACATATTGAAATTGACTGTCATTATGTCAGAGACACGATTCAAGAAGTCTAATTTTTCCTTTATACGTATCCATAAAGGGCTTGATTAGCAGATCATATTTTTTTAAACCAAGGCCTTGGGCAAGGCTCAATTTGAATTATTTTTAAACAAAGTTGGGCGTTTGAGATCTTCACGCTTTAACTTGAGGAGGGAGAATTATTGAGATATTATATATTTAAGAGATATTTATCTTATGATTAGGCAAACATATAAAATATTATCTTTTGTGGTATTTGTATTGCACTAGGGAAGAGAGATGAAATTTGTTGTGTGCGGCTAAACACAGCCCGTATTTACTAGCTCACAGCTCGTATACGTATAAATACATGGTATAAAAGTCTAAATTGCCCCTCTTCCGTTACTCACTTCCTTTTAAAAAGTTTTTAAAAAAAAATTTAAAAAAAAAATTGAATTTTCACGTGAAATTATCAGTTTTGACGGAACAGGATGGAATTTCCGGTACACGGTACCGGAAATTCAATCCGGTTCCGTGAAAATCCAATTTTTTTTTAAAAATAAATTTTTTTTTTTAAAAAAAATGGATTTTTACGGTACCGGAAAGTCAATCCGGTTCCGTGAAAATTCAAATTTTAAAATTTTTTTTTGAATTTTTTTTAAACAAAATGGATTTTTACGGTACCGGATTGACTTTCCGGTACACGGTACCGGAAACTCCATCCGGTTTCATGAAAATTCAATTTTTAAATTTTTTTTTTTAACTTTTTACAAAATAAATTTTTTTTTGGATTTTTTTTTAAAAAACCATGCATAATTATATTTAATAAGGGTATTTTGGACAATTTGCTATAAAATACGGGCTGTGAGATGGTAAATACGGGCTATGTTTAGTAATACCCAATTTGTTAAGGCTTTGTATAAATACTGTGTAATTATATTATGATGTTATTAATACACAAGAATTTGTAATCGAATTATTATTTTGACATATAATTATCTATTTAAAACACTTTCTATTAGTTTTTAAGTTATATTTATCAGTTTATGGACATAATATATAAATTTATGGACCTAGTATAACATATTTGATCATAATGGTTGTTTATTTTTAATTTGATAAAAAGAAAATATATTAATACTAGAGGTCTGTTCATTTCAGTTTAATTTCAGTTTAGTCCAGTTCAGTTCAGTTCATCTCTAATCAGTTCAGTTCAGCTCCAATCAGTTCAGTTCAGTTCAGCTCCAATCAGTTCAGTTCAGTTCAGTTCAGCTCTAATCAGTTCAGTTCAGTTATGTTCAGCTCCAATCAGTTCAGTTCTGTTCAGTTCAGTTCAGCTCCATTCTTTTATAACCATTTTATTAAATTTTATTATGTTGGTCTAATTTATTTTACTAATTGCTCTTATTATTATTATTATTATTTATTTTTATATCATTATTATTATTAAGTATTATTACTATTATATGTATATTATTTTGTTTATTATAGCTTTATTCATTATTATTACTATTATCATTAGGAGGAACATGGTTTAGGTTAAAAGCACAAATAAACCCGTGTTTTCAGCCCATAATCCAATCAAATCACGTCAAAACGGTTTATGATGTAATTTATCACTGTCCGACCCAATCATTATTTTATTACTAAATATTAATATATAATTAAATATAATTATTAAAATAGTACTATTAGTTTAATTTTTAGATATTATTATTATTATATCATCATCAGGTATTAATATATTAATACAAGGACTATAAAATAATTATTATTAATTATCATTATAATCTTTAATCATTATTGTTATTAATTTATGATTATTAATAGTATTTATTTATAATTATCATTTAAAAATATCCAAAATACAGTTATTATTATTCATTAATAATTATTTATTATTATTACCTATCATCATAATAATTATTTAATATTCAATTTAATTCAATTCAATTCAATTCAATTCAATTCAGTTCAGTTCAGTTCAGTTCAGTTCAATTCAGTTCAGCTCAGTTCAGTTCAGCTCCAATCAGTTCAGTTCAGTTCAGCTCAAAACAGTTCAGCTCCAATCAGTTCAGTTCAGTTCAGTTCAGTTGTTTTCAGTAAATCTAAACAGGCCCTAGGTTAGGGTAACTAGAGATATTAAAGAAAAAGGGATAATAAGTTCCCTAAAAGAAGGGAGAGGGAAGGCCAAAACTCAACATTAGAAACATATTTCCTTACTTGTCTTATTTTGTTCACTCCATCTAAGGTGAGAGGAGAAAAAAATAATGTCATGTTTTGAAAAATTGTACTGTGTAATTCTCCTACATGTTCAAGCAAACAGGATGCGCTCCAAGAGCATATCCAAAGGCAAGAACAACAACCCCCTTGTCTTGTCCGTTTTCTCTTTCTCACTCCTTTCCTCCTCCTTACATTTCACATTCCACTAACTCTACCAATCCATCTTATTTTCTCACGATGGGTGGGCTGATCTTAATTACTTCTTCCGTTCTATTATACTTGCAACACTTATTATATTGGTCAAACTTTATAACTTTGACCACAAATTGTGACCCTCTTAGAGAAAAATTATAGGCATGTGAGATTTTATTTTATTCATCTTACTTTGTAGTCTTGAAAGTCGGAGACCACAAAATTGCAAGTGTTGCGTGAATTATGGAATATAGGATGCAATTTTTCTTATATTCTCTCTCTCTTACTTTTTATGTACACCACCATATACTCTCTTTCCTATCAGATAACTTATTATATTTTATTCTTTATATGAATTAGATTATTTCTACTAAATTATAATATAGGCATACATATAATAATTCGTATTTGCATGATTAGAGTTTTGTAAATGGCTTGTATTAATTAAATCCATTTGTGGAAAAAAAAGCTCAAAGCTAATTTTTTCTGAGAAGATGTGTGCAAAAATATAGAGAATTTGTTTTCAATTTAATAAGATAAAAGATTACGTGCGTTGGAGTTTTTTTTATAACTGTTACCTAAATTTATATATTTTATTGTTAAATTGCAAAGACATTGATATATCTCCCTCCATTTTTTCAATAAGGACGTTTTCTTTTTCAAGATGTTTCTATTAACAAAACGGAGTGAGTACCATTTAAAACAATTAGTTTCATATGAGCTAATCAAAATTTAGCAGCTTCCTCCCTTTCCCCGACACATGTGCAACTCTTGGTCTAGAATCCCGGACAAACCCCTCCTTACCCATGGCAAAACTAGTTTTGTACAATAGCAAGTCTAACTAGGACCAGCCTTTTGACCTTCGAAGACTAACTAAAAACTCACTCACTCTGTATGCTCTAAGGAGGTGTTGCTAGCGCATACTAATATAGTGAATTCCCTTGCATTTCCGTTCTCGTTAGATATATTCATACAGATATTAGTGGAATCTTGTAAATGAATCAATTCAACCAAAAGATTAAATTAATGATTAAATATTTAGAAATAGTTTAATATTCTATCACTTCCCTTCAGACAAGAGCACACTGAGCTTGAAGTGAGGATGCATCACAAGCCTCCCTCATTTTGTGCTAATATACTCCACTTGAAAGGAGAGATGGATGATATATAGATGGCCAGATTAACTCTTATACCATTTTAAGGAACCAATTCAACCAAAAAGTTTAAACTAATGGTTGAACGACCAGAAATAGATTTATATTCAATCAAATTTACACTTCGATCAAGAGTATAATCTTTATTCAATATAATGTGTTTCTTTACTTATTAAATACTTTCTCCGTTTCTAAATAAGTGACACACTTTACTAATATAGAAATGACATAATAAGTACATTTTAAATGATAAAATTACATGATTACCCTTACTCAAGCAATATATATCCAATTGTTTATTTAGTTAAAGTACCCTTTCTCTTTTTAATTGTGGTCCCCAACTTTCTCTCTCTAACCTCCTTGGTTTTCCCCCACTTTCTCTATGTTCCACTTATTTAGAAACGGAGGAAGTATATGGATTTTGGGATTAGTCTTTTGATAAGTAAATTCATTATGTTCCGTACTCTTAAGAGTATGGATTTAAAACTCAACAGTTATTGTCAATCTTGAACTTAGGGCCTGTGTTCCCCATCTTATTTTCAGTTCAGTTCAGTTTAATTCAGTTCAGTTCAGCTCCAATCAATTCAGTTCAACGCTAATCAGTCCAATTTAGTTTACTTTAGTTCATCTCCATTCTTTTATAACCATTTTGTTAATTATTATTATATTAGTCTAATTTATTTTACTAATTACTCTTATTATTATTATTATTAATATTTATTTTTATATCATTATTATTAATTAATTATTATTATTATTATTATTATTATTTGTATATACTTTTAAAATATGTACATTTGCTTTTGCGCACGCACCAAGGAAAAAGTGCATAAGTAAGAGAGAAGGATAGTAAAAGTAAGGAAAAGTGAAAAAGGTAGAGGGAAGGAAAGAAAAAGTAGGAGAGAAGTGTACATTTGACAGGCTAAAGTCGTATCACCTAATCAAAGATAAATCCTAAGTCCTTTAACAATCGTACTGAAGGAAGTAGGGTCGAATCCACAGAGAGACATAATTTTTAAGTTAATATTCAGTTAAACAGCTACTTCAGACAAGATCAGCTAGAAATCAGCTGAACTACTATTTAGACTAAAGAAAGCAAAATAAAGATGGATTTAAACTACGAACTAAAGGTCTAGGGAATTAGTTCAGCACACCAAACTTATACCAATCAAAGGATCAAACAACTATCAGAACCTAGGCAAGAATAGATAGATTAGAGCACGTGTCAAGCTATGGTTAAGTCTCAACGCCCATAATTCAACATACGCCGCATGTTGATATATCGATATCTTATAGAGTTTTTCCCTTTCTTTACAAGCTAAATTGTGCTATATTGATGCTCTTAGGAGCTATTTATGCTAACTATTTCGATATAGTTGTGGTTTGTGTGTTCTATATCATTTTGCAGGTTTTAGGGAAAAACTCCCTATTTACTTGATGTTTTGAGCACCACGCTATAGTGGGAAGTTATGAGGCATCTTTGAGGTCTCAAGATGGTATTTGGACCCCATTATGAAGAAGTAAGTGTGCAAAGACTTGGCGTCTGAAGCCAAGCAAAGCAAGGCAAGAAGAAGACTCGCTCGATCGGGTCGGGCAACAACTGCCCGATCGGGTGCGAGTGAAGAAGCTGAAGTTAAGGTTTCCCGCCCGATCGGGCGGCCTTGCCCGATGTGATCGGGCGGAGCAATACTTGGCCATTCTTGCTGTTTTTCTGAGAGCTGAAGAAGACATCCACCTGATGGCATCGGGTGGACTTGCCCGATCGGGTGCTGGGGTTGCGGCCCCGATCGGGTGGAATCTGCCCGATCCCATCGGGTGAAGCCTATTTTGTTGCTGCTGGAGACTTGTTCCCAGGCCCGATCGGACGGCCTTTTGCCCGATCGGGTGGAGGACACGGGGATGCGATTTTCGTTATTTTCCCCACTCTATCTTATTGTTTTCTTAGGACCTATAAATACTTTTTAGGTTATTTTTATTGGTATCTTTCATATTATTAAACACTTAGAGAGCTCTTTGGTATCTTTCGATTGTAGAAGTGATTCAAGTACAATTTCAATTCAATTAAAGTTTCCGCTTTCCGTCAATTTGGTAATCGTCTTGCTTATTGCTTTATTCCTTTATCTCAATTACTTTAGTTCAATTGCTTATTTCTCAATTAGTTCATGATGCAATTCTTAGGGTTTTCAATTAGTTTTGTTGTTGTCAATTCGATCATGTCTGAGTAGTTCTCTTTCTAGGGTGTTAGATAGGGAAGCCATGTTTATACCATGATTGCTATTTAGACTCCTATTGATTTCTAGGGCTTGATTAGAGTGATTGTGGTGTGGTTTGTTCTTAATTAGTGATTAATGTTAGTGGCCAATTTCATTGATTGCTTGTGGTTAATAGTTGTTTGCACAGATCCGTCTTACGACTAGAGGCCTAGGACACATCAGTAGTTCTGATTACGTTAGTGAACATGCGGCGTATGTTGAACTATGAGCGTTGAGTCTTAACCATAGCTCAACACATGCTCTAACCCCTCGACTCTTGACCTAGGTTTCGATAGTTGTTGACCTTGTTTGATTGGTATAAGCATGGTGGACCGACCTAATACCCTAGGCTTTTATTCCATAGTTAAATCCTCGACTTAATTCGTATTATTTAGCTTACTCATTAGTTCAGTTAATTCTCCATATTTTCATCTGAAGTAGTTAGTTAATTGAATATTAATATAGAAACTCTGTCTCCCTGCGGATTCGACCCTGCTACCACTGACTACCTTAGTTAGAGGACCGTAGGTTTATTTTTGATTAGGTGACACGACTAAAACCTATCACATGTTCACTAACGTAATCAGAATTACTGATGTGTAACAGGCCTCTAAAAGTTGGACAGATCTATGCAAACAATTATTTAGCTCAAGCAATCAATGAAACTGCACAATAACATTAATTACTTAATAAGAACAAATCACACCATAACCAATCTAATCAAACCCTAGAAACTAATAGCAATTCAAAATAATCAAGGTTTAAACATGGCTTTCCTCCCAAAATCCCTAGAAATTAGACTACTCGAACATAATCGAATGAACAATAATAAAATAAATATAAAACCCTAATCCTAACATCTGTCATGAATCAAATCAATAATTAAACTAAGCAATCAAAAAGTAATTAAAGAGATTAAGAGTAAAGAAAAGTACCAATTGACGAAAGCAATAACCTTTATTGAAATGAATCCAAGGTTTAACCACCTTTAGAACTAATCTAAGTGTTTAAACTAATAAAACTCTCTAAAAACTAAACTAAGAACAATGGGAAATAAAAAGAATAAAAGCTGTCTCTAAAATAATGAAGCTTAACTATTTATAATAATAGCCCCTCAAATCTAATTAAAAACGAATAAAATAAGATAGAATTTCGGCTCCGCGAGTGCGTAACCCGATCAGGCCAACACAAAATTTGTGTCAGCAAAAATCTTCATCTCACGCAAGCAGCAACTTTGAAAACTTGAGGTTGCGCCTCCACCCGATGGGATCGGGTAAGCACTGCCTGATCGGGCCGTAGTAGAAATTGCCCAGCAACTTCTCTTGGATGCACAGCAGTAGCCTCATGGCTTGTGGGCCTCACTCGATCAGGTCAGGCATGGGTCGCCCGATCGGGCTGAGCCACAAAATCAGACCTTATTATTCTCCTCTTCATCCGATCGAGTCAGGCAATGTCTGCCCGATCGGCTCGAAACTCCACCATCCGGTCACATAAATCGTCGCCCGATCGGGCCATATTCTGCCCGATCCGGACACTGGTTAGCTCCATTGGCTTGTTTCTTTAGTGTTTTGGCACCCAATCTTCAAGTTTAGAGGCCTTGGGATCTCTATATTTATCCATAAAGCTCGTACCACTTCTACGTGCCTCGTAACAACTTGTATAGCCGTGGTTGCTTCCAAGTAGTCCAGAAATAAGGAGAAAACTCCCTAAAGCCTGCCATTCACCACTGAAACACGAAACCACGACTATATACGATAATTAGTGTAAAATAGCTCCGAAGAGTTCAAATAATGCACGAATTAGCTCATAAATAAGGGAGAAGACTCTATATAAATACGTGATATCAATTATTCATTATATTTTTTCATTAGAATTATTATTTAATATTCATATTATTATTGTTTAAATATTATTCATATATTTATTACATGCAATTTGATTTAATTAATTTAATTCGGTTCAGTTCAGCTCTAATCAATTCAATTCAGTTCAGTTCAGTTCAGCTCCAATTAGTTTAGTTCAGTTCAGCTGTTGTATACCGAAGTGGACAGGCCCTAGCTTGCACCCACTTTCAAGCATACCCCCTTTCAAAGTCCCACTTTGTCTTCTCTAACCTGCTTGTGATGTGCGCCCACACAAGGGTCGGTCGATGCTTGAATTGCCACTCGGCTTGCACTCTTGTTGCCAATGAGGCAAGAGTGCGTTGCAACTGTGACACTAGATCAAGGGATCCAGTCTTCATTTGTTGGGGACTTTGGTGGAGAGGGTTTCAAGGATGGCCATTCATGGGCAATGGGTTAGACGTGAGTGATAGAGAATATATTGTAAATATTTCTCCTTATAAATTTAGGATATATCTTTTGATGTAATCTTATCTTATTATTAGATTAGGTTACCTTATACGATTAGGATTAACATTTGTAATTCTATATATATTGATCAGTGGAAATCACTCCAATTACGGAGTTTTACACAATCCACCATGGTATCAAGAGCTTAGGTTCAGGATTAATATTTTTTTGTTTTTTGTTCCCCAACCCAGATTCCTACTATTTTCTACTCACACAAACACCACCACCATACTTCCGCCCATATTTCTGACCAAATTACATGGCTGCCGAGTGGGACAAACCGCCATTAGCCCAAACTCCAACAACGGAGTGTCACCCAGCACAATCTGTTGGTAATATTGGGAACGAAATCCCCCTTATTCTTGATCGTGAGAACTCCCACTACTCAAATTGGGTTGAACTCTTTGAAACCCATTGCCATGCTTGCAACGTTTTGGATCACATTGACCCACAAACTCCACGCCCCGACATCACCGATGCATTGTTGAAACGCCTTGACTCCATTGTCAAGAAGTGGATTTATGGAACCATATCTCCAGACCTTCTACAAACCATCCTTTATCGAGGCGCAACGGCCCAAGAAACATGGAATCGCATCAAGGCGATTTTTCAAGATAATAAACACACCCGTGCGGTGTACTTGGAGAAGCAATTCAACTCCCTGCACTTGTCCAACTTCACTGACATCTCTGCTTACTGTAAACAACTCAAATGTCTCAAAGATCAGTTGGCTAATGTTGATAAAATTATCTCCGAGCAAAAACTTGTTTTGTGCATGATTTCCGGCCTTGTTAATACGGACTTCGTCACCGTTGCATCCATGATACAGCAAACAGACCCGTTGCCATCTTTTGAAATAGCACGCTTGAGACTCCTTCTTGAAGAATCTCGCCGTGCCCAGGACGCCCCCAACACCCCGCAATCATGACCCCTCTTCAACACCACTACACAATACGCCTCCTCCAAACGGCGGCAGCGGTCGGTCTGGTGGCGGCGTCTGGGAACGAGGTGGTAAACAGTCCGGCAGTGGCAAAGGACGAGGGAAGGGAAAACAGGAACAGGGGAATGGAAATAACGATGGAGCAGCCCCTTCACAAACTTACCCACAATATCAGTGGGTCCCTCCACCTTATTGGGCTTTACAACCCAATCAGCCCACCTATTCAATGCCACCTCAAAGCAACATGGTCCAACCTGTTTTCCCCTTCCCACAACAACGCCCCAATATGCAACAAATAGGCCAACCCATACGGCCCAATAAGACCCAGCAGCAGGCTTATATCGCCCAACCATTGCCCTATAGTCCAACCCATGACTCCTACAGAGCTCGGAAATGCTTTCTCGACTATTAGCTTTCAACCTCATAATGACTCGTGGTTCATGGACACCGGCGCCACCTCCCATATGACAAATAATGCTGGTACTCTCTTGCCCCTTTTTGATTTGAGAACTCATAATCATATATTAGTCGGTAATGGCGATCGCATTCCAGTTACGGGTTATGGTCATACCACTCTCCCCCTCCCTGAGTCATCCCTCGCATTGCGTAATGTCCTTCTTGCCCCTCAAATAATTAAAAACTTAATTTTAGTACGTAAATTCACCATTGATAATTCCTTTTCCATTGAATTTGACCCTTTTGGTTTTTCTATGAAGGACCTTCGAACGAAGAAACTCATTACGAGATGTCATAGTTCGGGAGACCTTTACCCTGTCACCAACAATGCTCTACCATCGACATGTCTAGCCACATCTCTAGTTGCTGTCTCGTCTCATACGTGGCACAATCGTCTTGGTCATCCAGGAGCCCCTTTTTTTAGCTTTCTTAGGAGTAAACAACTTATTCGTTGTAATAAAGACTCAAATTCTTTTTTTGCAATGCTTGTCAGACTGGAAAACATGTTCGACTTCCCTTTTATTCGTCTTCTAGTTCTACTACTTGTGCTTTTGACATTATTCATGCTGATTTATGGACATCCCCTATTCGTAGCACTAATGATCACAAGTATTATTTAGTATTACTCGATGATTTCACTAATTATGTGTGGACCGTTCCTTTCAAATATAAGTCACAAGCATACCAAACATTTATTGAGTTTCAAGAATATGTTCAGACTCAGTTTGAAAGGCCCATACAATCTTTCCAAAGTGACCATGGTCGTGAATTTGATAATGACCCTTTCAAATAATTTTGCATTAATCAAGGTATGGTTTTTCGTTTCTCTTGTCCTCACACTTCTTCCCAAAAGGGAAAGGCAGAACGCATGTTACAAACCCTTAATAATGTAATTCGCACTATTTTGATCCAATCATTTGTTCCCTTGTCCTTTTGGGTTCATGCTTTTGAGAACGTTACCTATCTTCATAATATACTCACTACTAGAAACATAAACATTTACGACCAATATATAACGACAGGTATAAACATTTAGGCGTTAAACACTTAAAAGTGAGAAAGTTGTAAAACGCACACGGGGCGCCATCTTTCAATTTTAAATGAAAATCTAAAGTGCTAAATATTTCAATTTGGTGGCGTCGCTATTACTCAAAGTTGGATTCAGAACTCAGAAGCATCACCCCCTTCTTCCAGACAATGAAGGTTCTTCTCCCCGCACACCTTTCTCCAAGCGATGCCCTGAGGGATCACCATACCACAAAGGTATTAACGCTTTTATATTTCTTCTAATTCACCCAATGTTAGGGTTCTGATACGATTTCCCCGATTTTTGTCAAATCTGTGCTAATTTATTAGGTTTTGACATATCCTCATGAAAGAAAGATAATGACGCCGGACAACAAGGCCGTGGTTCAGATTTCCCCTCACACCTTCTCCGCCATTGACATCACCATCTCCAATAGTGTCTCTGTTGTTGGAGCTGCCTTGTATCTTTCAATTTAGGTTTTCTCTAATCGAATTAAAGTTTCTTTTATTGCATTGAACTATTCGTTTACTTTGATTTTTTTCCTTTTTGATTGAATTTAAGGGAATATGCATTACCAGGAGTAGTTTAATTTGATTTTTTTTTGTTTTTGATTGAATTTGCTAGACTCAAAATTTGCAAACTATCTAGTATTCAGTTTAGAAACATGATTTTTGGCACAAATACGGAAACTTTAAATGTGGACGCAAATACAAAAACTCAGAAAATTGGATTTATGTTAGATATATAGAATTAAGAGGAATAATCATTAAGGAATTGACCTACGTTCTCTGAAAGTATTTATCTCTTTCTTCCCTTCTCTGATTCAATGTCATGGCTTAGCTTCCGCTTTTGAATAGGTTTACTCTTTTGCTTATGTGGTCATGATACTATTCTATCAATTCGATCTACATAATGCATTATTATAATTATTTAAGCTTTGAACCTTCAATTTGGTGAGAATACATTGTCTCTTTTTTAGAAATTCATCAATTCTTTATGTAGAACCTTCCAGCTGTGTTCGATTTTGTGATAAAATTGCTTATGGACAGGTATTCTCAAGTGTCAAGTTTCCAGTTTGTGATAGAAATGACGTGTTTATTTTGGGAAGTACGACCCCTTTGTCTTGTTTAGATGACTCATTTTGAATATTTGATTGTGGCTTTCGTCGACAACTGCATTTGAGGTACGACTCCTTTTGTGATGTTAGATTTCTTGCATTGTCCCCTTTCTTGACAAATGCATTGCATGTAACTTGATTTATTTCTTTGATTTTACCCAATCTGTTAAGACAGAGTGTTGTTTAATTAATGTATGACCATGCAAACCCATTTCTAGTAATTCTCATCAAAGTTTTTGTTATAATCCTTACATTAGTTAATCAGTGGAATCTGATTTTGGGGCATTAAGATGGGAGTTCAAGACACCCATTATCAAAGATTAACAACCATCTTGTACTCCTTGGGGCTCTCGAAAGCTTCTGTTATTATGTCGATCAGGATTGTGATTGATCTTTTGCACCCAATTTTACATGTTCGGTTCAAGAAAACTTCCCAACTAAAATATAACATTGACATCGAGCAATAGCAATTGTTTTTATCCAAGGGAAAAAAAAATAGAAGTATAACACAATCCAAGAAAAAAATTCTTGAATGTCAAACTCTGCAATTCAGGGAGAATATAAAAAATGCCAAAGCCTTAATGAGTCAAGTGGTCGAACTATAGGAGGACGAGAGAGGGGATTTACCAAATCAAAGCAAGGGGATTAGAACAATACTTTGGCCCTCAAGACGAGTAAAAGCTCTTAATCTTAGAATTCCTCATGCCCAAAATAAGTATTTATGTTACATCAAAAGAAAACACTCTCTTGCGATAAACTATTACTTCTTCCTCCAATTCAGTCTTGCAATTTCATTTTCCACTAACTCCTTCACACCCCATGTTGTGTTTAGCAACTGGCTAGCTATCAAGATGTACCAATCAAGTCTCTTTGAAATACTCTTCAGTTGTTGTATTTTTTCCTTTTCTATTTGATCACTTCGCTCACACTAACTTTGTGCCAGCAGATGAAACCAAAGGAGTTTGAGTACATATGATAGGTCGTAGCTGTAATTACATCTAAACTCGCAGCTACAGGTGCTGCTATAATGTTTATTGATGAATATTGGTTTAAGGTTTCCTGATAATGTAACCATGTTGATTTCATTTTCTCCATTGCAGGCTTGCAACACATCTCTCTGAAGAAGTTGTAGTCTTTTTATTCTAGATCTTTTTCAAGGTCCCGTTCTAGATCTCTCTCTAGGTATGCCATTGTTCTTATAACCTGTTTTATTCTGGAACTTCATTAAAATCGATGAAATTCTTCCTAATAACTACAAGTTATGCACTTTAGAGCAATCAACTAAACTCTGTAGAAAAATTAGGTCAGGTCTTTGGAGAATAAGTTGTTACTTACTGCCAACTAAATTCTTCCTAATAGGTTTCGTGGTTCTGTCATCTGTGTTGTAATCATATTATATCATTATTGTAATATCTATATCTTGCTTGTAGGATTAGATTTAAGGCGATCATTGATAACGGGTTATCTCTTTTCGTTTCTAAGGTACTTTAGCTTTCACAATTGCGTGCATGGGGGCATGCATTTTTCTTGAATGATTTTGTTTTCAATATTTTTTTCCACTATGTGACTAGGTTAGTCTAGGTAGCACGGAAAGTATTAAACTCCAAATCTCGAGATCATGTGGTTGGCTTAGGTGGAGGGACAACACAGAAGGAAGTAAGTGGATCAAAACCAACTAGAGTGGAACTCGAAGTTGAATTAAGTGCTGCAAGCTAGAAGAGAATCTTGTTCTGAACCATCATGTTGGTCGACTCGATTCTGTAGAGGTTCAGATGAAAATGTTTCAAGAGACATTATTATCGATACAACAGTCCAATAAAAATTCACAAAGTCCCGACAGGTTAGTGTTACTTTTTTCTTTTTATGTTTTTTTCCCTTTGTGGTCCACTTTGCTTGTTGTTTTAGTGTGTTTTGGTTTGGTATTGGGCTAGTGCGACTGTAACTAAAAAAGATTTTGTCTAGGTTTATTAAGTATATCACAACACCTTCGCCTTGTTTTTGGTTTTAAAGAGGGCACCCCCTTCTCTATTTTCGAGTAGTTAGCCCCACTTTCCTCTTCCCTCCCCCTGGAGACTGGTCACTGCTGCCAACCCACAGTATGGCAGTAGCTACGAAAGCAGGAGCAGCAACAATCCTGACACCTGCTGCACATGCTGGCAGACGATTTAACTTGGGGCCTTCTGTTGAACGTCCTTTGCCAACTAGAGACAATTAACTTCGGGGCTTTTGTCGAACCTCCTTTACCAACTGATACCTTTTCAACCCACGAGTTAAATTTTCCACCTTGTAATCTAAATTGGTTTTGCGTGCGCTGTTACTTGTCTCCTGTGATTGGTCTATCCACCGCTATGGAAGGGCTCGAGTATGAATGCTATCGCCAATGTCATTCTTTGTTATTGTTACCTAGCTATCACTGCTCTCCGTAAGATGGCGAGCAGTACTGGAGTATTTTCCTTGTTGCTTTCAGGCGTGAAAGCAAATGTCACACTTTCAAAATTGTGGAAACTGGATTCAACCTTTTTGAGGCAAAGGACTTGAAAACACATATCCAACTTCTTAGTAACATAACCCACCCTGATCCTAGTTCATTTTATCCCCAATTTTATAAGATCTTGTGTTCAATGTAACACCAATTTTGTGGTGACATTAACGAGATAGTCATAAGATAATGCATGCAGGGACTTAATGTACACACATTACACACATTAGATAATAGTTTGTATTAGTTTGGTGGATTATATTAGCTTCATTGGGTTACCAATATTTGTTTTAGCCGTATTAGGATTATAATAAGTTTAGAAGTACAAGTTGATTTAGGAGTCTAGTTTATTTACCAGATAGTCCTGGCTATAGCTTATGTTTCATGCACAAAATGAAGGTTGATGTTTCGAATTTGTATGTTTTGCTTCTGAAAACAAAGGGAAGAAACTTTGGAGTTCACTAAAATGAGTAATTGCCCTGTACCAATGAAAAACAAACTTGGCCAAACTGGGGTCTTGTATGTTATGTACATCCTTATTTTTACATAATAACATTTAGAAAGTTTGTTTTTCCTGGTTCCTAAGAATAACGTGCAATCACCCTTTCATATTTTGTTGCCAAATTCTTTCTACTTCACATCTTTGTAAAAAACATTTAAGCAAATAACACTAATCTTTGTTATTGATTTTTATATTTATTGTTTTTATGTAACAGATCTTTAATTTACGGGAGTGAAGTCAATCTCGATAGCTCTTCGGTGACGCCACAAGATATTCAACACAACGAGCCTACAATTTAATACTATCTTGTTTTGTATATCTCTTTTTTTTTTCCGAATATTCTTAGTTATATCTGGTACTTTAGATTTCAGATTCACATTTGGTACTTTTGGTTAGATGAAAACATTTTGTAAGATTATTTTTTTGGTTTCTCAATGAAAGTTTATTTTACTTTTTATATGTGTATTTACATTCTGACTAATCTAATGTTGTCATTGACAAAATTTGAAAAAATAAATTTGGTATAAAACATAGCTATTTATAATGACGAATAAAGTTCGTTGTTGTTAGAGACATTTTATATAGTGGTTACAAAGAACAATTACGACGAACTTTTTTGTCGTTGTCGGAGACATTTTTGTAGTTGTTGCAAAGAACTTCTACGATGAAATTTTTGGTCGTTATTGTCTTTTGTTTGTCGTTATTATTATAACGACGAACAATATTATGGTCGTGTAAAATTAGACGACGAACAAGTTGATTTCGTCGTTAATGTCAATAACGACGGGACTAGTAACGACGGCCATAACGACGAAACGTGTTCGTCGTTAATTACCTTTAACGATGAATTTATATCCTTTTAACGACGAATTTGTTCGTCGTTAAAGATGTTAATTATAGTAGTGACTACCGTCTAAAATTCTTCATCACCAATCTCCGGCTAAGGCTTTGGTTGCCTATGTTTTTCGAATCTGACTGCAACTACTCCTCATAAGCTAGCTCCTCGGTCTACCTCATGTGTCTTCTTGGGCTACCCGGCAAATCATCGTGGGTATAAATGTCTTGATCTCTCCACCCATAAAATTATTTTGTCACGTTATGTTACTTTCAATGAAAGTCAATTTCCCTTTATGACCATGACCAAATATACCTTACAAGACTATTAATTTCTTGGGTCAGACGACCCCTCTCCCTTCCTGACCCACATTCTGCCTACTCTCACCAATCAGCCTACTAGACCAACTTCAGCTATCCAGCCCACTGTCGAGACCCCTCCCCCTGTGGACCACCCCATGCCCTCCTCTCCTATGCCAACTGTTGATCCCCTGATGTATCACATTTATATATAGTTTCTAGATGCATTTAGATTGCATTTAGAACTCCTTTTTGAGCATTTAGGTGCATAATGACATGAATTACATAAGTTGTGCTCTACTACTCCCCGTTTGTGTGTTTCGATGATTTTCAGGTTATTATGATACAAAGTGATCATGACTACCAAGGATGTAGCCTATTAATCATTGAAGATGAAGGTAGCTTGCACAAGGATCACAATGCTTCCGTTTGGGACGATTTTGAGTTGGAATGAAGCAAAGAGTTAGTGAAACAAAAGCCAAAACTGACACACCTTCACTATTTTCATTATAACTTTTGATATAAAATTGATAATCAATAAATTCCAATTGGGTTGGATTCTAGACTTCAAGAGCTTTCCAATGATAGGTCACACGCCCCAATCGGACTTCTGGTTTGAGAGATACGGCCTTCGCAAGTTGATGCAGAATTGCAGTTTAGCCACCCGATCGAGCGGGAATTGACCCGATCGGGCCTGGAGCACGGACAGCTCTTTTTCCCGAAATTCTATCTTTTTCCCAAAATTCTATCTTTTTCTATTCATTTTTTATTAGATTTTGGGGCTATTATAAATAGCTATTCCTCATATTTTTAGAGACATCTTTTTATTCTAGTTTTTCCATAGTTCTTAGTTTAGCTTTATTTAGTTTAAACACTTTAGATTAGATTAAAGGTGATTGAACCTATTCGATTTCAATAAAAGTTCCTGCTTTCTGTCAATTGGTATTCTTCTTTGCCCTAATCTCTTTTATTATTCTCATTTGCTTAGTTTATTTATTCAATTATTCTTGATGCAATTATTAGGGTTTCATATTAGATTGTTTATCGTTGACTCAATTATGAGTGAGTAGTTCAATTTCTAGGGATTTAGAGAGGGAAGCCATGTTTATACCATGATTATTTGAATTGCTATTAGTTTCTAGGGTTTGATGAGATAGGTTATGGTGTGATTTGTTCTTATTGAGTAATTAACGTTATTGCGCAATTTCTTTGATTACTTGAGGTTAATAATCGTTTGCACAGATCCGTCTTACTTTTAGAGGCCTAGTACACACCAGTAATTCTGATTATGTTTGTGAACATGCTGCATATGTTGAATTATGGACGTTGAGACTTAACCATAGCTTGACACGTGTTCTAATCTATCGATTCTCGACCTAGGTTCTGATAGTTGTTTGATCCTTTGATTGGTATAAGCATGGTGGACCGAACTAATTCCCTAGACCTTTAATTCATAGTTAAATTCCGATCTTTATATTGCTTTCTAGTAGTTAATTATTAGTTCAGCTGATTTCTATCTGATTTTTGTCTGAAGTAGCTTTTTAGCTGAATATTAACTTAGAACTCCGTCTCTCTGTGGATTCGACCCTACTTCCCTTGACTACTATTGTTAGAGGACTTAGGTTTATTTTTGATTAGGTGACACGACTAAATCCTATCGCCATGTTTATACCATGATTATTTGAATTGCTATTAGTTTCTATTAGTTTCAAATTTTGGCGCCGTTGCCGGGGAGACGGCTAGTTTTCTAAGTTTTTGTTTGGTTATTTGGTCTACTTCTCTCTGCCTCATTGGAACTTCATTGTTCCAATTGAGGTACGTTTTACTGCTTCTTTTTGTTTCTTTTGTATGCCCAGGTCTCAAAGAAACGGTTCCCCCATTCCAGCGGATCCCGATCTTACTAGGACAATCAGGCGGATTCGAAAGAAAATTCAGAGAGAAAAGCAGTCTGTTCAGCTGAACACCTCTGAATCAGACACTTTAAGTTCAGTTATGGCCAAATCATTGAAGTCATATGGGGTGTCTAATCCTGACGGCATCCCTACTGGTCCGCCAATGCCCACTATTAAGAGCGAGAATATTTGGAGAAGGAAAATGTTTGATGAGGGTGGCACTCACTGCCAAGCCCCTCCAATCTGAGGTATGGAGGTAATATGGTCGTGCGGGACCTTTTCAAACCAGCGCTGTGCGGGAGGCAACCCGTAATTTCCCCTTATTTTATTTTTATTTTTTTAAATTTTTTTTAGTGAGAGAGAGTGAGAGAACACTAACGTTATTTTTCCTCTTAGCATCGTCCTTTTGTTCATCTTCTGGCATTGAGGACACTGCCCAGTTCAGCTTGGGGGAGGATTTCTGTTTGTATTCTCTATCTCTTTTACTGCTTTCTAGGATAGATTTATTGCTTTCGAAAATACTGAAAAATTCAAAAAAATATGGTTCCCATGACTGGTTTAGTTGCCTCCCCGTGCCCCTGTTTTGCTCTTATTGAAAATGATTTGATTCTGTTTTCTGGATAGCTGGGCATTTGTGATCTTGAGGCTATGATTTGATGTTTGATTGCTATGATTTCGAGCAAAGTTTGATTATATTACATTACTTTGTGCTGCATACCTGAATTGGTTAGACTGTGAGGCCTCTTTGTAGCCTATTGGATTCATATCATTATCCAGTCTGTTTTTGTGTGTTATTTCCTCTTTAGTGGATTGATCTTGACTTTGACTTCGTACTTGTCTGATTTTCGATGACTTGTAGCATTTGCTGTGATAGAGGCGTTCTTTTGTCTGATTCTTGAGCCTCAGAGTGAATTTTTGATATACTTATATCCTCCTTAGCCCCGGTGAGCCTAATGACTTGTTTCATGTTACTAAAGCCCTTATGAGCCCATGGCCTTTATTTTGATATTATTTCCAAGCCTAGCTTGGGGGAGCTTTTGTATGGGTTGAGTTTGAGACTGGTTTCATGGTTTGGTTTGGTTGTGGAGGAATTAAAAGTATATTTGTTGTGGTTTGAGTGTGAGAAAAAGAAAAGAAAAAGAAAAATTAGAGTTGCGTGAATGAAGTTCGGAAAAATGAAAGAAAAATGAAATAAAAGTTCAAAAGAATTCAAAGTCCTTCATACACGTACGTGCATAAAAAAAATTCGCTTCATTGCTTGAAAATTGGGTTTGTTGTGAGTTTTCATTGATTTATGAGAGTTGGGTTATTTTTCGTGGTTATATGGTGTTGTTGGGAGTTGTTTAGGCCATCTTAGGCCTTGTTTGAGTGATTCATGCTCCCCCTTTCTCGGTTTTTCCACCACATCTCCTAAAAATATCCCTACCCCTTACCTAAGCCCCATTACAACCCTATAAAGTCCTCTTGAGCTCATGTCTGCATTGTTTATTGGATTGATTTTGAGTCAGTTTGTCAAAGTTAAAGAGTATGTCTGCTAATTGAGTCGACTTGACTAGGATGAGCGTCATTTAACCTTCTTAAACACATGAGAGTGTGAGTGGGAAGGGCAATTATGGTCGGGTTGGTGAGTGTTCGGGCATGTTCTTTGCCTGCCACAAAATAGAGAGGAGTGATACCTTTGTGAGAGCCCTTTCAGGATTTGTATGCCTTGTGGATGCTAAAATTTGATGAATTGCTTGGATGATTGGTGGTTGGATGGATTTGATTAGCTGAACTTGAATTTTGTCTGCCTGAACGTTTCTTAGTCTTGAAAACGTTTTGAGCTTTGATTGTTTTTATCTATGGGGTGAGGCAATTTAGTCCATGTTCATGTTTTATTTGATTGAGGACAAGCAAAGGTTTAGCTTGGGGGAGTTTGATGTATCACATTTATATATAGTTTCTAGATGCATTTAGATTGCATTTAGAACTCCTTTTTGAGCATTTAGGTGCATAATGACATGAATTACATAAGTTGTGCTCTACTACTCCCCGTTTGTGTGTTTCGATGATTTTCAGGTTATTATGATACAAAGTGATCATGACTACCAAGGATGTAGCCTATTAATCATTGAAGATGAAGGTAGCTTGCACAAGGATCACAATGCTTCCGTTTGGGACGATTTTGAGTTGGAATGAAGCAAAGAGTTAGTGAAACAAAAGCCAAAACTGACACACCTTCACTATTTTCATTATAACTTTTGATATAAAATTGATAATCAATAAATGCCAATTGGGTTGGATTCTAGACTTCAAGAGCTTTCCAATGATAGGTCACACGCCCCAATCGGACTTCTGGTTTGAGAGATACGGCCTTCGCAAGTTGATGCAGAATTGCAGTTTAGCCACCCGATCGAGCGGGAATTGACCCGATCGGGCCTGGAGCACGGACAGCTCTTTTTCCCGAAATTCTATCTTTTTCCCAAAATTCTATCTTTTTCTATTCATTTTTTATTAGATTTTGGGGCTATTATAAATAGCTATTCCTCATATTTTTAGAGACATCTTTTTATTCTAGTTTTTCCATAGTTCTTAGTTTAGCTTTATTTAGTTTAAACACTTTAGATTAGATTAAAGGTGATTGAACCTATTCGATTTCAATAAAAGTTCCTGCTTTCTGTCAATTGGTATTCTTCTTTGCCCTAATCTCTTTTATTATTCTCATTTGCTAAGTTTATTTATTCAATTATTCTTGATGCAATTATTAGGGTTTCATATTAGATTGTTTATCGTTGACTCAATTATGAGTGAGTAGTTCAATTTCTAGGGATTTAGAGAGGGAAGCCATGTTTATACCATGATTATTTGAATTGCTATTAGTTTCTAGGGTTTGATGAGATAGGTTATGGTGTGATTTGTTCTTATTGAGTAATTAACGTTATTGCGCAATTTCTTTGATTACTTGAGGTTAATAATCGTTTGCACAGATCCGTCTTACTTTTAGAGGCCTAGTACACACCAGTAATTCTGATTATGTTTGTGAACATGCTGCATATGTTGAATTATGGACGTTGAGACTTAACCATAGCTTGACACGTGTTCTAATCTATCGATTCTCGACCTAGGTTCTGATAGTTGTTTGATCCTTTGATTGGTATAAGCATGGTGGACCGAACTAATTCCCTAGACCTTTAATTCATAGTTAAATTCCGATCTTTATATTGCTTTCTAGTAGTTAATTATTAGTTCAGCTGATTTCTATCTGATTTTTGTCTGAAGTAGCTTTTTAGCTGAATATTAACTTAGAACTCCGTCTCTCTGTGGATTCGACCCTACTTCCCTTGACTACTATTGTTAGAGGACTTAGGTTTATTTTTGATTAGGTGACACGACTAAATCCTATCATCCCCCTAGAAGAAGCCCAACACCACAATTAAGCCCACCTCTTGCCCATTATTCACCTCCTCCCATGCGTGGCTTCCCACCCATTTGCCTGACTCGGCCACCACCCTTTCCCACTGTCACAAGAAGCCAAAATGGTATTTTCAAACCCAAAAAGCCCGTCAGCCTTCATGTCCAAAGTAATGGCCCAGCACAACATAATCTCCTTTGCCCAAAACCCATAAACAGGCCTTAAATGACCTGAATTGGAATGCGGCCATGATTGATGAAGATAGTGCTCTTATTAATACAGGGACTTGGGAATTGGTACCTAGGCCTACGGGGGTGAATATAGTTAATTGCATGTGGCTTTTTCGTCATAAACTAAAGTCTAATGGTGATCTTTAAAGACACAAAGCTCGTCTTGTTTGTGATGGCAGGTCACAGAAGGTTGGTGTTGATTTTGATGAGACTTTTAGTCCTGTTGTTAAGCAACAGACCATTCGCACAGTTCTTAGTTGGCCATGGCACGTAACTGGGAAATACATCAATTGGATGTTAAAAATGCCTTTCTACATGGTGATCTACAGGAAACTGTCTATATGCACCAGCCACCGGGGTTTGTTGATCATCAAACACCTACTCATGTTTGTCACTTGCGCAAGGCTCTTTATGGCCTCAAGCTGACACCGCGGGCTTGGTATCAGCGGTTTGCCAATTTTCTGATTCGCATGGGTTTTGTGATCACTCTTAGTGACTCGTCTCTGTTCACATATCGACAAGGCTCTGACGTTGCCTATCTTATTTTGATGATATTATACTTACCACTTCTTCTGCAGCTTTGAGGACGAGACTCATTTCTCAGCTCAAAACTGAGTTTCCAATGACTGATCTTTGCCCTCTCAGCTACTTTCTAGGTGTTGCGGTCACTAGAACTCCGTCCTACATGCTCCTCTCTCAGCAGAAGTATGCTCATGAGATTCTTGACCGTGCAGGTATGAGTAATTGCAAACCATTAGCCACTCCGGTCAACACCAATTCCAAGCTCTCTACTCTCTACAATATTTCACTTTTACTCGTCCTGATATAGATTATGTTGTTCAGCAGGTCTGTCTCTTCATGCATGATCCCCGGGAGCCTCATTATAATGCCTTGAAACGCATTTTACACTATATTCAGGGCACCATTGATCACAGATTACACTTATATCCTTCTCGTTCGATGCGCTTGATCACCTACACTGATGCTGATTGGGGAGTTTGCCCCGACACCCGACGCTCCACTTCGGGATATTGTTGTTTCCTAGGGGACAATCTCATATCTTGGTCATCCAAACGTCAGCCTACATTATCCAGATCTAGTGTCGAAGCCGAGTATAGAGGCGTCGCTAATGTCGTTGCCGAGTCTTGTTGGCTTCGCAACTTATTGCTTGAATTACATTGCCCTTTGAGCCAGGCTACTCTTGTGTATTGTGATAATGTTAGTGCCATCTACCTCTCTCATAATCCTATTCAGCACCAACGAACAAAACATGTAGAGATGGATATCCACTTTGTTCGTGAGAAGGTTGCGTTGGGTCAGGTTCGTGTTCTACATGTTCCTTCGAGGTATCAGTTTGCCGACATCTTCACCAAGGGTTTGCCTCGACAACTCTTCTTGGATTTCAGATCCAGTCTTAGCGTACGACCTCCTCCCGCTATGACTGCAGGGGTGTGATAGAGAATATATTGTAAATATTTCTCCTCATAGATTTAGGATTTATCTTTTGATGTAATCTTATCTTATTATTAGATTAGGTTACCTTACACGATTAGGATTAATATTTGTAATTCTATATATATTGATCAATGGAAATCACTCCAATTACGACGTTTTACACAATCCAATAGTGAGCTTAGTTTATCGAAAATAAATACAACATAACTAAAATTTGATTAGTTCCATAGCGGCCATAAAAAAGACAAAAAGAGAAGTCGTTATATCCTTATCAAGATATACTAAAATTTTGACACTTGATTACTTGAAAGTCGCAGTAGGACATCACCAACTCCTTTTCGTGGAAGCCCATACCACAAGGTTAGAAATCATAGCAGACATTTAGTTATAGCCATTATGTAAGCATTCGATCGGGAGAGGCCGGCCTTGCCAAAGTGGTAAGGTTTTTGGTTTTATGAATTTAAGCTCATGAGATCAATTTTCTATTAGGATATTGCCGTATTGGAAAGTGTAATTTTCTTATCTTTTTCCTATACTTTAAGTCACTAGCCCGTAAATATTGGATTAAGAAATTGTGTGAGTTGAGGTCAGGATCCAGGGAAAAAATAACTAGAAGCATTGGTGGAAAGACTGTAGACGGTTGTATCATGTTAATAGTATAATCCCTACAAGCTCCTTAAAATTTGGGAGGTGTTTCTCAATTGTGAAGGAGAACAAAACATTCAGTTTTTTATTTTCTTGTCAAGCTCGTAATTGTTTTCATCATGTTTCCTACGCCATCAATCCGTAAGACAGTTTTATGTAACTAACATGCTATTTTTTTAAAAATAAAGTTTACAAGAAGCAATATTCTATTGGTACTATATAGAAGGTCAATGAGTTCTACTTAGGAGGTCTAAACTTTGAAGATAACTGGAAAATAATGAAATTCATTGCCCCAAGGCCCAAAGAGCACTTTAAATCAGTGAAGCATAAAATTAGTACTCAAATAGATTGTTTTTAAAAGTTAAGACTTGACATTTGTTACTTCTTTTGTTTGTCCTATATTCCTTGTTCAGGAATTTTAGATGTTCTTCTTATTTTAAATCTCCTTATATATAATTTATTTTCGGAAAAATATATCCTTATTGGAAATGTAATATACTATCCATTTGGTTACTTTTGATACTCAGTGCTAAAATGTTTACATGGTATTTCAATTATCAATTATATCGTTGCACCGACCAACAATCTAAGTTTTTTACTCTTATTGGTTAAACAAACCGGAATCTATGTTTATATTTGATCAAAGAGAAATTGTATCCATGTCTAACATTACATTAGTTTATCCTCCAATTTCAGATAAGAAGAACAAAGAGAATGGAGGGTCATGGGTAGTATCACTTACTAGTACCAAAATAAAATTTTTACACATAGGGTAAAAAACAAAATATAACAAATTCAAATGAGGATATATTAAACAGAAAAGTGTAACCAACTCAAAATAATGGAGAACATATTGATTAAATCTAATGATAGGTTTATTAACAATATTATTTTTATCCAAATAAGATGATTCATCACTTAAAATTGAAAGGAACCAAATCTAATAGAAATGAGATGTTATCCACCTTTAAGCTCAACCATAAATGCTTACAAGTCATGTCCCTTCTTAGCATATCAAGAGGGAGAAAAGATGGATGATCACAAAAGTAAAGAATGAATGAATGAAGAGAGAATAATAGCACGTGGAAGTGCATTAATTCCCTTGATGAAATCCCGTAGGAAGCTACTAGGCCCAACTAATCATGAGCTAATTATTACTTTCTTATTTTTCTCTGTATTTTAATTAATCTGTTTGCATATGTGAAAGCCTAAAAAAGTTGCCTAGAAAATGAACTTTAATATTCCATTTTTTCCTAGTATATTTATTTAATTTTGTTGTTCTCCATCCCTCTTATGATCTCGATGCCAGTCATGCCACAAAGAAGCATACATTAAAAAAGGAAGCAACTTTTCCGTCACTCAAACGAACAAAAAAGACGTGAATAGAGAAGAACCTAATTCATACCATCCATCACTTTTGGTATCTATCTACTTCTCTTTTGAGCATTCTCTATAACCAACTCTAGTATCCACCAATTTCCCTCACCCACATCTTTAACTATGTGGATTCAAATAGTTCATCTATAAAAATATCGTCTCAATTTACTATTTCAGTTAATAGAGTCCCTTGAAAAATAGCATAAATAATATGCAACCCCTTTAAAAAAATGAGATTACATAATTGTGTATATGACGAATTACTAAGTTTTTTTTGAAACATAACATTTTATATTTTTGTTTACCTCTTTTTACATATTTCTATATCAAATCTCAGATCCAAGACATTTTTTTAACTTAGGCTATGTTCTTTTCAACTTATTTAAGCACTATACTGCTTATTTCAGAAATGATCAGAAAAATTCAGATAAGATCAGACCAGATCAGAAAAAATCAGATCTGATCTGAAAAGTTGAGATCAGATCAGATCAGATTAGTTCAGATCAGATCAGATCAGATTAGAAAAGTTCTGATCAGATCAGAAAATAATAAGAACTAAAAACAACTATGATAAGTTCAGATCAGATCAGATCAGATAAGAAAAATTCAGATCAAATCAAAAAAGTTAAGATTAGATCAGATCAGATCAGATCAGAAAAATTCAGATACTTAGTTGATCCTATAAGTTTCACAATCATGCATAATTTTAAAAATCTTGTTACCCACGTTTTTAAGATTTGTGTTATCAAGGGATAGAAACAGGAGCAAGAGCTTATGGATAGTCCAAACGTTTTTAAATATTGAAAGTCAAAAAAGCAACAAAAAAAGATAATTAAAAGACAATTATGATATGGAGTGGAGCTTTTTATTAAATTTCAAATCAAGACTGAAAGAGTTATATGACACCACGAAGTACAACTTTTATTATACACTCAGATGAACTATGAGTATGACACAACCAACTTTTTTTTGCTCATTACTCATTTAGATGTCTAATTTCTGCTCATTTGGAGACGTCCAAATGAGCAATGAACAAAAATAGTCCTTGGTGTATTGTACTTTTGGTACGCCCGGGTGTTTGATGAATACTCTCGCCAAGCAGCTCTTGATCCCAAGAAGAGTACTGCTACTAACTGTCAAGAATGCCTGTCAATAGGATGGTTGTGAATTTGAAAAATAAAAGAACAACAAAACATATCCAAACAACTTAGTTATTTTGTCTTAGGGGGCGCTTGGTTAGAAGAGAGGAAAAGAAAAAGAATAAAAAAGTGCTAAACAAGGAAAGAAAACCCAAGCTCTTATTTCCAAAGAACTTGTTTGGTAAAATGGGGAAACGCGTTTAAAAAAAGTTTCTTCCTCCCTCCTCTCTTCCTCTTTTTCGGCTGCCACTAAATCGCAGGCACGCACGTCTCCCTCTCTTTCTCTCCATTGCCTCCTTTTATCTGTATCCGACACATATGTAGGCATTTTTTGTGGGGCCGTGTTTTTTTAAAGGGACATGCTGGTTGTCCGGGACTGGGGCGGCTATGGTTTGTTGGAGGTGGGGTCCCAGTGGGGTGGCGTGATTTTTTTTTGGTGGGGTGGGGGTGGGGGGCTTATTGGTGTTTTTGTGGGATAATGGTGGTTTTCGGAGGGGATGATCGATGAGGCTTCGAGGGTTTTAGGTGGGATCTGGCTCGAATGTGGTGAGCTCTGGTTATTAATGTGGCGAACCTGATTTTGAGGTAGTAGTGGTTTTCGGGGAGTGTTGATTGTGGTTTGTTGGTGCTCCTCTCTCTTTTCCATCTATTGCCTCGTTTTCTGTCTCATTACTCTGACGCAAATTTAGGTAGGGTCAGTGTTGCTTCATGGGTGTATGTGTTATTTTAATGGAGTAATTGGTTGGTTATCGGGCGCTTGGGTGGGCTTTGGCTTTGGTGGGGATGGGATGGGTTTTTGGTGGAATGTCGTGTTTTACAAATTATTGATGTGTTTGTGGGCAGAGGGTGGTTTTGGGAGGGGATGGTGTGCGTGCTTTTCGAGAGGAGATGATGAGGTCTCGAAGTATTCGAGAGAGTGGGCTCTGGCTAGGTCATGATGAACTGAGGAATTCAGTGGGGTTGGGTGTGGTTCCAAGTTAGTTGTGGTTTATAGGAGTGGTGTTAGTGGTTTGGTGGTGGCTGTAATGGTGGATTGATTGGGTATGGTTAGAGGTGGTGGAGATGTGGTGAGCATGGTAGAACTTGTGTTGTGGATGGGGTGGTTGTTTAGGGGGATTGGGTGTTAAAGGTAGATGGTTAAGGGTTTACCTTTTTCCTATTTTGAAGTAGGGTGAGGGATGGGGAATCAAGTTAGAGGGATTATTGAAATAGTGCAAGAGTAAAAAGGAAAGGTAAAACCCCTCAACTAATTAAGAGAATAAAATCCACCTACTCCTTTTCTTTTCCTCTAATCCCAAACCAAACGCCGCCTAGATCCTAGTATTTTCCTTCTATGTATCATTAGTGCGATTAATTAGTCTTCATTCGCCGATAATTTTTTTAACGAAGGTAATTAACCATCTTTAAAATCTTTCTCACCTATGTCTGATTTTCTATTACTTCCCTTTTTCAGTAAATTTTACGTTTGAAAAGTAAGTATGAATGGATTTGAAGTTTAACTAATATTAAGCCGGGGCTTATTTAAATAAAGTTTACGTCTAAAAAAATATTTTCACCGTAAAAACCAAGTAAAAGGGGTGCATGGAAGGCATAAAGGGGTACACATATTTCATCAATGACATTTATAAAAATAATGACAACTTTGATGATAAAATACGCGTATGTACCCCTTTAATCGTAACATGTACCCCAATAAACATTATATGTACCTCTTTTTCAACTTTCCACGATTTTTAGCAAATTTGGGGTTTTTAGCATAAATGGATATATCTATATATAGATAGAGAGAGAGAAAGTCGGGATCTACTAAAAACCACAAATTTGCGGAAAAACGTGAAAGCTAGAAAAAGGGATACATATAAGGTTTACAGGGGTACATGTTACGATTAAAGGGTACGCGTGTTTTAGCATCAAAGTTGTCAGTATTCTACGAAACTACCATTAATGAAATACGTGGGCCCTTTTTGCCCCATTGTACCCCTTATACTTGGTTTTCATGTGAAAACAGTTTTCATCAGATCATATTTCTTCACACACACACACAAGAATATGATCTGGTATGGTGAACTTTGTTTTCACCGTAAAAATAGTGTAGAAGGGGTATATAGGAGGTATAAAGGGGTGCATATATGTCATTAATGACATTTTTGTAAATACTAACACCTTTGATGTTAAAAATAGTATATCCCTTTAATCGTAATATGCATCTCTGTAAACTTCATATGTAGCCTTTTTTTTAAGTTTTCACGATTTTCACCAAATTTATGGTTTTTAGTGGATCCTGACTCCATCTCTCTATCTAAGTTATGGCTCAATTCATTTTAGCTTTTCTATTAGTTCAATTAATTGTTTGGTAATCTTCATAGATTACTCGTACATTAGTTAGGGAACCTTCATTACAAAGAACGAACTCATACCTCTTAGGCGCTTGGGAAGTTAAGCAACGAGGTCAAGTGTTTGTAGACAATTTTGTAACAACAAATCCCTAATTAATTGATATCAGTATTCGAGTCAACGTGTTTGGGTCAGGTCAAGTAGAGCCAGATTTTTTTAAGTTAGATCAATATTTGAATTAAAATTTAGAAACAAATATGAGATATTAAGAAAGTACTGGGGAATCATAGTAGATGATATAGTACAGATTGCTTCGACTTAGGTCAAGTTCGGGTCTTGGTCATCAATTTCGGGCCTCTTCGGATCTTGTGCCTAGTTAACTTTGCAAGTTCCAATCCTTTTTCAACTTCTAAACGTGTATGATTCATCTATTGCAATTTGTTAGTAATTTATGAAACATATTCTTTATCTTACATCACTTTGCCATTACCCTAATTTTTATTTAGTTATGTTGCCCTAAAACGACGTATCAGCTTATACAAATAATCTGGCCGGACGGAGTACTTCAAAGTACAAATTATTAAGATATGAGAGACTAAATTATTAGTATGACTTATAATTGTTATCACAGATAGCTTAAAAGGAAAATTTTGCTTAATTAAATAATAGCTCTATATTATTGAGATGTAACAACGTATAGTCTAATACACTATGACAACTAAACTTTGCTTGTTCACTCTCACTAGAAGGCAAAAGAAAAGGGAAAAGGCAAAGAAAAAACAACTCTTTTGCTTGTACTAGCTTCCCAACATTGCTTACAGAATAAATAAGGAATATGAATATTTATACTATCATTTAGGTTAGTTTTACCAAATTTCACCAAGATCGTAAATGATACAATTATAACAATAAAAAAACATAAAATTACAAAATTTAAGCCCGTTTTGGATTTTTCTGATTTTAGTGTCACATGATTGGTAAAAGAACTGAGAATTAGTGTAATCATGTTTATTTTGAAAAGTGACAACAAAATACTAAATGCTAGTTTTTGCGATATCTATATTTTGTTTTGCAAAAATAGTGACAAACTGGAAAGAAAACGATAACGAAACAAATATATATACTCAAAAGAATAATTTTTTTCTTATATTGTCAGTAATTTAAATAGGTACAAAGAATCAATATGAGTCAAGTAATGAACAATTATAAAATGTTGAATAAGAATTGAATTGTTTGTGTGTCTAAGAAATTCACAAGTATTAATCAAAAGAAAAAAAATTCTGGCTAAAGTAAGAATTGGGAATGAAATTACAGTGATCAATAATGGCAATCCACAAGTTGGGCAGCCGCAGAAAAACCAAAGTCTTCTCATTTGAAGAGAAAACAAACTTCGAAGATGAATGATCTCGTTGTTGTTGTTCTTGTTGGTGGTATTGTTGATCTTCTGGAGCTGGAAGATTGAGGTCTAATGACAACAAATCATTTCGCGTTGTCTTAGTCTCGTCTTTAGCCGCAACCGTAACGTGTTGTGTAGGAGCTGGAATGGTAGACGGCGTTATACCGATCGGCCTATGGCGTCTCATATGACCACCCAAAGCCTGCCCGGACGAAAACTCCGCCCCGCATATGCCGCATTCATGCACCTTCGTGACCTTATTCGTAGAATTGTTGTTGTATATGGAGCTTGTACAAATTGAAGAATTCGATATTTGTAACGACAATGTTGTACCATCGTCGTGATGGTGATGGTTATGGTTGTGGTTGTGGTTGTGGTCGTTGTTTAGTAAAGAGAAAATAACAGGAGATGATTTTTTCAGCTCGGATAATGCAACAAGGTTAGTCTTAGGTTTTTTATGGCTAGCTCTATGCCCTCCTAGAGCTTGAAAGGACGAGAACGATTTGTTACACGTCTTACATTCGTACGACGTATTAGTATTAATAATACCCTTTTGGTTGTTCATATTGCTATTGCTTTGGTTAGAGCCTTGAGCAAGAAGGATCAAGCAATGAGCCATATCTTCTTCTTCTTCAGACGTAGGTGCAACCCACTCCTCGGACGTGGCGGAATTAGCACCGCCTTCATCGGTCGTAGTTGCAGACGACATGGTTAAGGCTAAGGGTGACAACGGCCTAGACCGTTTCGTGCGCTTTCCCTTGATCATCATCATAGTATTGTTATTCTCAGGCTTGTTATGAAGCTTTTCGACGTTGACGGCAACAATGTTGTTCTCCTTCTCCCCAATAATGGATTGTTGTTGTTGGGCTACCATATCAGAAGAGAAAGAATGGAGGAAGAAGGAAAGAGAGAGAGAGAGAGTAGTGAATGGGGGTTAGAAGAAGAGAAGGTAGAGTTAGGCTATAAGTAGGAAATGAAATGTGTAAGTGGTAATAAAACCGTGAAATAATGAAGGAGTGCAAATATAATAGAGGATATAATAGAGGATAGGATGTAAGAGAGAGAGAGTGTGTGTGTTATGTGTATGTGTATGAAATAGGGTAAGTGTGAGGAGGGAAGGGGAGGAAACGAGTAAGATTCGGTTGGCTTTCAAGCAAACCCATTACTTCTCCTCAACGACTCCCTCTGGAAGTTTAGAGTGCAAGCCTGGAACCCCACGGATTTTGCGCCTTCTCCTACTTCCTTTTTTCTTACAATTTCTCCTTTTCTTTTTTGTTTTTTTTGTTAATATATATACTGATTTGGCTAACGAACATCCTTAGGGCGTTATTTTACATTTAATATAAATCCTAAAATGGTACTGATGTTAGAATATATGTCAAAATTACGGATTAATGGGTGCAATTATTATTTATGTTAATTTATTATTTCTACTTTTAACCACCTTATATAATGTCTCCGACGTTAGTTAGCTTTTGTCTCTGTTGAATTTATTGTTTTGTTATATTATGTTGTATTTTTGTTATTATTTGTTGGGGGATATTGCTTTAGGATCGTAATGCCACTACTCCACTACTTCCCTTATCACAAACTGTCAACAACTTGAACCAACAAATTAAAGTGGAAATCACCCTTTTCTAAAGAATTTAAGTTGTCATTATCACTTTGCTATAAATAGCATGTGTTTTTGCTAGATTTAAGTAGTGGTAAAAAGTTGGGATCTACCATGACTCTTGCTATTAGCTAGGTTTAACTATTTTTAGTTAAACAAAAATCTAGTCAACGTATGTTACAATTCTTAAGTTGTTTTTTTTGTAAATTCATAATTCAGTTTGTATGAACCATGCCATTTTTAAAAATATTACACGTTCATTTTTGTAGAACTATCATTGTATAGATCGATTCTCTTAACTAAAAGGCTAGGTTAAAGAATAACAGATTAATATTGATAGTTAAAGAATGTATTATGCAAAGTAGGTCTAATACATGACAACAATAAACAATCGCCGCACTCGACGCGCACAAGATCTTGTCTGTCCTAATTCTGAAAATTAATATGTTTAATCATCTAAGTTATAAAACATTATATAAATAATAAAAATTGCCTTTTGAAGTATTAAAGAAGTTAGTTGTTGTACCTTTCTATTATTTCATTACAAATATTTATGTTGTTATTTTTATTTTATTTTTGAAATTTGATGTAATACTAATGTGATAAAACTTTTAACTTTAGAAATAGGAGGACCCAATAAATGTGTAAGTTACTACATATCTACAAATTGAGTCAAATAAATGATGAAAAAATAATCTACTCTAGTCCTATTATATAAGTTGCACTCAAAACTAAGTTGATCCATTAGTTGTAAATTAAACAAGCTTATAAATTCTTGTCATTTTAGCTTGTTTTCACAAGTCCACTCTACCGCGTATAAGTTGTTAAGAGTAAAGAAGTCTCTTGATTCTTAAATAAATAAATATTATAATATGTATCTATCTTAAGTTCATCCTCCTACTATTACTTTACAAGGTTATACTAAAGTCAATGACCATATAAACAATTATAAAAAGTCAACAATAATAGTTGTATGAAGAAGATTCAATAAATTTAATTTCTATAGACATTGAGTATTATTTTTATTCAAAAAAAAAAGGCTCACTCTGTGTTGTTAGACTGGGATTTATTGGTTCTCCTTGTACCATAAAACATGGATTTATTTTACCGACTCTCCATGTGTCGTGAAACATGGTTTTATTGGTTCTCCTTGTACCATAAAACATGGATTTATATTATCGATTCTCCTTGTATCGTGAGACAAGGTTTATATGATTTGAGCACGGTTTTGCTCTAGAAAAACCAATGGGTTTGAGCTTAGTTTTGCTCCGAAAACTATTATTGAATTGACAGGTTCGAGAAGAATGACGTTCCTGTTCAGATGATATTATTGGGTCCAACAAAAATGTTGTTCCAGTAATACTGCAAATTGAAGGGTTCGAAAAGAATGGCGTTCCCCGATTTTGCTCATGAAAAACCAAAATATTGAAGACGAACACCCCAAATTTGTGTATCGACTTCAAAGAAAATAAGTTCCAGTTCATCCGATTGATCTGCAACTATTATTGAAATTTTTTTCCTCCAATCGCAACGTTCGTGTTACTGCCGTTGCGATTGCGGGAGGGTATTAGAGATATATTAGGATACTAAAGATATAGTGAATATCTTTAGGATATATTAGTAGTTAGGATATAATATTATCTTAGAGGAAATATTATCTTATGATTTATTTCCAATAAGTATTAGATAAGTATTAGGAATAATATATCTTTTAGAGATTGTTTCCAAGTAGGAGTCCCTATGTACTCCTATATATATATATATATTGTAGTCATGGCTCATTATGGAACACACCTTAATAAAATCATATTATATTTTCTCTCATCTCATAAACTTATCAGGGATTAAGCTTAGATTTTTTTGTTTTTCTAAAAGAAATAGTCGCCATTACCCCTAATAAAAAACAAGAAAATTTTCTAGAGTTCTCTCACCCCTCCTCCATCTTCTGACCTTTTCCGCTACCTTCTTGTTGGCTAAACACAAATTGCATCAATCCCTCAATGGAGATCCAAGTCTTTACCTACTTATTTATTAGTAGTGAAGTATAAATTATTAATTTGCGTGTTAACAACACACTCTCTCTCCTTAGATAATAGTCCTAATATCAAATTTGTCAATCCATAAGTATATGTTTATAACTTTTTAATTCAAAAAAGCTTCTGTCCTAAAAGTAGTTGAGAAAGAGATAAATTGCACTAAAATAACATTTTTATGATTCCACTTGAAAAAAAAGCCCGAATTTGAATTAGATTTCAATTTATTAAACTTTCTTTGGACTGAATTGAACTAATCTTATAATAAATTCAAACTTGTCAGACTTAAATTTTAATAGTTCAAATATAATTTAGACTTGACTTGACTTGGCAAGGTTCTAGACAATCTAGCTAATTTACACTCAAACACTCTCGACTTGTCTTTTCTAATCAATTGTAATGTTTATGATTGGTTCATAATACAAGACAATGTAAAGCATATGCATATGATTGAATTTTAGCATCATAATCCAAATTAATCATGTATGACGAAGTCATAATAAATTGAGTCATTTTATTATTACAGAGTTTGTTCACACTAAGCTTAAGTATACTCGTTAATCAAATATGTATAATTGGATAATGATTAATCACAGATAATTACAAATACAAGATCTTTATTGAAGGACGAGTGTATTTGTTTAGTGTTGTTGGTGCTTTAGACACTTACGACAGCTCATGTGTAACGAGTAACGACTTACTCACTCCATAATCCATATAATATTTATATAAGGGGCTCATCACTCACTCAATGCTTCATAACCCAAAATTTACGCCGGTTTTATGAACAATTATTTCCTAACATTCAACTTCCCCAATCATTAGTTGCTGCCAATGGTACAACCGGGATAATCGGTGATTTCTTTAACTGCCTCTTGTGTACTTAAGAAGCAAATGGATTAAAGAGTGGGATAATTCAATTGGTTAGAACTTTCTTAAACTTTTAAAAGGTTTTAGGAACGATTTTTGTTCCACATTCGTAGTATTTTATACATCAAAAATTGAAGCAAATGATGATGTTGGTTTTTCGATTTGTATTGGAAAATGAAAAAATTTTCTTTTTATATGAGAAGATGAATGGTCATAATCTTTCGAGATTGGTTAAATAGCTAATTGTTAGAAATTCTGTAATGCCGTTGATGTAGAAGCTACCTTCAAGAAATTAGCGGGTTTCGGTCAAGACTTTCAATATGATAGAGTATATGGGTTGACCCAACACGACCCAGTTTTAAAAGGTTTGGTTAGAGTTGAATTCTTAAACCCGAATCCAACACGATTACCGTGTATCTACACGAATTGTTGTATTTAAATTTTTCATTGTTCTTTATGACGTTAATTTATTAATTGATGAATTTAGTTGATTTGATATTCACTTTTATACATAATTGGATGATAATCTAACTATACAATAAGTTGAAAACTTAAAATATAAACTGAGAATATCAAATATAAAAATAAAGCAATAAGCGATCCAACCCGAATTGGATTGAGGTTTACTTACACATTTAAGTAAACGGATAGGGTTGAGAAGATTCAACCCACCAACCTATGAACTGGCTTATTAATTGAAATCACAACTCTACTAATTTGACACATCTTTTATTGCTATCAAAAATCATTTCCAAACACTAAATCTTTACCTTGAAATAAAAAATCAATAAAAAACAAGATGACTTTGCTATTTTGTTCATCTTTGCCTTCTCATACCAGAATGTAACACGAAAAGTATCGTATAGGGGGCATTGGTCGAACAAAAAATGCTAATTAACTCCAAAAACGAAATGTCTAACTTGATCAGTTATAGAATATCATATCCTCGACGGCTATATAAATGCGTGAATTGATGAGCTTTCAAAATGCTGTCAGAGCGCAAGAAAGACGTTGATGCATGTCATAACTTGACTTCAACATTGAACTCTTTGGTAGTATTACGCTATTCTTGCAAGTGATAGATTAAATGTACTAATGGTTACTAATTTTCAACTCCACTACTAATTTGTGTGGTTGACTTATCACGAACTATCCTTACAAAGTTGCGTACACATTGCCTGCCTACTAATTGTCTTGCTATAGCTTGCTAGCAAGTGGCAAGCTAGCTCTTTCATAAGCAATTGCTATGTTAAATATGGGCCTGGCCGCAATCATAAGGAGGAGAAACTGTTCATTTCACAAAACCTAAGGAGGTTTCACCTTAAAAACATATGGCAATAAGGAAAATCAATGTGGGACTCTCACTTGTGATGTTCGATGAGGTCAAATTCTTAACACTTTCCACCAACTGTAGGCCTTTGATACCCTGTTTAATTTGGTTATGGGTCGCACTCATAAGGAGGAGAGGGTGCCCACTTCACAAGACCCAATTAGGAGGTTCCACCTTAGAACCGTATGGGAATAAATTTAATCCTATTAGGTGAACATCGTCTCTCTTTAAGTTTATCAATATGAAATTCTTATATGTGATGTGTCATGAGGCTAAACCCTTAACATATTGCCTTCTAAATTTGTACCGTCATAATGATTGTGATTTCTTCATGGCACGATAGTCATTATAGGTGGTGAGTCCTAATTAATTATTTAAATATTCCTCCCTCGCTCCTCCAAAGATAACTAGAATTATTGTTAATATAACGAGGCAATATTTTAATCACTTTTTTCTTTTGTTTTATACCTATTCTAATACGATTCCGGATTATCTGTCCCATAATGTTTTCCATTTGGTGTCTCATTTTGTACGAATAATGAGAATAATTGGCTAACCTGTTTAGGTTGTCTGGCACTATTATATATATAAAGAGATCAAAACCGTATTTACAGACTAAGAGTCTAATTAACCAAATTACCCTAATACACCCCCTCAATCTTTACGGGGAGGAATCACGGATAGATTAGAACGATGTTTACAAAACAACTCAGAAGAAAGACCCTTAGTAAAAATATCAGCAACCTGTAACTGTGTTGGAACGTGTTTGACCTGAAGTCCACCTTTAGCAACCATCTCACAAACAAAATGATTATCAACATCAATGTGCTTACTACGATCGTGATGAACAAGATTGGCAGTAAGATACGTAGCAAAAACATTGTCACAATAGAGAATGGTAGGTTATATATTGATTTCTTATAGAGTTTTTCTCTTTCTTTACAAGCTAAATTGTGCGATATTGACGCTCTTAGGAACTATTTATGCTAACTATTTCGATATAGTTGTGGTTTGTGTGTTCCATATCGTTTTGCAGGTTTTTTAGGGAAAAACTCCTTATTTACTTGGCGTTTTGATCACCACGCTATAGCGGAAGGTTATGAGGCATATTAGCGGTCTCGAGATGGTATCCGGACCCCGTTGTGAAGAAGAAATATGCAAAGGACTTGGCGTCTGAAGCCAAGAAGAGGCAAGAATGAAAGAAGCTTCGCCCGATCGGGTCGGGCAACCACAGCCCGATCGGGTACGAGCTATTTAGGCCAAAACTTGAGACTTTCCGCCCGATCGGGCGGCCTTGCCCGATCCCGTCGGGCGGACTTATACTTGGCAATTTTTTGCTGTTTTTCTGGGAGCTGAAGAAGACATCCACCCGATGGCATCGGGTGGTCTTGCCCGATCGGGTGCTAGTGTTGCGGCCCCGATCGGGTGATCGTTGCCCGATCTCATCGGGTGCGTACATTTTCCTTGCAGCTGAAAGAAGGTTCCCAGGCCCGATCGGGCGGCCACTTGCCCAATCGAGTGGACGACACGGGGACGCGATTTTGCGTTTTTTCCCACTCTATCTTATTGCTTTCTTAGAAACTATAAATACTTTTTAGGTTATTTTTATTTGTATCTTTTTTCTATTGAACGTTTAAAGAGCTCTTAGTCTAGTTTTCATAGTTTTCCATTGTAGAAGAGATTCGAATGCTATTTCAATTCAATTAAAGTTCCCGCTTTCCGTCAATTTGGTAATCATCTTTCCTATTGCTTTATTTTTATCTCTTGATTGCTTTAGTTTAATTGTTTATTATTCGATTAGTTCATGATGCAATTCTTAGGGTTTCCAATTAGTTTTGTTATTGTCAATTCGATCATGTCTAAGTAGTTCTCTTTCTAGGGTGTTAGATAGGGAAGCCATGTTTATACCATGATTGTTATTTAAACTCCTATTGATTCCTAGGGCTTGATTAGAGTGATTGTGGTGTGGTTTGTTCTTAATTAGTGATTAATGTTAGTGGCCAATTTCATTGATTGCTTGTGGTTAATAGTTGTTTGCACAGATCCGTCTTACGACTAGAGGCCTAGGACACATCAGTAGTTCTGATTACGTTAGTGAACATGCGGCGTATGTTGAACTATGAGCGTTGAGTCTTAACCATAGCTCAATACATGCTCTAATCCCTCGACTCTTGACCTAGGTTTTGATAGTAGTTGACCCTATTTGATTGGTATAAGCATGGTGGACCGACCTGATATCCTTGGCTTTTATTCCATAGTTAAATCCTCGGTTTAATTCGTATTCCTTAGCTTAATTATTAGTTCAGTTAATTCTCCCTGATTTCATCTGAAGTAGTTAGTTGATTGAATATTAATATGGAAACTCTGTCTCCCTGCGGATTCGACCCTGCTTCCATTGACTACCATAGTTAGAGGACTGGAGGTTAATCTTTGAATAGGTGATACGACTTAATCCTATCAAATTTTGGCGCCGTTGCCGGGGAGACGACTAGTTTTCTAGTTTTTATTCGATTAATTAGCATACTTCTTTTTGCCTCATTGGAACCTCCCGTTCCAATTGAGGCCGTTCTCACGGTTATCTTGTCGTTTTCTCTTATATGTCCAGGTATCAAAAGAAAACTCATATTATTCCTGGAGATCCCGACACAGAAGCAATAGTTCTGGATCTTAGAGCAGAACTTGATCAAGAGAAGCCAAATTCAGAGATTTATGTATTAACAATGTCGAAGTCCCTGAAATCTTATGGGGTGCCTAATCCTGAAGGCATACCCACATGTCCACAGATGCCCACTATTGCTGCAAACAATTTTAAAATCAAACCTGCACTAATCAATATGGTGCAGCAGAATCAGTTTAGTGGGCATCCTTCTGAAGATCCGGCCAACCATCTGCAGAGATTCCAACAACTCTGCAGAACTGTTAAACATCAAGGAGTCACACCTGAGCAGCTGAAAGTTATGTTATTCGAGTTCTCACTCAGAGACAAGGCTAAGAGGTGGTTCAGTGATATCACTGTGACAGAATGGTCGGCGATTTCTACTGCATTTCTTCACGAGTATTACCCTCCCACAAAAACAACAGAAATCAGAAACAAGTTGGCCGAGTTTTCCCAAGAGCCAGATGATACATTGAGGGAAGCGTGGACTAGATTAAGAGACTTACAGAGGGAATGTCCACATCATAATATGGACAAGTGGTTTCTGACGCAGACTTTTTACAATGGTCTGCAACCTCAGACGAAGAGTACTGTTGATTCGTCTGCAGGAGGAGTCTTTTTAGACAAGGCAGTTGATGAGGATTATGACTTCCTAGCAAATCTCGCAGCCAATGACCACTCATCATCTAGGAGTTTGACTAAGAAGGTACTTGAAGTTGACGCTATTTCATTGCTCACCTCTCAGATGGCGTAACTAACTCAGCAACTACAAACAATGAAGTCTTCTAGTTCAACACCTCCGCCTATGAGCATCAATGCCATGTCGGCAGTTGCACCCATCACCTCATCTTACTGCGAGGTGTGTGGTATTCAGGGTCACTTCGGCCATGATTGTCAGTTCAGTCAGAATCAGATGGAGCAGGCGAATGCTTTTCAGCAAAGACAGCCAAATAACCCCTACTCCAACACATTCAATCCTGGTTGGAAAGACAACCCACTTCTTTCCTATAGAAGCAACAACGTTCAAAACCCACAGCCACAAAATTCCTACCATCCCCCACAAAATTCCTATCAACCTCCACATAATAACCCAAAACCCAACTACTAACAAAACCAAGGGAATTCTCACAATCGCCCTGGTTTCCAAAGACCTGCCCATGAAAATTATCAGCCAGCACCACAAAATGCAACCTCACAACAGCCTAGCACGTCTGAATTAATGAAACTAGTATTGTCTATGCAAAAGACAAATGAGGAAGTACAGAAAACTCAAGAGAGACAATTGTTGGCTATGCAACAAGCCAATGAGGATGCACAGGGCCCAAGAGAAGCACATAAAACTTCTCGAGACTCAAATTGCTCAATTGGCAGAAACTAATGCACAGAGGCAGCAGGGACAATTGTCAGGGCAACCTACACATAGGGAGCAAGCAAACGCCGTCACTCTTCGTAGTGGCACTGCTTATGCTGCTCCTCCTATGCCCGTTGATGATGATATTGCCCCTAGCAGGGAGAAGGAGGTAGTAGAGAAGGAATTAAAGAAGAATTCGACGTCTGATGTCGAACTATCTGAAACAGCTGAACAGGCAGAAAAGAAGAAGGAGAAGGAGAAGGTATCTGATACACCTTTTACACCAAGGTTGCCTTTTCCTCATCGAATGCAAAAGTCCAAGGTGGATCAACAACTTGGTAAGTTCTTGGCTATGGTCAAGAACCTTGAGGTAACGGTTCCTTTCACATAACTTATTTCTCAAGTGCCTGTTTATGCTAAGTTTTTGAAGGAAATGATCACTAAAAAGAGAGATTTTGGTGGGGTAGATAGAGTCGCACTCACTGAAGAGTGTAGTGCCGTTTTGCAAAATAAATCTCCACCTAAATTGAAAGATCCTGGTAGCTTTTCCTTCCCTTGTCATGTAGGTGCACTTTGCATTGATAAAGTTTTATGTGATTTAGGTGCATCTGTGTCTGTTATGCCATTGTCTGTCTGTAACAAACTGAATATGGGGGCACTTAAGTGCACTCAAATTACTTTGCAGAAGGCTGACCGTTCTATAAAATACCCTGTAGGTGTTTTAGAAGACGTCCCTGTTAGGGTGGGAAAGTTTTACATTCCTGTGGATTTTGTTGTGTTGGATATGGAAGAGGATGCCCAAATTCCTATTATATTGGACAGACCATTTTTGTGCACTGCAGGTGCTGTTATTGATGTCAAGTCAGGGTCTTTGACTTTGAGTGTTGGTGATGATATTGTCACTTTAACCAATGCTATGAAGTCTCCTATGCTTGAAGAGTCTTGTTGCAGGATAGATGTGGTAGACAAAGCTGTGATGTCTGCATTTTAGCAGATACGTGATGCTGACCCATTGGAGGTAGCATTGACTGATAGTGACTCATTAGGCATCGATACTGATGTTGATGCATGCCTTGCTGATTTAGAGGGTCATGGAGCTGAACAGAAACAGGAAATTGTGGTACTTGAAAGTGTATGCTCTAGTTTTACTCCTCACGTAACTAAGGTGGAACTCAAACCACTACCTTGTCATTTGAAGTATGCATTTTTAGATGATAAGGAAGAATGTCATGTGATTGTCAGTACTAAACTCACAAATAGCCAATTGAAAAGCTTGCTTACTGTGCTTCGTATACACAAGAAGGCTATTGGGTATAGTATTAATGATCTGAAGGGCATTAGTCCTGATTTTTGTATGCATCGTATTAATCTGGAAGAGGATCACCGCCCTTGCATTCAATCTCAGAGACGTTTGAATCCTAATATGCAAGAGGTGGTGAAGAAAGAAATTATGAAACTGTTAGATGCAGGGATCATTTATCCCATTGCTGATTCGAAGTGGGTCAGTCCTGTGCAAGTGGTTCCCAAGAAGGGGGGAACACTGTTGTTGAAAATGAAAAAGGTGATTTGATTCCCACTAGGACTATCACAGTGTGGCGTATATGCATTGATTATCGTAGACTTAATAATGCCACTCTGAAAGACCATTTTCCCCTTTCCTTTATTGATCAGATGTTGGAAAGGCTAGCCAAACATAGTTATTTCTGTTTTCTGGATGGATATTCTGGCTTTTTTCAAATCCCCATCCATCCAGATGATCAGGAAAAGACTACATTTACATGTCCTTATGGCACCTTCGCATATCGTAGGATGCCATTTGGATTGTGTAACGCTCCCGCTACTTTCAAACGCTGCATGATGGCCATATTCTCTGATTTTATTGAAAATATCATGGAAGTGTTTATGGATGATTTCAGTGTTTATGGTTCTGATTTTGATGTTTGCCTGCATAATTTGTCCAAAGTGCTTAAAAGATGTGTTGAGGCAAACCTCGTGCTTAATTGGGAAAAATATCACTTCATGGTGAATGAAGGTGTCGTTTTAGGTCACTTGATTTCTAAGCGTGGCATCCAAGTGGATAGGGCAAAGATTGAGGTGATCGAGAAACTTCCCCCTCCAATGAATGTCAAAGGAGTGAGGAGTTTCCTTGGTCACGCGGGGTTTTATCGCAGGTTTATCAAAGATTTTTCGAAAATTGCAAAACCCCTCACTCAATTGTTGCTAAAGGGTGCCACGTTCGATTTTACTAATGATTGTTTGGAGTCTTTTGACAGGATAAAGACAGCTTTGATCACTGCCCCTATTATACAACCCCCAGATTGGAATCTCCCTTTCGAGATCATGTGTGATGCTAGTGATTTTGCGATAGGGGCAGTACTTGGTCAGCGGAAGGATAAGCTACTCCATGTTATTCACTATGCCAACAAAACCTTGGATCCAGCCCAGGTTAATTATGCTACGATAGAGAAGGAATTGCTAGCCATAGTCTATGCATTGGACAAATTTCGAACCTATCTGATAGGTTCGAAAGTTATAGTACATACTGATCATGCTGCTTTGAAGTACTTGATGGCCAAGAAGGAGGCCAAACCTAGACTCATCAGATGGATTCTTTTGCCGCAAGAGTTCGACTTGGAAATCAAAGATAAGAAGGGTGCTGAGAATGTGGTCGCCGACCACCTTTCTAGGTTGAGGTTTGAATCACCTTCTGACCCTCCTATAGATGACTCTTATCCTGATGATCATTTGTTTTCTGTGTCCTCTAAATCTCCTTGGTATGCTGATTTTGCAAACTATTGTGTTAGTGGTTCTCATCCTCCCAATCTTACATATCAGCAGCGCAAAAAGTTTTATCATGAGGCTAGAATGTATTTTTGGGAGGATCCTTTCCTATATAAGAAGTGCTCCGACGGGATGTTTCGTCGTTGCATTCCTGATTGGGAAATAGAAGGTGTTTTGCTACATTGTCATAGTATGCCTTCTAGTGGTCATCTAGGTTCCCAAGCGACTGGTTTTAGAGTCTTACATAGTGGTTTCTATTGGCCTTCGATTTTCAAAGATGTCCGTGCCTTTTGTTTGTCTTGTGATGCTTGTCAAAGGACGAGTAATATTTCAAAAAAGCAAGAGATGCCACAAAGTGGGATTTTAGAGGTCGAACTTTTTGATGTATGGGGGATTGATTTTATGGGACCCTTTCCTACCTCTTGTGGGAATAGGTATATTTTAGTGGTTGTCGACTATGTGACCAAATGGGTAGAAGCTATAGCATCACCAACCAATGATTCTAAGGTTGTGATGAAGATGTTTAAGAAAATAATCTTTCCCCGTTTTGGTGTCCCTCGTGTTGTAATTAGTGATGGAGGTTCTCACTTTCATAAGAGCACCTTCAAAGGCCCTATTGAAAAAACATGGAGTCACCCACAAAGTCGGTCTTGCCTATCACCCTCAGACTAGTGGCCAAGTAGAAGTGTCTAATAGGCAGATTAAGAGGATCCTTGAGAAAGTTGTCACTAAAGCTAAAAAAGATTGGTCTGTGAAACTTGATGATACTCTTTGGGCGCTCCGCACTGCTTTTAAGACTCCTTTGGGTACCACACCCTATCGATTGGTTTATGGCAAAGCTTGCCATCTACCAGTGGAGATGGAGTATCTTTCTGCGTGGGCGGTCATAGAGATTAACCTTGATTTGACAGCTGCAGGTGAAGCGCGACTTCTTCAACTCAATGAGTTGGATGAGCTTCGTTTGGATGCTTATGAGAATCACAGGCTCTACAGTCTCAATGAGTTGCATGATAAGATGATAGGAAAAAGAGAGTTCAAGGTTGGCGACAAGGTCTTATTGTTCAATTCCAAGTTGAGACTGTTTCCTGGAAAGCTCAAATCTCGATGGTCTGGACCATTTGAGGTGACAGAAGTGAAGGCACATGGTGCCATCGAGGTTGCTAACCAAAAAGGAGAGAAGTTTAAAGCAAATGGACAGCGTCTGAAGCTGTACCATGAGGGTGCTTTTGTTGGTTGTGTGAAGGAGATCCGCTTTGATTCCTCCCCACTTGATTCATCTGACTAGAGAGGTAATATGGTCGTGTGGGACCTTCATAAACCATCGCTTTGCGGGAGGCAACCCGTATCCCTTATTTAGTTTTTCTTTTCCTTTGTTTCGTAGTTTGTAGCATGTGAGAGAGCGTGAGGGTACTAATGTGTTCCTAGATCTTGTGTGTTTTGATGTGCAGATATGCTATTTGAGGAGAAACTTGAACCATGCTTGCCCCAGACTTGCAAAAGGCGAGCTACTTACTGAATAGTAGCTCGCCCGATGAGATCGGGCGACCCCTGCTCGATCGGGCGGGCATAAAATGCTGCTGAAGGAAGAAAAAGAGGAACACCCGATCAGATCGGGCGACGTGTGCCCAATCGGGTGCGCAACACTGGCACCCGATCAAAAATACGTTGCCCGATAGCTTGCCCGATCGGGTGGACAGCAGAAAGTCAAAGTCAAAAATGGTCAAAAAGGACCTCCGCCCGATGGCATCGGGCAACCTTCGCCCGATCGGGTGCGCAACTCTGGCACCCGATCAAAAATACTTTGCCCGATCGGTTGCCTGATCGAGTGGATAGCAATTATGCCCAGCTCAGAAAAAATACATCCGCCCGATCGGATCGGGCGACATGTGCCCGATCAGGCGGACCTGCAGAATACACGGATTAAAAATCCGCCCTTTCTTTTCTCACCATCCATTCCTTATCTTTCCACATTCAACACTCTCTCTCTCTCCTCACTCATCTTCAACCTCTCAAACCAAACCCCAACCTCCCTTAAAACTCCATCTTTAACCAAACCCCAACCTCCCTTAAAACTCCATCTTTCTCCCTCAAATCTTCATCCTTTCTCCTACAAACTCCATAAAATCTCTTCCTTTTCTCTTTTCACCCTCCATCTCACAAATTTCCACCCACAAAAATCATCATCCCTTCTCCTTTCTCTTCACCACTCACCCAAACTCCATCCTTTGTGTTAGAAAAGGGCTACAAGGTTCGAATTCACCATGGCAAGCAAGTTTCGAAGACTTATTCGGGGTGAAAGCTCGCGATCTAGACGGAAAGCAACCCCTCCACCACCACCACCACCACAAGTACCACGAGACCCCCAATACCCGGAAATCATTTTCCGGCATGATGAGCATCGCGAAAAATTCTTTCGATTCAAAAAACCTGAGGTACTTCCTACTCGTTTTCTCGATCTTGAACTTTTATCTAAAATGGGATTAACTGAGGATTTCAAGGAATTTATGAAAATTTTGGACATGGAGTCGTTATATAATGTGCATGTTAATACCTATCCTCCATTAGTTTATGAATTTTTCAGTAGTTTTAGTCTGACCAAGCCTAGGGGTCGGTCCTGTTACCCACGTCCACTATAGACTGTTAAACCAAGAACACTCACTAACCCTTCGGGACTTTGCGGGGGTTCTTAGGTTACAAGTACCGGGAGACTATTACCCACCAAAAAATTTCAAAATGGCCCATATCTACTTTATGCTCACAGGGGACACCATGCCTTTTGACATCTATCATTGTCATTGGGCGAATTTTAATCACCCAATTTTTAGCATTTGGCTAAGGTTCATGGCCCAGACTCTTTTAGGGCGTTATGAGGGTCACTTGGTCCGGGGGGCCGAGTTAGTCGCCATAGATAGCTACATTGCCAAGGGTTCCAGGGAATCATTTCAGTACAATTTGGCCCACCACGTAGCTATCCAGTTCGAGCGTATCTCGAACTCGCTCCCTAAACCTAGGGATGACGGTACTTGGACCTCTAGGAGGCTAGTCAACGGGGGGGTTGATCACTTTGTTTGCCCGGCTCATTACCGACTTTGACGAGACCCAACGTATCCCCGTCCTCGGCCCTACCCTCATCGATCTCACATATCTCAACACCCTCAAAGTCCTAAACCTCTTGCCTGACCAGAGATTTCAGTGGCTGATAAAATCAAAAAAGTCCCTCATCCTGCCCGACCCTAGAGCCCGCTTGCGGCCACGTCAGAAGAACTACCTACTCCCTATAGAGGGAGTTGACCTTACTGTCCCTGACCCCGAGCCCCCTCGTCATTCTTACCATAGGCGTCATACGCCGATCTTAGACGAGGGCGCCTCCACTTCTGCTTCTCCTCCTCCCCCGCACACTTTTGATTTCACTTCTATGATGTCGACCCTAGGTCGCATGGAGATTGGGATGGGACGGATGGAAGAGATGATCAACGCGAACACCGCCACCCTCACGGGATATGGCACTCGCTTTGATCAACTCTACACCCGTGTTGATGAGATGGGGGGACGGATAGATACCTTGGCCGAAGACCAGCACTTCGCCCTTTATCCTCTTTATGACGACTATTATAGGCGCGGCATTGTTGAGCAGACTGCTCAACACCCCTCATGGTACCATTGGAACCCGAGTTATAGCCAGCCTGCCGGTCCGACTGATGACATTGCAGAGGATGAGGATGAGGAGCCCGCTCGACAGTCCATCTCTTTAGGAGACTTTGGTTTAGGGCCTAGTGGTTTCGATGGTGGTTTTGATGCAGGTATTAGCGGTTTTGGTGGAGGGATGAGTGGTTTTTCAGGTGATCCCTCAGGTGGTGGTTGCACATATGGTGGTGGTACTTCCGGTGGTGGTTTCTTTGGTGCCCCCACGGATGATGATATGGGCGGCTGATGCCCTTGTTCTCTCCTCTCCCTCGTTGCAATGAGGACATTGCCTCGTTCAGCTTGGGGGAGGATCTCTCACTGTGAGTACTCTCTTTACTGCTTTCTAGTATAGTTTACTGGTTTCTAGTGTAGTTTAAAGCTTTGATAGAATAGTTTACAGCTTTGAAAAAAATTGAAAAAATGAAAAAAAAATATGATTGATCATGACTGGTTTCATTGCCTCCCTGTGCCCCTCGTTGTGCTTTGATTGAAAATGATTTGACTTTGTTTTCTGGATAGCTGGGCATTTGTGATTTTTAGGCTTTGATTTGATGTTCGACTACTTTGATTTCGAGCGATTTCTGACTATACTATACTACTTTGTGCTGCATACCTGAATTGGTTAGACTGTGAGGCCTTTTCTAGCCTATTGGATTCATATTATTATCCAGTCTATTTTTGGTGTGTTAGTTCCTCTTTAGCGGATTGATCTTGACTTTGACTTCGTACTCATCTGATGTTTGGTGACTTGTTACATTTGCTATGATAGAGGCGTTCTTTTGACTTACTCTCGAGCCCCAGAGTGTAATTTCATTATATTTTTATCCTCCTTAGCCCCGCTGAGCCTAATGACTTGTTTCGTGCTACTGACCCTTATTACATGCCCATGGCCTTCATATATTTATTATTCCCAAGCCTAGCTTGGGGGAGCATTGTGTGGGTTTAGTTTGAAATTTGTTCTATGGTTTGCGTTGCTTGAGGAATAAGAGTGTATTATTTATGGCTTCGAGTGTGTGAAAAATGAAAGAAAATTCGAGTTTTGAGGTACGTGGATGTTGGTTCGAAAAGAAAATAAAAGAAATAAAAAAAGGTATGAGAAATTAAAGCTTCAAAGACAATAAAATTCCCTCATTCACGTTATCTACAAAGAAAAAAAATTATGCCTCATTGCTTGAAGATTGGGTTGTTGTGAGTTTCATCATTGTATGAGAGTTGGGATTCATCTTGTGGTTACTTGATATTGCTGGGAGTTGTTTCGGCCATCTTCGGCCTTGATATGGATTACTTTTGCTCCCTCATGCTCGGTTTTCCACCACATTTCCTAGAATATCTCCCTACCCTTAACTAAGCCCCATTACAACCCTGAAAAGTCCTCTTGAGCTTGTGCCTACAATGTCTATTGGATAGATTTTGAGTCAGTTTGTCAAAGTTAAAGAGTATGTCTGCTAGTTGAGTCGACTTGATTAGGATGAGCGACATTTTACCTTCTTAAACACATGATAGTGTGAGTGGGAAGGGACATTTATGGTCGGGTCGGTGAGTGTTCGGGCATATTCTTTGCCTGCCACAAAATTGAGAGAAGTGACACCCTTTGTGAGCACCTTTTCAGGATTTGTATGCCTAGTAGTCACTTGAACTTGATGAATTGCTTGGATGATTGGTGGTCGGATGGATTTGATTTGCCGAACTTGAATATGCCCGCTTGAACGATTCTTAGTCTTGAAAATATTTTTGAGCTTCGATTGTTTTATCTATGGGGTGAGGCAATCTATTCCATGATTATGTTCTATTTGCTTGAGGATAAGCAAAGGTTTAGCTTGGGGGAATTTGATATATTGATTTCTTATAGAGTTTTTCCCTTTCTTTACAAGCTAAATTGTGCGATATTGACGCTATTAGGAGCTATTTATGTTAACTATTTCGATATAGTTGTGGTTTTTGTGTTCCATATCGTTTTGCAGGTTTTTTAGGGAAAAACTCCCTATTTACTTGGCGTTTTGATCACCACGCTATAGCGGAAGGTTATGAGGCATATTGGCGGTCTCGAGATGGTATTCGGACCCCGTTGTGAAGAAGAAATATGCAAAAGACTTGGCGTCTGAAGCCAAGAAGAGGCAAGAATGAAAGAAGCTTCGCCCGATCGGGTCAGGCAACCACTGCCCGATCGGGTACGAGCTATTTAGGCCAAAACTTGAGATTTTCCGCCCGATTGGGCGGCCTTGCCCGATCCCGTCGGGCAGACTTATACTTGGCCATTTTTTTGCTGTTTTTCTGGGAGCTGAAGAAGACATCCACCCGATGGCATCGGGTGGTCTTGCCCGATCGGGTGCTAGTGTTGCGGCCCCGATCGGGTGATCGTTGCCCGATCTCATCGGGTGCGTACATTTTCCTTGCTGCTGAAAGAAGGTTCCCAGGCCCGATCGAGTGGACGACACGGGGGACGCGATTTTGTGTTTTTTCCCACTCTATCTTATTGCTTTCTTAGAAACTATAAATACTTTTTAGGTTATTTTTATTTGTATCTTTTTTCTATTGAACATTTAGAGAGCTCTTAGTCTAGTTTTCATAGTTTTCCATTGTAGAAGAGATTCGAATGCTATTTCAATTCAATTAAAGTTCCCGCTTTCCGTCAATTTGGTAATCATCTTTCCTATTGCTTTATTTTTATCTCTTGATTGCTTTAGTTTAATTGTTTATTATTCGATTAGTTCATGATGCAATTCTTAGGGTTTCCAATTAGTTTTGTTATTGTCAATTCGATCATGTCTGAGTAGTTCTCTTTCTAGGGTGTTAGATAGGGAAGCCATGTTTATACCATGATTGTTATTTAGACTCCTATTGATTCCTAGGGCTTGATTAGAGTGATTGTGGTGTGGTTTGTTCTTAATTAGTGATTAATGTTAGTGGCCAATTTCATTGATTGCTTGTGGTTAATAGTTGTTTACACAGATCCGTCTTACGACTAGAGGCCTAGGACACATCAGTAGTTCTGATTACGTTAGTGAACATGCGGCGTATGTTGAACTATGAGCGTTGAGTCTTAACCATAGCTCAACACATGCTCTAATCCCTCGACTCTTGACCTAGGTTTTGATAGTAGCTGACCCTATTTGATTGGTATAAGCATGGTGGACCGACCTAATACCCTAGGCTTTTATTCCATAGTTAAATCCTCAGTTTAATTCGTATTCCTTAGCTTAATTATTAGTCAGTTAATTCTCCCTGATTTCATCTGAAGTAGTTAGTTGATTGAATATTAATATAGAAACTCTGTCTCCCTGCGGATTCGACTCTGCTTCCATTGACTACCATAGTTAAAGGACTGTAGGTTAATCTTTGAATAGGTGATACGACTTAATCCTATCAGTAGGCCGTCGATGAAATAAATCAACCAACAATTGACGTATCCAAATTGTTTCGGCTGTAGTGTAGGCAACAACACGATACTCAGTTTCAGTGGAAGACTTGGAAACAGTAGGTTGCTTCTTGGAGCGCCAGGAGATCAAATTATTCCATAGGAAGACAACATAACCAGTAGTAGAACGCCGAGTGTCCGGACACCCGGCCCAATCAGCATCAGAGTAGGCAACAGTCACAGTAGGGGAGCCAATACTGTGATGAAACAGCCCATAATCAGAAGTTCCCTGCAGATACCTGAAAATTCTTTTCACAACATGAAGGTGAGTAGTACGAGGCGCATGCATAAATTAAGAAACCGAATTAACATCATAGGCAATATCAGGACGAGTCGTAGTCAAATATTGTAATGCACCAATCATACTACGATAATCTATGGGATCAGCAAGAAGTTCACCATCTAAGAGAGAGAGAGCAACAGAGAGGCAATAGGAGTACGTACGGGTTTGACAGTATGAAGATGAAATTTATGAAGAAGATCAACGATATATTTGTTTTGATACAACATCAAACCCTGAGGAGTACGTAAAACCTGAACGCCTAAGAAATAATGCAAATCACCCAAATCCTTCATAGAAAATTGAGCAGAGAGAACACCGATAAAGTTCTGAAGCAAAGAGGAACTACTACCTGTAAGAACAATATCATCAACATATAGCAAGAGAATGATAATATGACCACTATTTTTGAGAGTGAATATGGATGTGTCACAAGTTACAACTGCTACACTTGAAAACAATAGAGAGTAGAAAGTTGCTGAAATGAGAGAACCAAGCTCGAGGAGCTTGTTTCATACCATAAATGGTTTTTCGTAACCGACAAACATGATGAAGTTTAGAAGGATGTTCAAAACCAGGAGGCTGATGCATATAGACTTCCTCATTGAGGAAACCATGAAGGAAAGCATTTTTAACATCGAGTTGACGAATATGCCATTTAAATATAGCAGCAATGGTTAGAACTAAGCGAATAGTAGTAGGCTTAATGACAGGACTAAAGCTTTCAAAGTAGTCAATACCTGCCTGCTGATGATTACCAAAAACAACAAGTATGGCCTTAAACCGCTCCACAGAACCGTCAGAACTATATTTAATCTTATACACCCACTTACAACCAAGAGCGTTTCGAGTGTTGTTGCGAGGCACAAGTTCCCATGTATCATTCTTAATTAATGTCGTGTACTCATCACGCATGGCTTGTTGCTAGAGAGAATCTTTAGACGCTTCCTTAAAGTTAGACGGTTCAGACTCAACAACATCGGTTTTTAAATTCATTAAATTCCTAGTTGAAACAATTCCATCTTTTAAACGAGTAGTCATTGTATGGACATTAGTAGGATTGACACACTTAGACGACTTTCCAGGACGACGAGAGGGAGGGACGATGGGAAACGAGGATGACTCAACGGGGACATCAAGGGCCAAGGAGGAAGAAAGGGGAAGAGGGCTAGCAGGTGAACCCTGCGGGCGCAGCAAACACAGCGTGCGTGCGGGCAGCAGACATAGAAGGTGCCCGAAAGTCCCCTGTGGGCGCAGCACGTACATGCGGGTGGGCAGTGACCTCAGCAGCAGCTCGCACAACATGCGATGGAGCCTTCTGGCGCAGGAGGGCAGCTGCGGGCAGGACGGAAGCTGCGGGCTGGCGGTTTCGTCTAGCGTATGGGTAGAGAAAAAGAAGGGGGCATCCATAGGAGAACAAGGACGAGGCATAGACACACAAGGAGAAGCTTGACCACGCATAGGACGACTCGAGGGACACATATTGGACGACATGGGTGACAAAGCTAGAGGAGACATGGAAAATGACTCTAGCAAAGACACACTTGGCTGCCCTAAGGGACCCATATGAGATGACTCGAAAGGGGACGCACTAGAGGAAGTAAGCCCTGGAAGCAAATCTAAGTAGTCATGAGCATTGTTTGGCCAGTGGACGTGCTAAACACAATGGAATGATAGGGAAATTTACGTTCAAGAAACAATACATGATGACTCGTATAAACTTTGCCAGAAATAGGATCAAGACATCGATAGCCCTTATAATGTGACGCATAGCCCATGAAAACACATTGAATCGACTTAGCCTGTAATTCATTGATTTTAGGATCTAAAAAAAAAGGAAAACAGGCACAACCAAAACATTTCAAAAAGTTATAGGAAGGGGGATGGTGAAACAATTTGGCAAACGGGGACGCACCCTGCAATGCCGAACTCGAAAGACGATTAATCGTATAAACAGCCGTATAACACGCATCGACCCAATACGTAGATGGCAACTTACATTGAATAAGCATAGTACGTGCCATCTCTTTAATAGTTCGATGTTTTCTTTCGGCAACACCATTCTGTGCTTGAGTTCTAGCACAAGATTTTCTAAAATAAATTCCCGAGTCACAGAAATGTTACAGTAAAGGCGTGTAATCAAACTCACGTCCACCATCACTTTGAAAAAACTTGATTTTGGAATTAAACATATTTTAAACAAGTTTTTGAAAAGCTAGGAAAGTCACATACACATCAGATTTCAATTTAAGTGGATAAAGTCAAGAAAAGCGCGAATAATCATCAACGAAAACCACATAATACTGAAAATATTGATTTGATTCAACAAGTGATTGCCAAAGATCACTATGTATCAAATATAAGGAATAGAGGGCACGATGAGTCACAGACTCAAAAGGCAAACGATGTATCTTTCCTACTTTGCAATGAACACAATCGACATGAAAATTAGAATTACATGAAATTTAATTGTTTGAACGTAAATGTCCTAAAAGTCTAGCAGAGGTATGGCCAAGACGAGCATGTCAAACATCTCCAGACTCCTTAATTGCAACAAGAGTAGGGACAGAGGACTCTGAGCAAACTCGGGAGACTCTGAACAAACTTGGGAAGACGACTCGGACTGAAGAATGCGAGGCTGAATTGGGTAGACACAATTCCTACTGATTCCCCGCAACAGAACCGCCCCCGTTGTTGTATTCACTGTCTTAATGGTGACAAATAATGTTGGACTTTATAGTAAAATGTATATAAATTGTTTTTATCATTTCATGTGTTGGATTAATAATTAGTTTAAGTTTAACTTGTGGAGAAATGGTTAAGAGTTTAACCTAATCAAGTTATTTAAATTAATTATTATATTCAATCAAATAAATAATATGTTTTGAACTTAGGTTTATTTCGTAGACTTAGATTTTATTTAGGATTTAATTTTATATTTATCCGTTCTTTATTTATTTAATGACTTATGGAAATAATTAATTTAATTATGACTTGTTGAGAAAAGGTTATGAGTTTAACCTAGTCAAGTTATTTTAAATTAATCATTAAGCACTCAAATAGATATAATATTATTTGCTTTGAATTAACCTAATTACATGGAATATTATTTTAAATAAAATAAAATTCCATGATATTAGATGGAGTATTTCTTGATGTGTTTATGCAGATTTGAACGAGTCAAATCTAGTGTAACAAACATTATGTCCATGCGCTTGAAGAAGAAAACTGCCCAGCCAGCTTGTTCCTAGAATCTAGGAAGTCAGTTCCTGGAATCCAGGAAGTCAAATGACTGACTACTAAGTCAGTTCCTACAATCTAGGAAGTGCAGCAACCAACTATGACCACTACCAACAGCATGCTACGATTGTGGAGGAAGTGGTAACTGAGTGTGTAACAACTTAGCAACAACTTGCTGTTTATAAGGAGCGTGTAACAACCAAGGTTACTCAGCAACAAATTCTGTTAGCAGTTCCTGGTTTCTAGGAACAGCAGAAACTGACTAATCAGTTAGTTCCTGGAATCTAGAAGGTGTAACTAACCACCAAGTATTCAGCAGTCAACATGCTATCTACATGCTAATTTAGTGGAGATTATGGCTGACTAAGACATGGACTTAGTGGGCAATCTTCATGGTAATAATGGCTACAAACATGGAGATCATGACCCACAATTAAGCAGCCATAACTACCTTGAAGAGCAAGAATAGGAGGTTGTTTAAACTCCTATAAATAATGTGAAGGCTGCATAGAATGAAGACTAAGACTTTCCAGAATTTAATGTTCATATATATTTAGAAAGTTTTCGTTCTATTGTATTCCTCTTCATAGCAAATATATTTCATTCGTTTTTGAGTGTTGCGTGAGAGAAATTTAAGAGAGAAACTTGTGTAATCAAGAGAGAAAGTGAAAGAGAAAAAGAAGACTTCGAGTGAAGTCAAGTGAGAAGACTTCGAGTGAAGTCGAGTCAGAAAGTCACGTGTTCAGGGGAACAAGGTGACTGGGAACAAGTTCCTAGAGGAACAGGGTCAAGTTCATAGAGGAAAAGAGTGAAAAGTGATTTATAATAGGTTGTATTGAGTTGTAAACGCTATTATAAATAAGACAAGGCAGGGCTCTTCCTAGAGAAGTTTGGAAGAATACCTTGTTAAGTAATCTCCTGTGTTCCTACTACTCTTTGTTCCTATTCTTTTTAGCTTATTCTCTTTTGTTTATCTAAGAGTTTTTAAATTCCGCAAAAAGTGTCTAAAATACCCACAACTACAATTCACCCCCCCTCTTGTAGTTGATCTAGTGTTCATACTAGACTAACACCCGTGGTCTTGTCCTTAACACAAACAGAAGTCTCATCAAAACAAACGATACATGAATTATCTTAACATAACTTTTGAACAGACATCAGATTATGTTTTAATTGGGGATTATGACACAACTTCGTGAGGCGAAGGGGGCGATTAGGGGAAGACAGAATTAAGTTTCCAAGTTTATTAATGGGAAGTTTTGTGCCATCACCAATAACAATAGAACTCGAACCAGTGTAAGGAAGAGCATTAGAGAGCTTACCATCCTGCGAGGTCATGTGAGAGGCGGCTCCAGAATCTGGATACCAAACGGAGTCATTCGTTTCACCACCAACAGACAGTGCAGCTAGGGCATGTGTGACACCATCAGGAGAAGAAGGCACAAAGCTATGATTGAAACGTTGAGGACAATAGGCTGCTTGGTGACCTGGATACCAACAAAGACCACAAGTATCAGAGGAAGGAGTAGTGGCTAAATTGCCGTTAGAGGGTTATTTTCTGCTGAAGACAAATCATACCATTATTTCGATTGCCTGGCACTATTATATATATAAAGAGATAAAAACCGTCCTGTTTAGGTTGCCTAGCACTATTATATATATAAAGAGATAAAAATCGTCTTTACAGACTAAGAGTCTAAATAATCAAATTACCCTAATACATTTGTTATTATTTTGTCCCATAACTTTAATGAAAGAACTTTTTAACTTAATTTTTATGTGCTCCCTATTAATGAATACTCCCCAAAAAACAAAAAAATAAGAAAATAAACTTCACTTAGTAAAATAAAGAGAAAAAAGGAAATAAATGGTTTTCGCACTTTATTCTACTATTTGAAGTATTTTTTCATATTTTTAAGAAGGATTTACTAATAAGGAGCTTTTAGAACCACGACAAAAAAAAATCTTTTATTTAAGTTACGGGATAAAATAATAGTAAATGACACACCAAATGAGACACCTTGTGGGATTTCCAACTGTTGTATATTATATGTAATATTAGTCGTTTTTGGCATTAGTTTTGTTATTTGGGGGTAAGCAATCAGGGTAAATTGTAGGTCTTTTAATTTGCCTATATATCATTGAAAATTAGCCAATTTTTTTCTTAACTAACTATTGGGGTAAAGTATTTGTAGTTATCAATAAGATATTTGTATTATTCATGTTTTTGGTACACATTTCCAACTATAGAGTTTTGCTATGATTGGAGGGTGTTCTAAGACCTTTTATAGAGTTTTGATTTGATATAAGTAGTTATAGAACCAAGATTGTAAATGTTAAAATAACTTATGCTAGTTTTGTTGTTCATTTTTAAGTCGTACATTGGAACAAATAATTTTTAACCAGACTAGGATTACAACATTAAAATTTCTAACAAGTTTAAGAGCATAATTTTGAATTATTTATTATATTATTGAATTTGAAAAGTAGTACGATAGAAAGCAGTTAGTTGAAAAGTCATATAGTGCCAAACTAGTGAGTAGATCATAATCCTACTATAATGTGAAGTCATGTATCTTGTGAGAACAAGACTATATTGGGAAAAATAAACGAAAGGAATCCTAGCGGAAATTCATTAATCCTTAAGCATAAAAAATTATTTTAGAGAGACTTTAATGTAAGATTGAGATATCTTTTCTTTTTTATAAATTTATTTTAAAGGATTATTAAAAATTAACTCGTGATATCCTACGATAATTAAGTTATTGTAATTCCGCTCCACCTAACACTTATTACTTTTAAATTATGATATGTAAAAGCTCTGGCTAATGTCAACCTTCTCTTCCACTTGTTAGACTAATTAAAATAAACTGAAATGGGCCATATACCAAATAAAAGAAGATTGCAAAATGTTATTATGATTCTATGTACCTAATAACTAGGTTGTAGAACGTGTTACGTGAACACTTACAATGATCACTTGATAATAAAAATTCCCAAATAAACAAACCAAACAAAATCCAGTAGGACGGTAGGATGTGCATGATTTGCTCTAAACCTCTACTTGAGGAGGTGGCGTCGAGTAAGTGAGGGAGATTCTTAGAGTAAACAATTAAATTTCAATTTTTAATAAAAAAATTAATTATTTTCATATTATTTTCCTTTATCATTGAGAAATTTGGGAGGAGGGCTAATTAGTTAGGTTATGGGAAGCACGTAAGGCAAGTATTTTAGCTGACTTAATGCAAAGCAAAGCAAAGCATCCCTTTTAGCTTTTGAGCTTGATCTCTCTTAGTCTATAGGTGCTTGTTATATGGTACTAGTATCTGATTTTGATGGATACCTTGACATCACTTTCTGATCATCAATGATCCATTTCTTTTGGTTGGTTGGCGGGCAGGTTTAGCTTTTGGTGATTCCTTTCCCTTTCTTGCCTTTTTTTTATGTGAATCAAATTCTCTGTATTTAATGTGTTTTTGTTGTTACTTCTTCTCCTCACTTGCAAAAGTTGCTATATACAAAGTTTGGAATCCTTTCAAGTAGCATTCCTAATGAAGAAATGTTGTCCCATGGAAGGAGAAGTAATCCTAGTTTTTTTTGGGCTCAGCCCAACATCTCGATGATAAGACAAAATTACCTCATAGCAGAAGACTTGGAAGCTATCCCCTTCAAGCCCCGTTGTTTCGAATTGAATTGATGTAAAATAATTTCAATTCATTTTAGTTTACTTTAGTTTATCTCCTTTTGAGTCAGGGACTTCGATTCGTTTTAGTTAAGTTAAGTTAAGTCCAAAAGGATACAGCCTTACACTTAATCCTAATCTGTGGTCCCCCATACCCACACTAGATACTTGAACGACACAACCAATGCAAGGGTTCAATTCCTAACTCCAAGGATCATAACATATATCTTTATTGTTAGTCTAGTATGAACACTAGATCAACTACAAGAATGGGTGAATTGTAGTTGTGAGAATTTTAGTCACTTTTTGCAGAATATAAAAACTCTTAAATAAACAAAAGTTAATAAGCTAAAAAGAGCAGGAAACAGGAGATTACTTAACAAGGTATTCTTCTAAACTTCTCTAGGAAGAAACCCTGCTAACTTTCATTTATAATAGCATTTACAACTCAGTGCAACGTATTACAAATGCTCACCCTGTTCCTCTAGGTTCCTATTCCAAGTCACCTTGTTCCCCCTAAACACGTGACTTTTCTCACTCGACTTCAATCGAAGTCTTTCTCACTCGAAGTCTTCTCTTTTCTTGATTAAACAAATTTATCTCTTTAATTTCTCTCACCCAACACTCAAAAACGAATAAAATATATTTGCTATGAAGAGGAGTAAATAGAATGAAAACTTTCTAAATATTTGAACTTGAAAATCTGGAAAGTCTTATTCTTCATTTTGGTTTCTTGTGCTATATATAGGACAATTTAGTAGCTCTTATTTTTGCTCCACTAGGTAGTTATGGGTCCTTGAAAGCCGCCCATTAGCCGCCCATCAAGTGGTCGTTATGAGCATGATAATCTCTTACTTAGTCCACGCCTCCAGTCAGCCACAATCTCCAACAAATCAGCTATTAGTTAGTTTGTTGGACTTCTTAGATTCCGGGAACTGACTAACTGACAATCAGTTTCTGGTCTTCTTAGAAACCAGGAACTGCTAACAGAATCAGTTTGTTGTTGAGTAAGACTTGGTTGTTACACGCTCCTTATAATCAGCATGTTGTTGCTAGGTTGTTACACGGTCAGTTAACACTTCCTCCACAATTGTAGTAGTGTTGGTTGCTACACTTCTTAGATTATAGGAACTGACTTCCTGGATTATAGGAACTGACTTCCTAGATTCCAGGAACAACCTGGCTGGGCAGTTTTCTTCTTCAAGCGCATGGACATAGTGTTTGTTACACTAGATTTGGCTCGTTCAATCTGCATAAACACCTCAAGAAATACTCCATCTAATATCATGGAATTTTATTTTCTTTAAAATACTATTCCATGTTATTAGTTTAATGCAAGGCAAATAATAACATATATATTTGAGTGCTTAATAATTGATTTAAAATAACTTGACTAGGTTAAACTCATAACCTTTTCTCCACAAGTCATAATTAAATTAATTATTTTCATAAGTCACAAAATAAATAAATAACGGAAAAATATAAAATTAAATCCCAAGTAAATTCTACATCTACGAAATAAACCTAAGTGTAAAAAATATAAATCTAACATAAATAAATTCTAAGTTAAATAATAAAAACCTAGATCCAAAATACATTGTTTATTTGAGTGAATACAATAATTAACTTAAATAACTTGATTAGGTTAAACTCTTAGCCATTTCTCCACAAGTTAAACTTAAACTAATTATTAATCAAACATATAAAAGTATAAAATGATAAAAATGATTTATATACATTTTAATATAAGTCCAAAAACATTATTTGTCATCATTAAAATAGTGAATACAACATCTATATTTTACTTTGTTTTCTTTCACTGGAATCAAGCATCAAAGGGAAATCTCCCGGTAAACCTTCAAAATAGTTTTCTCATTGTTTTATAGGACTAGATATTGGCCCTGTGACGCAACTAGCTAGTTGTAATCTTCTCAATCCTCAACAATTTATTTAGGTATGTGAGTGGAACATAATCATCTGCACACAACACGTCATGCCTCTCATCCCGACGTTGTTGTACAAGAATGAGAATTGATGTAAGACTCCCCATAATTGTTATAAAGGACTTGGTTGCATTACCTATGCCGAAAAGACCTATATTAGTCCTCCATGGGGACCATTATTGATCCTAGATGTGTATTTGGTGACTTACAGGCCACCAACAATTGAAGATTCACATCTTGTGATTTAGGAAGTCAGCCAGAGCCCCATACCTTCAACCTCAAGATCTCTGAGCTTATTCGGAACAACCCCTAAACATAGGGGTGTGCACCGGTCCAAAACCGGACCAGACCGGAATCAGTTTGGACTGGAACCGAAGCACAACTACTTTGCTTACCGGAGACCGAATCGGTCCGAAAATTTCCGATCTGACCCGATTTTGGACCGGTTTGTATGATTATTTATTTTATATGAAATATTTTTTCTAATTTTTAATCATATTCATCTACTTATGGTATATTTTAAATTCTATATTCAATTCAAAATATATATAAGTGACAAGTGACACATAAAAACAATAGCTTGGGTAATTTAACTATATTTAAGTGATCGGACCAGAAAGCGGAATTGTGATTTTTTAAGGATCGAAGACCGGACCAAAAATTTCGGGTCCGCTTCGGTCCGGACCGGTCTGATGCACACCGCTACCTAAACCATTAGAATTTGGATTGATTATAGGTTTAGATGAAAATCGGTATAGACAATTTTATAAAGACTTACTTGGATAACTGATAGAGCTAACTCTCGTGAAAAGAAATGCAACAACCCCACCAAGAAGTGGGCCTCGTGGGCATATTTAAAACATAGGGGAGGAACCTAGAGCAGATTGTCCCCGACACAATTCTAAAAAGTGATCACCAATAGGTTACTTCAGAAATTTGTTAACATTGTAAACACAGGGTCATTTAGTCGATTTTTAAATTTTACAGGCATTTCGATCATATTTCCTCTCTTCTTTTTTTTCTATTGCATCATTCATCAAATCTTTCTTCAACAATCTTTTGTGATTCAAACGTAAAGGTTAATATAGTCATGTGAGATCTTGTTATATTCGTCTCGATATGTACTTTCAAAATATCAACTTTTGTATTAGTTTACCTAAAGTATGGTAGCGAGATATTAAAGGTTAAACTAGTGCATCGGCAAACGTAAAATTGCGTATGAAGTGATTGAAAAAATGCGTAGAAAGTATAATAATACATAGGAAAAATTTACTAGAATAATCCCAACTATGACCGTTCCGCTCAAAATAATTCCAACTATGAGTTGTTCCTGAATAATCCAAACTATTGGGGGTACCTTCTCAAAATAATCCAAACTCTTAATTCTGCTATAGATAATAGTCGAAAAAGGGATCATTGAAGACAAGAAAAAATAAAAGTTTGGATTATTTTGGAAAGATATCCCTAATAGTTTGAATTATTCTAGAATAACTCATAGTTGGGATTATTTTGGATAGAACGGTCATAATTGAGATTATTCTAGTTAATTTTTTCTAATACATAAATGTATTTGTTTGTGTTTTATGTTCTATTATAAATATTTATTGTTGGCTAGTATTTGCTTTCAAGGATAATAATATGTGGTGGCTAAAAAAAGCATGGGGATGGACTCTGGACTAGTCCTTCAAATTGGACGGCACAGTAAAAGGAGCAAAAGAAAACAAAAAAGGCGCGAGTACAAGGTTTAACTAAACCAAGCCCATCAGAGTTCAACAAATGCAGTCACAAATTAAAGGGGCTAAGCCCAATCCAGCTTACCTCGTGCAGACCACAACGTCAGAAAGGAGAACAGATGCGAGGGAAAGCCCGGAACAGCAGAGGAAAAGGAGGAACGATATAGTATATCATTCTATGTTCTTTTGTATAGAAGCAAGGCCGTGCCCATATACGGGGTAGGGTCAGTGGCGAATCCAGAAAACAATTCAGAATGCCTTATAAAAATATGATTAATTCTTATTACATGTCTATTGGCAAAGTGGTCAATTAAATCGGATTCGGGTGAGATCTATTTGGACAGATTTTCTACTCTTTTGGGTTGGGTCCTATCATTTAATGATGTTATTTTCTTAGTTAATTCGATTAAATTTCAAAGTGATAAAACTGATTGACCTCATATGTTAGTTAATACTTCGTATTAGATTTACTACGTACATAAATAGATCTTGATTCAAAGCATTTTCCGAAATGAATCTAACTGTAATAAATGATAATTGAATAAAAGTTATGATTAATTTATAATTTCATATCAATAGTAGTTTTATTTAAGGAAAGTTGTTTGTTTATTTTGGATAAAATTATTTTTTTTCAATTATTGTTTATTAAAAATAATAAATTATAAGTTATTTATATATAATGTTGTGAAGCAATGTGGTACCTCTTTTCAGTACCACTTTATTATCTAGTTTAGATTATTCTAATGGCTACTAAAAATAATTCCCTGTAAGTGCATTACAAAAAGGTTCTATTTAGGAGGAAAAAAAGTATTGCTAAACTCAAAGGCGGGGTCTCATAGGTCTCACAAGTAACATGACACGATGTAAGTTTTTCAGAAATCTGTTTTTCCATTTTATATTGGGGGTGTTTGGCAATCGGCTGGTGGCTTTTGGCTGGTGGCTTTTTATTGTGGCTGGAGTAAAACATTAAAATGTAAAACTTGGGGTGGAAAACCATTTTTCACTTTATTGAAAATATTTTCCCTCAAAATTGGGAGGAAAACATTTTCCATTACAAGTGGAAGGAAAACATCCTCCCTCACAATTGAAGTAATTAATTTTCAGTTCAACCAAACAATGAAAAATGATTAAAATGGAAAATCATTTTGCATGCAACCAAACAACGAAAAACCTTTATAAAAATGAATTTTCCAATGTAAAAGGTTTTCCATGGAAAACTATTTTCATCTGAAAATGTTTTACACCCTACCAAATGGAGCCTAAATGGCTTGTAATACCCCCCCCCAAAAAAAAAAAACCTTATTCGAATCCCCCTATTTTTTATGATTTAAATACATGTAAATAACTCGAACAAAAGACACTCTAACCAATCAAAATCCACCCTACCCCTCTAAAACTCTCTTTAAAATGATGGAGTTATCGCTAACCTATTAAATTAATAGCTTAACCAAGCTTATAGAAGGATAAGCAAGGGTCGATCCCCAGGGAGAGAAAGAGATCAATCCGTTGAATATGATTTTAAGTGACGAAACGATGTACAAATGTTCTAAAATATCAAACTAATAGAACTAAAATGAATAACGATGAATGTGAATCAATATGCTAACACATATAGGATTTGTATTCCCATTAGCATAACTTGATGATAAATCTATCTAACTACTCCCCAAAATCAAATCAACTAATATTTCGTAGGAAAAATATTAACTTTATAATACTAGATGTCTCTTCTAAGGTCAAATAGTTTATGTAACACTCACTCATGTCTATTTCATGGATTCGAGCGACATCAAAGGCATTAAGTACCGCATCAATCTATCTATTCACTGGAGTCTATCAATTCCCTATATAATTTTCCAGGTACCTAATCCAACTTTTGTTGATGAAAAAATACTTTTGCTAATAATCTATACAAGAATTTCTAATTGAAAGAGTAAACTAACCACAATTAATGTTAATTTGAACGAAGAACATGATTCATTGGGGTTTTGGAAGAATCAAATCATCAAGTCCTTGTTAGGGTTGAGTAAAACCCTAGATTGAGCAACTACCCACACATGACTAATGAATTAAAGCATCAATCAATAACAGAAGACATAATTAAATTGCAATAATAAAGTGATGTGAAAGAAAGAAATCAATACTTGAATTATTTAATGAATTTGAGGTCTGGTGTTGAAGTGAGCAAAAACTATGAATAACATACACGTGATTCTAATAAAAATAAGCAATAAAGATAGAATGCCAAGAATTGACTTCAAATTTCATAATTGTATGTAGATGAATCGCCAATAATTAAAATTCCAGAAATCGCAAAGTCTAACGTAAACCTGACTGGATCTTAGGCAAATTCGATCAATTCTCTAGCCACCTGATCGGTTCTTTGGTAAACCCGATCGGTGGCGGGGATGTTTCATGCTCCTCCGAAGTCTTTCAAAATATGGCTATATAAGTATAAAGCTACACCCAATCGGTATGCTGTCCGATCTTCACTTATCTTGATGAGTATAAATAGAACTCAACCGACCAACATAGATCTCACCACACGTCTTTGTTGAACAAGGCTCAAAAGGCTCTCTAACTGGTTCAAAAGTCATCTCAAACTTCATACGAACATTATCATGCTCCATAGTCCAGATTGGTTCACTCCACCTCCGAATAGCTCAGATGTCCCTAAAACAACTTTAAAGACACCAAACTAACAACCAAGCATAACATCAAGTGAATTATAATAGAGTCATGCATGAAATATAACACTTTGATACAGAATTAGGGAATAAAATAAAGCTATTAATGATACATCAAAATACCCTCAAACCCTCCCCCCAAAAAAAATCTTTAAAATCAATAAGTGCATATTTCTTGACTAGAGAGGACTTTCACCATTTACGAACAATCTCTCGCAAAACAATCTCTTAAAAGCAAATCCGTATGAAATTTTTGCCATTAGCTATGATATGAATTTTTTTTAGTTATGTTTTATACCCTATTAATTATAATATTTATGGTTCTATCGTTAGTAAAGTTATAATTTTTTTATTAGTAATGATCATTGTTATTCTTTATTGTATGTCAAAAAATAGTTATAATTATGGATTTAATCAAATGAACATGAACTTTTGACAAATTTTTATCATTGAGATTTGTTTACGCGATGACGTTATGACTTTATCATTATTGGTCACTTCTGCACATGCCTGTAAGATGGTTTTATAAAAATCAGCTAAAAGATTATGTATTGCGTGCCAGCCTTTTTGCTTTATACTTCCTCCGTTTCTTTTTAAGTGCAACATCTCACTTTTCACACTTGTCGAGACACATTTTGTATCGTTTTTATCTTTAATTATGCATTTGTAAAAATTATGACAACTAGATATTAAAAATGTATACATCAATACGAATAAAACAAGATCCAACAAGACTATACTTTTTCTTATGTATAAATCGTAAAAGCCGGTCAACTTATAATGGATGAATAGTGGTAAAGTCAATATGTAGCACTTAAAAAGAAACGGAGGAAGTATTTATTAACGGCATGTTATCTTAGACTTACAAGAGTTGAACTGATCTGAACGTAACTAAAAAAATCGAACTTAATTGAAAGAAATAGTTAAACGTAAGCGTAATAGTATTGTCAATAGCTGAAGTGAAGTGAATTAAACTGGAAATAAGTTGAAGATAACAAGCCCTAATTAAAATCATAATTAAGATTCGCGTATAAATACAAACTAGTGTTTATGCCCAGGCGATGCTCTGGGGTTTATGCAAACTATACTTTAGTAATTGACAACTAAAATTTGATGTAGAAGGATGTTAGTAAAAAGTTATAACTTAGTAGTTTTATTCATAGAAGCAATTAAAATATTGTAACTAATTGTTTTTCATTTAAAACATTTAATATTATTATAAATATTGATAAAAGAAGCAACAATAATGTAGTGATGCAATGGTTAGGGCATTTATCTTCCATACTCGAGGTTGTGGATTCGAAGCTTCTCATGGACAATTTGCACTTTTTATGAGAATATCCTAGAAAATAAGGGAGAGTGACATGTGGCGGATTGCAACCTGTGCTTACGCTTTTTAATATATATATATAGATGTTAGAACCGAAAGTGAATTAGCTTAATTACTATAGTCTTAACTCTAAACTAGGGGAGCTCCGAGATTGTGTGGCGAATAGACACTTCAATCATGGACAAACATAAGTCCGTTATATTGCTTGTTAATTGTTACATGTTTACACTTAGTAGCATGCATGATTGACATTCTTTTTCGTTTTTAATTTCGTGTGCAGACGGGCGCAATAATTTTTAAGATATCAAACAAAGTACTTCATTTTCTCAGTGATTGTGGACCATCAATCATCATCTAACATCATGTATAAAAAATGGTTATGGATAACATACAATATATGCTTTTAATTGTACTCCTAAGATGATCTGTTTAAACATGATTGTCTTGCATAGCTCTATTATTCCTTTTGGTTTCGTCAACCAGCTAGTTAGACGTGGGTGAATGAGCAGCAGCTTATTTCCTAATCAATTTATAATCATACACACATCAATAATAATCTGCTAATCTCTCTCTCTGTAACACATTTTGGGATGGTCCCCAAAATTACAATAGTAAAATGTTAAGTTAAAATCCAAAATAACCCACGGAAAGCACTAATACAAAATTTTCAAATCTCTATTCTATAAGCCAAGAGGTGGGGGGACACCAAAAATAGAAAAAGAAAAAATTAAAAAATACCACCACTCATTTAAATTTCGAATCTTGAAAAAAGTAAACTAAAATAAATAAGGAAAGAAAAAACTAATTAAAAAGAAAAAACCACATTCAAGCTCAAAACATCTCCTAAAATTGAGTAATACGATTTTTACATTTTTTTAAACAAAAAAGTAATTTCTCTCTCTTCCAACGCATATCTCTTCCAGTTAGTATTCTCTTTTCTTCTGCTTTCCTCGCAATTTTATGTCTATTTGATATTGCTTTTCTATTTGATCTTTGTTTTCTAGGATTTCCTTTTTTTTCTTTTTGTCTTTTGCTTTAATTTTAAGTAGTTTTCTCCATTAATTAATTCATTGTTTTTCATTTATGTTATTTCAAGCGGCAGATCTGTTATTGCGTTTACTTCCTTAACCATCCATAACCATATGAGAAAGAAAAACAAAGAAAGTGGAGATACAAATAGAGAAAAGGGAGAGGCAGCAAGCCCCTCGAGTTAGATGGGTGTGGTCTGTGTGGAAGAGTTATGAAGTAGCATTTCATTTTAATATACAAGTATATCTTCTAAGAGATCTTTGCTAAGGTATATATATCTTTTATCTTACAAAGTGTTCATGCTCTGTTGTTTTTTTCTTCGATGATTTACAATTTTTTTGGTAGAATTCGTGTTATTTCGTTACAGTATGATATTAGAAAAACATTTATATGAATTGATGTTTACATATTTTATTTGTGGCTTCACCTAATAATTGAGCAACCTGATATGTTTGGATAAGTGGTTCTTGCATTCTTGGTGGTTTTACTAAACAAGCTTTTAGGAATTTGATTTAAAATTTTGATTTTTTAGAAAATTCCTAAATATGTAAAAGTAGAGAAAAAACTTCTAACTCCACTTAAAGTAACTCCACTACACGGACTAGAATGATTGCAGTGGAAAATAAAAGTAGAGAATAGAGACATTTTAAGATTTAGTTGTATAAGAAAATGAAGGTAAAAATTTAACAATACATATGAGATAGAGGATTGTATGTTAAAAGTTTGATTTGAATGCTCCAAGGGTATGTGAAATCAATATATACAGATATTTAAACACGACCACAAATACATTTATCTCTTTAGTAAATGCTTATGTTACAATGTTTACTTTTGTTACACAATTTGTATCTTTATTCTATGAGAGGAGAGGTGCAGATCAACGAAGAAAACAGTTACGAATTTACGAAAGGGTAGACAATTTTAAAGCACAAAGATTCAAATTTTTCTTCACTTTTTGGATTTTAACTAGCTTCATTCAACATTATTATTTCTCATTCGCACGGCTCGCGTGCATATAATACTAGTAGACCATGAAGCAAAGACCCGGTTATGCGAATTCGCAGTTTTTGGAATTCTATTTTGTCATGCAAAGTAATGTCGAGGATCTTGTCATATCACGGCTTATTATTTTAAAATTTATTTTATTTTCTACATATTATTTGAGATTTTCAATTCATAGTCCTAGCTCGAATCCATTCGCCTTTTAAAGAGTCCATATCATTTATTTTTGAAAAAATTATGAATAATCACCATTACGATACATTTATTTCAAAATAACCGCCCCATTTTCATTTGTGTTTAAACAACCACCTCTCCTTTCCTTAATTTTTTCAAATACCCACCTGTTAACGGAATTTTCTAACGCTGTTAAATGTGAGGCTCAAATTCTTACTCCCTCCGTCCCATACTATTTAATACACTTCCCATATTCGTCCGTCCCATATTACTTGCTATACTTCTAAAAGTAGCATGGCCCTACACTAAAAATATATATTTTTATTATGGAATGAGTCCATATTTGTCCTATTGCATTCTCTCTCTTTAACCTTTTATTTTACTTTTGTAATACGCCCATCGCCCACAGTTGTCCCACATTATACTTTATGTACTTAAATAATACCGACAACCAATTACTCAAAATGTAATAAAACAAGTCAAATAACACTACTAAAACTTTGTGCCGGTCAAATTGTATCAAGTAATATGGGACGGAGTACCTTACTAATCTATAGTTTGACAGGTCAAATCAAGATTAACATTTTATAATTCTTTTTTTTCAAAATTTTAAACTACATATTTTTGATATATGACATAGTAATGGACACAAATTTCGAAATAATATTTAATCGCATTTTAGTACTAAAGACGATGTTATCAAAAAACGACCACTGCTGTACGCCCTTTATAGGCACGAATTTTGAGAATCCCTGCGAAACGAGTACCTACAAGTCGGGTCTTCGGACATGTACACCTCGATGTCCGTTTTTCGAATAAACGTCGTATTTCGTCCAAAAAAGCCATCTCGAAATACTTGCCTGAAAAGCCGGCTTGTAGACACTCGTTTCGTAGGAATTCTCGATATTCGTGCCTTAAAAGGGGCTTATGGTGTTGTCCGTTTTTTTTGAAAAAACGTTGTGTTCCGTCTGAAAAAACCGTCTCCATACCACTAAGTAAAGTTGGATCCTCATTGATTTCAATAATTTTTCTTTTCACAAAAATGTTAAGTTGAGTTTTCTTTACTAGTGATCTAACAAAGGCTTAATACCCATCTGATTACAAGTTTTGTACTCCAATTCTCTAGGCAAAGATTAAGTGAACGGATCCTCCAAGTTTACTGGACCATAAAAATTAATGGTGATCATTTCTCGTACATAACTTTGTCTCACTCCTACATGTCGAGACCATTATTGTAGACTAGGCTTTAGGATTTGAATCAGTAGACTGATGTATCACATTTATATGTAGTTTTTAGATGAATTTATATTGCCTTTGAACTCTTTTTAGAGCATTTAGGTGCAAAATGATGACACATGAATTACATAAGTTGCGGTCTACTACTCCCTGTTTGTTGTTTCAATGATTTTCAGGTTATTTTAATACAAATTGATCATGATTATCAAGGATCTAGCCTACTAATCAATGATCATGAAAGTAGCTTGCACAACGATCACAATGCATCCGTTTGGGACAATTTTGAGTTGGAATGAAGCAAAGAGTTAGTGAAAAAAGTGTCAAAACTGACACATGTTCACTATTTTGATCATAACTATTGATCGAAAATTGATAATCAAGAAATTTCAATTGGTTTGGAATCTAGACTTCAAGAGTTTTCCAACGATAGGTCACACGCTCTAATGGGACTTATGGTTTAGGAGATACGACATTCAAAAGTTGACCCAATTTCGCCAGTGTTCGTCCGATCGGGCCCTCTATCCGAAGGCTATTTTTAGGCCTTTTTGGGCCTAAATTGTAATCCTTCTCCTATATAGTTTAGAGTTTAGCATAAATAGTTAGCTTCTTTTATTTTGTGAGACACTTTATTGTAATACCCCGAATTTTCAAAGCTTATTTTATTATTTCTTAAGCTTTAATATTATTTTCCACTTAAATTTATTTACCGATAATTCAAGTTTATTTTATAATAATGTTTATTATAAATGATTTCATTTAGTTTTGAATTAATAATGTTTATTAAAAATGATTTCATTTAGTTTTTGAATTATTTAACGATTTTATTAAAAATGATTTATTTAGTTTTGAATTATTTAGTGATTCTATTTAAATGATTTAATTTAAATATATTCTTTTTACAAAGTAATTATTCATTTTATTATTTCTAATTAATTTAATTATTATTGAAATATTTACTTGGTTGTGGACATTCTTATTCAAATCATTGTCCATCCACATTGACAAAAACCCATTGAGAGTCCAACCCAAACAAATACCAAAGTCCAAGTACCTTAGCCCAAACAAAAAAAATAAAAGAAAAATAAAAACACGAAAATCAGAAAATAAAGTCTGATTCACTCCTTCTTCAACCTTCCTCCCTCCCTCATGTGACTACAACACATCCAAGAGCAAAAATCCAAACACTCCATCACTCTTGTCAGATTTCATCAACACTTAAGCTAAAACTTAGGAAAATCTGAGCAAAGTAGTCAAAATAATATCAGATTTTCAAATTTAAAGATCTTCACCATTAATGGAGTTTGACTCCAAGCTCAAAAATCTGACCCAATTCCTCTATAAATACTGAGCTATACCCATTCAATTGCTCAAGCAACCCACTACATTCTAAGGTTGCTTCAATTTCTCCTATATTCTCTCTTTAATTTCTGATTTTAATGTTGAAAATAAAAGAAAATTTTTACAAATTTCACCACCAACTGAACCACCTTCGCCCCACCTCTGAAACCGCCGGAAACCACTACAGAAATCGCGCCATCCTCGCCGCACAGCTGCGCCGCAGCACCACGACCCAACCCTCCCTCCTCCTTCGCCCAAAACCCAGCCAACCAAACGCTGTTCGCCCAAAACGCACCCAGCCCGCACCACGCTCAGCATCGCCCCTCCACACCACTCGCCTGAACTCGCCCCGCCAGACCACCACGGCCCCACCGCCTGCTGCCGCAGCCCACAAACCACCAGCCAGCACCACCTCCTCCCTCCTCCTCTGCTTCTTGCACGCCCTCCTCTGTTTTTCTTTTTCCCCTGTTCTTTCTTAAACTGATTCACTGAATCAGTAACTCCCCCCCCCCTTTTTTATTATCACGTTTTTATTTTTTAAAAAAAAGATTTCTTTACTTATTAAAATTAATTGGTTGCTTAATGATGTTTGACTTAGTCTTTAATGACCTAAATATATTTCTTATGTTTATAAAATAAAGTTAGTTTTATATATTTAGAATAATTGTTTAAGTTATTGAAAATTAAAAGTTAAAGTAATCTCTAAGTACTTAAAATAATTTTTATAAATAATTTGAATACATAAACTTTGATTTATTAAAATTTTTTGAAATAATTAATCAATTTTATTTAAGTTATTTGAATTATTTAAGTTTTTTATTTTATAAATAAAATAAAGGGGTTATTTAGGAAACTAATTTTAGATCCCGTTTAATTGTAGATTCCGATCTAGTAGAAGAAGATTATCAAGAGTGCGATCAACTCGTGGCTTAACTTCGGGCACGCTTCAAGAGGTAATTTTTGATGTCCATCTAAACATAGATCCCGTAGTATAAAATAATCTAATTACGTGACTATGTGATTTGAATTATTATTAGAAATGTGGATTATAATTATGAAAATTATTATAACTATTCACTTAAATGCGGATTATAAATACGATTAGTAAGATGGCTAATGACTATGGATTAGGGATATGGATCATGAACATGGACTATGGACTATGACAATGATTATTATAGCATCGTTAACTTCGTAATTAAACTCGATAACGACTTAATCTTTTGTCCTCGGTATTTGTTTAATTAAAGATTAATAGTTAATTGTTATTATTATTATTATTATTATTATTATTATTATTATTATTATTGTTATTATTATTATTATTATTATCACTATTAATATTATTATCGTTATTATTATTATTAGCATTATCATTGTTACTATGCTATTATTGTTATTAAAATGAAAATTGATAATGGATTGGTTATAAATTGGAAAGTGATGGATTATTAAATTTACAAGTGATGGTTATTGTATTGAATGGAAATGGGCTTTTTGGATAAGCCTTTGAATAAATGGAGTTATGGATGTTGGAATGAATATACTCATACTTGGTTAAATAATGAGATGATGTATATGTGATTTAAGTGATGACTTTCATAAAATATATTAATCACTTAAAGTGGAATATCGAAAGGAAGTGATGAACAGGTTGCCCTGTATTGGAGGTTCAGCGGGCACCTACAGGTTTTCTAGTTACTTTGCTGATTTTTCTGTTATTGTCTTCCTTCTATCTTGATGTGTTCCAAGTTAGAGGGGGTGTGCACACTAGGGACTCTGTTTTATGGCCAATTTGATTTTGTGGGTGGATTTACGTGGTGTATCATCGACCCACATGTGAGTGGATTTACGTGGTGTATCATCGGCTCACATTAGCAAGTGGATTTACGTGGTGTATCACCGGCTTGCTAGCGTTCTCCTTCCCTTTCGTAAATGAATTGGAATATTATATTAATGTGACATTTTAACTGTATATGTTTATGTGCAAAGCTTTTCAACTCGGCTTATATATTATTTTCAATTATTTTAACTTAAGTAATTTACGGGATGGAGTTGGAATTACTCAGTTTATCTGATTTTTGGGAGCTTGTCTCTCTTGTCTTTTTCAATGTTCATTGGCAGGTGGGTGATCGAGGGAAAAATGGGAGATCAACTAGAAGTTGTCATCCACCTAGTTTAATATTATTTTTTTGCTTCCGCTGGAACTATGAAACTCGTAGTATTTAGTACTTAACGAACAATTTCAATTTGGTTGTAAGGATTAATTAAGTTTGGAATGAATAGGTTTTAGTTACTTAGCCTTGCACTTAATTCCAGGGAGTTGAGTGCGGCGGTAACGCTCCATCCGAATCGAACCCTCGTTGATTCTCAAACGAGTTTTACTAATATAAAAAGGGTTCGGTTTGGGCGGGGTGTTACAGAATGGTAATCAGAGCGGAGTTAGATTAATTATGGCAAGATTAAGACAATAAAACATATAGAAATTAGGATGAATGAATTAATTAAAGTTAATAAGGAAATGTTTTAGGATAAAATGAATTAAGGATTAAAATGTGAATTAAAGGGGTAGACGTGGGTATAAATTAGTTGTTTTTACATATGTGAAAGTACTTTGTACTTATTAAATGTTTATTTCTATTTTCTTTTTAGATGGCAAGGACACGTTTGACAGCGAGGAAGTGCACTAGGAACCCACACGAAAAACCCTACCTTTTGAGAGTGAGAGCCGGAGAGTCGGTTTCCGCATACATTTATAGGTTACGCATCACCATGAAGTGTTACCATCTCAACGAATACCATGGACACTCGGACTACCTCACACCACCTAAGCAAGCCGATGTTTTAATCCACACACTCCCAAACGATGGACATTATGCGGAAATGAAAATAGAATATTTTGATATCTTGAAGAACGGGAAGCCAAACTACGAGAGGTAAACCTTTAAGGGAAAGTGGTACCTCACATTGAACTATCTCGAGAAAAGAATGCGTGACGCTAGAGCCAAGTGGCTCAATGATTTTAACCTTTCCTCCGATGATGATGAGCCAAATGACATTGATGATGAAGAAATAGAAAGTAACCATATCCCACCCGTGATGAACAATGGTGAAAATGGAGTCAAAGATGTGGAAGAAGACCCATCCGAGTACGAGGAGTGAAGCTTCTACCCTAGCTAGACTTAACCATTAGGAAGCTAAGTAGACTTATTAATGTTAGCGTTAGCTTGACTTCCATGTGATGTTGTATTTCTTAGCTATGCTAGTTGAAACTAATCTTATGTTATGAAATAAAATGAGTATTTTACTCTTTGGTAATGAAATGATGAGCCATTTGACTTGAACATGATGTGTGAAGTAATGAATGAATCGAGTAAAATATGATTATGCGTTTATGTGAATTAGCTCTTATGTGAATGGTGGAAACACCAAATGTGAATACGCAGATAGCTTATGCAATACGTTTATACTCGATCTAGAGCACGACAACAAGAAAATCAAATGGCCGAGACTCCCGAACAAGTTACAACACGACTTAGGACCCTCGAGCAATTAACTCAAAACCTCGGGTTAGTCCTTCAAAATCAGATCGGAAATAACCGCCATGGGGACGACCCGCAAGCTGCTATGGAGAAGAAGATCTCTTCTTTGAAACCGCCAACCTTCGTTGGTAGAGAGGACCCGCTACTTCTCGAGAATTGGTTAAGGGACTTTGAAAAGATTTTCACGGCCACAGGTACGCCCGAGGCCCCGAAAGTGGATCAAGCCACCTTTTATTTACATGAAGATGCCGATACTTGGTGGAAGAATGTAGGACCTACCATTAGGGTTCAAGAGAATTTCAACTGGGAAGCTTTTAAGGTCGCAATCAAAGCTCGATTCTTCCCCGAGCACATTCGTAGGCAGAAGTACAATGAATTTAGTAGGTTCAACCAGAGCTATAGCATGAGTGTGCGAGAGTACACTCAGAAGTTCAATGAATATGCCCGATTCTGCCCAACTGTAGTGCCAGACGAGGGAACCAAGGCTCAGAAGTTCGAGGATGGACTTAAGTTTGATCTTCAGACACGATTGGGAGGAAGTACCTCCACCACTTTTGCAGAAGCCTATGCCAAAGCTTCGAACTTGGAAAGAATCTTGCAACGAGAAAGAGAGGTGTTATCCAGAAATAAAAGAAAGGAACCTTCCGGCAACAACAACAACCAAGGATACGACAAGAGGCCGAACAACAACAATCGCAGCAATCAAAATACGGGACAACAAAACCAGCAAAGAAATGGGAACCAAAGGATCTACGCATGCAGAAAGTGTGGCAAGAACCACCCAGGATTCACTTGTCAAGGTGAAAGAATCAAGTGCTTCGAATGTGGCGAATTTGGTCACAAGTCATACAACTGTTCTAAGAGGCAAAACAACAACTACCAGGCTCAAAACGGACAAAGGGGTAACAATGGCAACAATAGAACCGGAAACAGGGTTCAGAATTTCAACAATCATCCCAACAACACCAGTGGTCAAGGTAACTACAACCGTGGAGGAAATATGGCACAAACTGGAAACCAGAACAACAATCGCACCTTTGGAGGTGGAAACGGAAACTACACCAGTGGGAGAATCAATGTCATGAGCCGAACTGAAGCCGATACTGATGCCAATGTTATGACGAGTACTTTTCTCGTAAACTCAAACCCTGCTTATGTACTCTTTGATTCTGGAGCGTCTCATTCCTTTATTTCTAGTACTTTTGTTAATAAGTATCCCCTAAAGTCAACCCAATCTTGTCAAGCCAATATAGCCATGCCTACTGGCGAAACTATCTCTTGCAAATCTCTTTTCCAAGATACCCCCATAGTCATTACTGAAACTAAACTACCGGCTGACCTTATCCTCTTTGACTTAAAAGACTTTGACGTTATCTTGGGAATGGATTGGCTAGCTAAGTATAAAGCCAAAATAGAGTGTCATAACCAGAAAATATCTCTTATAGGACCCAAAGGAAATAAGATATCTTATAAAGGCATAACCTTCGAACCCGACGTCAAAATAATCTCAGCCTTGAACCTTCAAACCTATCTTAGAAAAGGTTACCCATTCTATCTATGCCAAGTAAGGGACGTACACATGGAAAGTGAGGAGTTGGACGGAATTCCTGTAGTAAATGAGTTTTCAGACGTGTTTCCCGAAGAGCTTCCAGGAATACCGCCCGAAAGAGAAATGAGCTTTAAGATCGACTTAGTCCCAGGAACCGGACCTATCTCTAAGGCTCCATATCGAATGGCACCCGCAGAAATGCAAGAGTTAAAGGTGCAAAAAGAGGAGTTGTTGGATAAAGGGTACATTCGAACTAGTGTCTCACCTTGGGGAGCCCCAGTGTTGTTTGTCAAGAAGAAAGACGGATCTTTGAGGTTGTGTATCGATTATAGGGAGTTGAATAATGCCACGGTGAAGAATAAATATCCACTTTCGAGGATCGAGGATTTGTTCGATCAGCTCCAGGGTGCAACAGTGTTTTCCCGGATTGATTTACGATCGGGTTATCACCAACTACGAATTGCCGAAGAAGACATCCCGAAGACAGCCTTTCGTACGAGATATGGCCATTATTAGTTCACAGTAATGCCTTTTGGACTCACTTTTCATGGACCTCATGAACAGGACTTTCCAGCCATACCTGGACAAGTCCGTGATAGTGTTCATTGACGATATATTGGTGTACTCGAAGGATAAAGAAGAGCATGAGGCTCAGTTGAGGAGAGTTTTGGAGATTCTTCGAGAAAAGCAATTGTACGCCAAGTTCTCGAAGTGTGAATTTTGGTTGGAGAAAGTCTCATTTTTGGGACATGTGATATCTAAGGAAGGCGTTTCCGTAGATCCTTCAAAGATTCAAGCAGTGACTGATTGGCCTCAACCTAAGAACGTCACTGAACTGAGGAGTTTCTTGGGTTTAGCCGGATATTACAGGAGATTTGTGAAAGATTTTTTGAGAACAGCCCAACCTCTCACTAACCTAATGAAGAAGACAACAAAATTTCATTGGGATGACAAGTGTGAGGAAGCATTTCAAGAGTTGAAGAAGTGACTTACGACGGCCCCAGTACTAACATTGCCCTCTGGAGTAGAAGGATTTGAAGTTTACAGTGATGCCTCGAAGAAAGGTTTTGGATGCGTCTTGATGCAACATGGAAAAGTAGTAGCCTATGCGTCGAGAAAACTCAAACCACATGAACAAAATCACCCTACTCATGACTTGGCGTTAGGAGCCATCGTGTTTGCGCTGAAAATATGGAGACATTATTTGTATGGTGTGCAGTGTAAAGTCTATACGGATCACAAGAGTTTGAAGTATCTGTATACGCAAAAGGAGTTAAATATGAGGCAAAGACGTTGGCTAGAGCTTATAAGGGACTACGACTTGAAGATAGTGTATCAAGAAGGGAAAGCGAATAAGGTAGCTGATGCGTTAACCAAAAAGAGCGCTCATTCATTGAACGCATTGATTTTGGCAGATGAATTATGTGAAGAGATTAAGAAGTTGAGTTTGGAAGTAGTTGAGCCTGGATATGTGAAAGCTCAATTGAATGCTCTAACCGTTGGACAGGACATATTTGAAGAGGTTCGGGTAAAACAAGCTGCAGATAAGTGGTTAAGCAAGTTAAGGGAGATGAAAGAAAGTGGTCAAGCACCGGAGTTTGAGATCGATGGCAATGGCGTTGCAAAGTATAAACGGAGATTGTGTGTGCCACAGGATGACGAACTCAAGTCGAGAATTCTAAGGAAGCTCATAGCTCGCCGTATTCGATACATCCGGGAAGTGATAAGCTTTACAAGGACTTGAAGAAGCATTTTTGGTGGCCTAGGATGAAGCAAGAAGTAGCTGACTTTGTAGCAAAGTGTTTAACATGCCAAAAGGTAAAAATACAGCATATGAAGCCAGGGGGAAAATTGCAACCGTTGGAAGTACCGGGATGGAAATGGGAATCTATCTCTATGGATTTCATCATGGGGTTACCGAATACAAGATCCGAAAAGAACGCAATATGGGTAATAGTGGACCGTTTGACTAAAACGGCAAGATTTGTGGCAATGAAGGATACTTGGTCGTTGAAGCAGTTGGCGGATGCTTACTTTAATGAAGTGGTTAGACTATATGGTGTTCTGAAGGAAATTGTTTCGGATAGAGACTCGATATTCTTATCTAAGTTTTGGAAACAACTCCAGGCAGCCGTGGGTACATTATTGAAATTCAGTACAGCCTTTCACCCAGCAACAAATGGTCAAACAGAGAGAACAATTCAGACCTTGGAGGATATGTTGAGAGCATGTGTAATGGATTTCAGAGGTTCTTGGGATGATCATTTAATGTACATAGAGTTCTCGTATAACAACAGCTATCACTCGAGTATAGGAATGGCTCCTTATGAGGCATTGTATGGATGGAAATGTAGGAGTCCTATATGTTGGAACGATGTGAACGAGTCGTTGAATTTGTGACCAGAAATGATTGAAGAGACCACCAGTAAGGTGAAGTTGATTCAAGAGCGTATGAAAGCAGCCCAGGATCGACAAAAATCGTATGCCGATCAAAGGAGGCGAGACTTGGAGTTTGAAGTTGGAGAAAAAGGGTTATTGAAAGTTTCGCCAACCAAGGGAGTTATGAGATTCGGTAGAAAAGGCAAGTTGAGTCCTCGTTATATCGGACCTTACGAGATACTTGAAAGGATTGGAGAAGTGGCTTATAGATTAGCCTTACCCACAGAATTTGCCAATGTTCACAATGTCTTTCATGTGTCTCAACTCCGTAAATACATCCCCGACCCCTCTCATGTCATTCAACCTGAAACTATAGAGCTTGATGAGACCCTCACCTTTGAAGAACGCCCTGTTAGAATCCTTGATACTAAAACGAGAAACACCCGGAACAAGGCAGTAAATTTAGTCAAAGTTCTATGGTCTAATCATCAAACCGAGGAAGCAACTTGGGAAACAGAAGATGACATGAAAAAGCGTTATCCTGAACTCTTTTCCCAGGTACGATCATCGAGTTTCGGGGACGAAACTCTTTAAGGGGGACCGAATGTAACACTAACAAAGTCTAGAACTAGTGTTTCGTTAATATCGCGAAACCTAACTTTAAAGTTCGAGGACGAACTTTGTTTTTAAGGAGGAGTAGATGTAATACCCCGAATTTTCAAAGCTTATTTTATTATTTCTTAAGCTTTAATATTATTTTCCACTTAAATTTATTTACCGATAATTCAAGTTTATTTTATAATAATGTTTATTATAAATGATTTCATTTAGTTTTTGAATTAATAATGTTTATTAGAAATGATTTCATTTAGTTTTTGAATTATTTAACGATTTTATTAAAAATGATTTATTTAGTTTTGAATTATTTAGTGATTCTATTTAAATGATTTAATTTAAATATATTCTTTTTACAAACTAATTATTTATTTTATTATTTTTAATTAATTTAATTATTATTGAAATATTTACTTGGTTGTGGGCATTCTTATTCAAATCATTGTCCATCCACATTGACAAAAACCCATTGAGAGTCCAACCCAAACAAATACCAAAGTCCAAGTACCTTAGCCCAAACAAAAAAAAAATAAAAGAAAAATAAAAACACGAAAATCAGAAAATAAAGTCTGATTCACTCCTTCTTCAACCTTCCTCCCTCCCTCATGTGACAATAACACATCCAAGAGCAAAAATCCAAACACTCCATCACTCTTGTCAGATTTCATCAACACTTAAGCTAAAACTTAGGAAAATCTGAGCAAAGTAGTCAAAACAATATCAGATTTTCAAATTCAAAGATCTTCACCATTAATGGAGTTTGACTCTAAGCTCAAAAATCTGACCCAATCCCTCTATAAATACTGAGCTATACCCATTCAATTGCTCAAGCAACCCACTACATTCTAAGGTTGCTTCAATTTCTCCTCTATTCTCTCTTTAATTTCTGATATTAATGTTGAAAATAAAAGAAAAATTTTACAAATTTCACCACCAACTGAACCACCTTTGCCCCACCTCTGAAACCGCCGGAAACCACTACAGAAATCGCGCCATCCTCGCCGCAGCACCACGACCCAACCCTCCCTCCTCCTTCGCCCAAAACGCAGCCAACCAAACGCTGCCCGCACCACGCTCAGCCTCGCCCCTCCCCACCACTCGCCTGAACTCGCCCCGCTAGACCACCGCGGCCCCACCGCCTGCTTCCACAGCCCACAAACCACCAGCCAGCACCACCTCCTCCCTCCTCCTCTGCTTCTTGCACGCCCTCCTCTGTTTTTCTTTTTCCCCTGTTCTTTCTTAAACTGATTCACTGAATCAGTAACTCCCCCCCCTTTTTTATTATCACGTTTTTATTTGTAAAAAAAAGAAGATTTCTTTACTTATTAAAATTAATTGGTTGCTTAATGATGTTTGACTTAGTATTTAATGACCTAAATATATTTCTTATGTTTATAAAATAAAGTTAGTTTTCTATATTTAGAATAATTGTTTAAGTTATTGAAAATTAAAAGTTAAAGTAATCTCTAAGTACTTAAAATGATTTTTATAAATGATTTGAATACATAAACTTTGATTTATAAAACTTTTTGACATAATTAATCAATTTTATTTAAGTTATTTTAATTATTTAAGTTGTTTATTTTATAAATAAAATAAAGGGTTATTTAGGAAACTAATTTTAGATCCCGTTTAATTGTAGATTCCGATCTAGTAGAAGAAGATTATCAAGAGTGCGATCAACTCGTGGCTTAACTTCGGGCACGCTTCAAGAGGTAATTTTTGATGTCCATCTAAACATAGATCCCGTAGTATAAAATAATCTAATTACGTGACTATGTGATTTGAATTATTATTAGAAATGTGGATTATAATTATGAAAATTATTATAACTATTGACTTAAATGCGGATTATGAATACGATTAGTAAGATGGCTAATGACTATGGATTAGGGATATGGATCATGAACATGGACTATGGACTATGACAATGATTATTATAGCATCGTTAACTTCGTAATTAAACTCGATAACGACTTAATCTTTTGTCCTCGGTATTTGTTTGATTAAAGATTAATTGTTAATTGTTATTGTTATTATTATTATTATTATTATTATTATTATTATTATTATTATTATTATTATTATTATTAACACTATTAATATTATTATCGTTATTATTATTATTATCATTATCATTGTTACTATGCTATTATTGTTATTAAAATGAAAATTGATAATGGATTGGTTATAAATTGGAAAGTGATGGATTATTAAATTTACAAGTGATGGTTATTGTATTGAATGGAAATGGGCTTTTTGGATAAGCCTTTGAATAAATGGAGTTATGGATGTTGGAATGAATATACTCATACTTGGTTAAATAATGAGATGATGTATATGTGATTTAAGTGATGACTTTCATAAAATATATTAATCACTTAAAGTGGAATATCGAAAGGAAGTGATGAACAGATTGCCCTGTATGGGAGGTTCAGCGGCCACCTACAGGTTTTCTAGTTACTATGCTGATTTTTCTATTATTGTCTTCCTTCTATGTTGATGAGTTCCAAGTTAGAGGGGTTGTGCACACTAGGGACTCTGTTTTATGGCCAATTTGATTTTGTGGGTGGATTTACGTGGTGTATCACCGGCCCACATGTGAGTGGATTTACGTGGTGTATCACCGGCTCACATTAGCAAGTGGATTTACGTGGTGTATCACCGGCTTGCTAGCGTTCTCCTTCCCTTTCGTAAATGAATTGGAATATTATATTAATGTGACCTTTTAACTGTATATGTTTATGTGCAAAGCTTTTCAACTCGACTTATATATTATTTTCAATTATTTTAACTTAAGTAATTTACGGGATGGAGTTGGAATTACTCAGTTTATCTGATTTTTGGGAGCTTGTCTCTCTTGTCTTTTTCAATGTTCATTGGCAGGTGGGTGATCGAGGAAAAAATGGTAGATCAACTAGAAGTTGTCATCCACCTAGTTTAATATTATTTGTTTTTGCTTCCGCTGGAACTCTGAAACTCGTAGTATTTAGTACTTAACGAACAATTTCAATTTGATTGTAAGGATTAATTAAGTTTGGAATGAATAGGTTTTAGTTACTTAGCCTTACACTTAATTCCAAGGAGTTGAGTGCGGCGGTAACGCTCCATCCGAATCGAACCCTCGTTGATTTCCCCTCAAACGAGTTTTACTAATATAAAAAGGGTTCGGTTTGGGCGAGGTGTTACATTTATTTCCCGCTTTCATTAGTATTAGTTTTTAGAGTTTTTTAGATTAAACACTTTTAGATCAGTTTGGAGGAGATCAAACCTCAGATTATAGTTCGATTAAAGTTATTACTTTCCATCATTAGGCATTGTTCTTCTCTCTTAGTTTCTTTATTTAATATTTGATTGCTTAATTAATTAGTTCATGATCCAAATTTTAGGTTTTTACATTAGTTTTATTATTGTTGATTCGATTATGTCTGAGTAGTCATATTTCTAAGGTTTTAGGGAGGAAAACCATGGTTATACCATGATTCATTTTTAAATTGCTATTAGTTTCTAGGTTTTGATTATAGTGATTATGGTGTGATTTGTTCTTGATAAGTGATTAATGTTATTGCGTAGTTTCATTGATTGCTTGTGGTTAATAATTATTTGCACAGATCCCTCTTACTTTTAGATGTCTGGTACACATCGGTATAATTCTGATTATGTCAGTGAACAAGCGGCATATGTTGAAGTATGAGCGTTAAGATTTAACCACAGCTTAACACGTGCTCTAATCTCTCGACTCTTGGCGTAGGTATTGATAGTGGTTTGAACCTTTGATTGGTATAAGCATGGTGGACCGAACTAAAGCCCTAGACCTTTAATTCATAGTTTAAAACCCATTTTTATATTGCTTTCTTTAGTTTAATTCGTAGTTCAGCTGATTTTTCCCTAATCTTGTCTGAAGTAACTTTTTAACTGAATAGTAACTTTGAAAACACGTCTCCCTGTGGATTTGACCCTACTTCCCTAACTATTGTTGTTAGAGGATTTTAGGATTTACTTTTGATTCAGTGATACGACTTTAGCCTGCCATAGACGCACTAAAATTTGCAATAAATATAGGTGACATTGACTTCAGACACAAATCCACTTCACTTATCAAATTCCTTAGCCATTCCACATCTTTGAAAAATAAAGTTCAAAGACTTTAGACGGTATCAGTAAAAACTTGGAGTGGGACTAGAGTAGACTGTAAATTTGGTACAAACTACTACTGGAACCGCTAAGAATAAAAAAATATTTATAAAATATCAAGACTTATGATTTAAAAGGGGTATAAATTATGTAAAAAGTTGTCTTTGAATAAGTACAAACAATTTATTCCTTTCCTGACAACATTTTTACTGGGTATTTTTGCAGGGAAGAATCGAGGAGGTACATTGGGGAACTCTCAGAAGTAAATTGAAGGAAAACAATAAAGGCCCAACCCATAATATATTCATAAGTAGCATTTTAAAGTGAAAATTGACCAAAAGGAGCCCTAAAGCCCATATTTTGGAAGGAAAACAAACGACTCACTACATGTTTCTCATCTCTCTCCTATTTCTCACGTTCTTTAGCATAAAAAATCGTTGTTTCTTGCTTGTAACTTCGATCCTCGGTCATTGTACACTCCGACAAGTTTCTCCTTCCATCGGCATCGGTATAGACTGACGACCGATTACTCATAGGCAAGCGAATGGTAGGCTAAACATATTGTAGGTTTGTCTCAGTTGTTTCAGTTTCCTTTTTATTCGTTGGATTGGAAATTGAAGTATCATTTTTTATGATTATCCTATAGGGGTGATAATGAGTCGAGTCAGGTCGAGTTTTGCATAACTCGACTCGACTTGTTAAGATTTCGAGTCGAACTGGATTTGAGTTAATCACAATCGTGTCGAGCTTCGATCGAGTTTTAACCAACTTGAACAAGCTCGAGTCGAGTCACTCTTGAGGTATTTGCGAGTTTTTCAGTGAGTTTGCACCCATAAGATAGATTATATATGAAAATTGAATATTTTAACCCTCTATTATATTATTCGAGTTTCTCGCAAGTATTCATGTGGAGTTTCGTGTATCTCGACTCGGTCTCATTAGCGTCTTGAGTCGAGCACAAGGTTAATTCGAACTAACTCGATCGAGCGTTAACCGAGCTTTAACCGAGTCGAGCTCAAGTAGCTCACGAGCTTTTTCGCTCGATTGGCACCCCTATTATCAGATAGTTAGTTGTTGTTGAGTTCATTGTGGAAATTTGTTTTTATTTTTTACAATAGAAATTTGGTGAAATAGGATAAAATAACACAACAAATTGAAAATCTAAATATATGTTCATGTCTTGTTTTAATGACAAAAATTGAAGATTAAACCAGAAGACACAAAGTGGTTGATTACTTTTGTAACCGTACCCCAACCTCCCAAATCCTGGATCCGCCATTGTGTTTTTCCTTAGTTAATAAGTTTCTGAAGATATGAAAGAATAAAATTTATCTTTAAAGGTCTTACACATAATATTTCTAGGCGGAGAAGAAACTGGTCCATCCGATCCAACCTTGATAAAAAATCTTGAACTAGTTCAATAACCATTTTGCTAATCCAAATTGATTTTTGATCAGTTATGTCCGTAAAAGAGAGATGACAAAGGATATTACACCTCTCTTGATTCCCACTATGTATATACTTTTACCGTTTCTTTTTAGATGTCTTAATATTAAATTATGGTTTTCTAGACAATTTTTGGATAAGAGAAAAATAGAGATAAAAAATGAGGGACTTATTTGATAGGATAAATAGAGAATATGAGTTGTCATTAAAAGAAAGTGTGATATCAATTGATATACTCAAGAAAAGAAAGTGTAACATGTACCGTATGGTCCGTATCTAAAATGAAACAGATAAAGTATATGAATTAATATTATTGTTTGGTCTAATTTAAAAACCAAAAGAGAAATTAACTATATGGCGGGAGAATGGCGAAATGCTTTGTGTTTTTCTTAGTTAATTAAATTCAAAAACTTTTTTTTTTCCCTTGGCGCAGACCGCGCCGGGGTTTGTTATTTGCCGAGAAGCACTCCCAAAGAGGAGAACCCCTCGATGCAGGATAAGGGCTTGCATGAACCAAAGGTGCATGCAAGCACTCCCATCCCACGGGTAATAAACAAGTTCGCTGGTTGCTCTGCTTTGCAGGTTTTGACAATGATCCTTCCGCAGGTTCACCTACGAAAACCTTGTTACGACTTCTCCTTCCTCTAAATGATAAGGTTCAGTGAACTTCTCGCGACGTCGCCGGCGGCGAACCGCCCACGTCGCCGCGATTCGAACACTTCACCGGACCATTCAATCGGTAGGAGCGACTTGAGGTGCTCTTTTTTCACATAATATAATGCCGAGTACAGTATACAATTTTGGTTTCTTTATCTCGATCACGAATTCACGAGTGGTGAGTTGACCCACCACTATAAACTGACCGAAAAAAACTTGATAAACATGAGATGAAAGTATGGATCATTCTAGAGAGGGAACCAGAAATCTTGAAGATCCCATATCCAGCTTGTACATGTGTCACTCCATAATTGCATCTCTATCCAGAACGTGGACCCACACAGCTCAAAGTGTTAAAGCAACTTACGCCAATACACAATTTTCTAGTGTTGAAGAGGTACAACGTCTTAAATTAATTAGCATCATTACGTCCAAAAAAAAAACAGTCACGTTATTTTGTCAAGAGAGTGATAGTGAAGGATAGCTTAGTTCATTACAGCTTCTCTCCCTATTTTAGGAGATCTTGGAATCGATTCTCATTACTCTGTCCTTGTGACTCTAGCACCCAAAAAAACAATATTTTGCCCAATTGTCATAACTTAAAATTCACGTTTTAGTGAATGGTCCCTTAAAATTCCTTCATCAAAAAATATACATTTTTCAATTTTTTTTCCTTGTACCTCATTAAAATTTTTTTTTTTGGAAATCGTCACATAATATTTTAAAATTTTCCCTTCATGTAATAGATGACTAGTCACGGTTAACAAAGCGTTTGGTATATGAGAATAAAAGTTTCGAGATTAGAGGATTGGATGGGAAATAAGAATTAGTGAGTGGGATAAAGATAAATTAAAATATTTCCCTTTTTGATATAGGCTAGGAATAGGTTGGATTAATTTTTTATTTTACTTAAACACTCATTCTTTCTTTTAGTTAAGGGCGTGTTTAATTTTCTTGTCAAATCTTTAATCATGCCTCTAATGCATGCCCCTTTTCATGTCTTATTTTGGTAGGATAAAGGGGTGTTTAATCTCATTACCAACCCCCCATAAAAAATCGCCTATGCCTCCAAACAAAAATGAAATCATAAGTCATAGGGATATAAAATCACAATCACTCCCCTTAGGGCCTGTTTAGATTTACTGAAAACAACTGAACTGAACTGAATGGAGATGAACTGAACTGAACTGAACTGATTGGCGTAGAACTGAACTGAACTGACCTGAACTGAACTGAACTGAATTAAATTGAATTTAATAAATATATAAATAATATTTAAACAATAATAATATGAATTTTAAATAATAATTATGATGATAGGTAATAGTAATGAATAATTATTAATGAATAATAATAATTGTATTTTGGATATTTTTAAATGATAATTATAAATAATAATAATAATAATAATAATAATAATAATAATAATAATAATAATAATAATAATAAGAGCAATTAGTAAAATAAATTAGACTAATATAATAATATTTAACAAAATGGTTATAAAAGAATGGAGCTAAACTGAACTGAACTAAACTGAACTGAACTGTTTGGAGCTGAACTGAACTGAACTGAACTGAACTGATTGGAGCTGAACGGAACTGAACTGAACTGAAATTAAGCTGAAATGAACAGGCCCTTAATCCTCACAACCAAACACCCCGTTAGAGGATCCCTCTCCTATCACGTTACATCAAGAAAAATCTTCCCACTCTTCCCTTTGGACATCACATGCATGAGGAAGGGGAAATAAAGGATGACAAACACGTAGCGGTCAAACCACCACTTAATGATCAAAATTAATTTGTTTACTGACGCATTTTTGAATTGAATATGGTTATATAAGGTGGATTTTTGAAAGAAATTTGTTTATAAGGTAGTTTTTTTTATTGAAAAAAAGCTGTGAAAGGTGGTTCCGTAATTTTTTTTAATATAAATAATTTTTATTCCCGCATCATTACGCCATTACTTATTTATTATTTTGCTTTTTTTTTAATTGGGACAGATTTTAAAAATAAATTTCATTATTACCATAGAATTTGCGCACAGACATATACTTCCTTTGTACCTATATAAGTGAAACATATTGACTTCACATATGCTAACTCATAACTTTGATCTTACGTGCTAATAAAAATCATAAAAAGTTAAAAAAATTGAAAATAAGCACTAAGATTAAACTAACAATATCTCATATAACATTTTTTATGTGTATAAGTAAAAATATGGTTAAAGTGGAGTTTAAAATCAGTACAAAAGCATAGGTGGTAATCGACTCAGGTCATTTTCAAGTCTAATTCGAATAGAGTATGTTTTGTCTGATTGATTTCAGGTAAGGTCAAACCTGTTTTAGTTTTATGCGTTTGGGTCGGGCCTGTTACAAGTCAAGTTAATATTTGAACTAAGTATATTTAATTTCATAATATAGTAATAACTAAAATAAGATTGTTGAGTCAATAATTACAAATAGTATTAAATTTGACTAATATAAAAGTAAATAATAAAATAAAGGTGATGCTATAATTCCGATGGAATCGGCTTGAGTCGGGTTTGGGCCAGTATGATTCGGTTAGGGTCATTTCGAGTAACGGTTCATGTTCGGGTCAGCATTATTCAGGTTGGGTAGGGTCAATTTCGAGTCTCCGTTTTTGGGTTTGGGTCTGGTAGAATTAATATATATTTGAAAAGTGTATATATAGACGAATCCAACAAGATGCCACCTAATTATATTTTCTTTACATACAAACGATAATCGACGACAAAGTAGATAAGATGAATAGTATCAAAAGGCAACGTGGTACATCTAAATAAGGGGAGTATATTATCTATCAATTAATCTTATCAAAAAAAAATTATAAAAACAATTTATACAATCATTTTGATACAACTAATTCTACTAGTTAGTCAAATCACATAATTCATGTGAATAGCGTAGAAATCAAATTGATGTATTTTTAGAAAATGGAGGAAGTATACGGTGTCCTTAAATAAAAAAAATTGAAATATACAAAATAGACAGGCTGGCCATTGGCCTGCCCACCCAAATATGTCAACATATCATCATTTTCAAACCGGGAAACCTACAATCACCGGTAATACTACCAACCCTCTCTCTAAGCTTGCCTGGATAACTCTACTATAAAGTACGTGCTCCCAACTCCTTGAAGAGGAGACCAGAAAAGCAAAAGAAAAGATACCTCTAGAGAGTAAAATAAAGCTAGAGTTTAATCATATCCTCCCAATAATTTCATCAAAAAATGCCGATTAACAGAATTTCAGTGGGTACCACCGATGATGCGCGCCACCCAGACACCCTAAGGTCAGGGTTGGCTGAGTTTATCTCAACCCTTATCTTTGTGTTTGCAGGACAGGGTTCTGGTATGGCCTTTGCCAAGCTCACCGCTGGAGCCGCTAACACTCCAGCGGGTTTAGTAGCTGCATCTATTGCCCACGCGTTTGCGCTTTTTGTCGCAGTTGCTGTAGGGGCTAACATTTCTGGTGGACATGTTAACCCTGCTGTCACTTTTGGTGCCTTTGTTGGTGGTAACATTTCTCTTCTTAAGGGCATTGTTTATTGGATTGCTCAACTCCTTGGATCTGTTGCTGCTTGTGCTTTACTTAAGTTTGCCACTGGTGGCTTGGTATGTCATCTATACTTTATTATTATTTCTGTTTCCTACAGTTTTGGAGTAAATTATAGTTTTCGAATATTTCTCTGCTGTTATTTTGTGGTTTAAAGGGGAAGTAAGTCAGAAACTTTATGGTTTATAGATTTGGGATATTACTAACTCACATAGAAATACGAGATTTTATGTGGAGTATTTTTTTTGGTTTTAGCTAAGAATAAGATCTGACAGTTTCTATGGGATCTGAATTTAAACAGAAAAATAATAGTCATTGAATGGATGAGCTTTCCACGTTTCATCTTGTTCTTGGCAAAAAATTTTAGTACAACCTTTTGGGAAAAAAATACTTTTGTTGTGAAGGATAAGAGTTTCATTTTAAGTAGAAAATTGGAATATGTCAAGTGAGATTTTATACCTAATCTGTAAAATGTTTTATAGAGTCTATACTTTTTTTGTTTTTGAGTATTTTCAATAAAGAAGGATTTTGAACATGTTATTTTTTTCTTGTGTTTAAGGAAAAAATAATTCTTTGGATATGAAAGTACTTAACTACTAAAGAGAGGATTAAAATAGGTGAGAAATAAAATGGACGTATGTGATTGTAAAAGAGCTAGACAGAGATAAGTGCCAAATTAAGTAATGTTGCACTTAAATTAAAACTTCCTAAGAAGGAAAATGTTGCAACTAAAATGAACGGTGAATATCACTTCTAGATGGACCCAAACGTTTTCGCACATTTGACAATGTGCAACTTTGAGCGTTAATATCTACCATTATGTATCAATAATACTTACTGAATATATGATACGTAGTTTTAAAATTACACAGGAGAAAATCTAACATGACTTCACATGACTTTATTTTTTCATGTACAAATAATTTAAGGAGGTTAAAGTAAAAACATTAAGCAATGTCAAAAGTTAATATGATAGAATCAAAAAGCGGATTTAATATATAATAGTAACACAAAGATTAAAGAGAAATAAAATTTAAAGAGAGAACAAGAAAAATAATTAGAAGGAAACTTTAATTCAAAAAGGATAGATAAACTTTAATATGAGATAGAGACGGGAGTCATAATAAAGTAATTAAATTAATAACAATACTAGTGTTTTTGTTCTTTTGGTCTAAATTAATAAAAATTAATTTCAATTCATTTTATAAAAAGAAAGCTAGACCTCAATGCAAAAGCAAATAATATACACTCAATTGATTCAATAATGCAACCATCATTACTCCGTTCACAACTTGTAAACTGTGTGATCACAAGTAAATACTATAGCATATACACTGTCCAATTAAAAAATAATATCGTTATTTTACAATAACACTTTGACTTTCAATTTTACAAGAAAAAAAAACAATATGCCATAAATTAATTATAAAAATTATACCATTAGATTTATGTCGAAAAACACCAATACAGATATATTCTTCTATAATTTTCATAGCTATTGACAATAAGTTGATGGTAGAAGTAATATTTTCAGGATTTTTTTTATTTTTTTTGGGAAGGTAATGTGGGGGATCCCTTGACCAGATCTCAACTAGCACAATTTCTTAATCTGGTGTTTGCGGGGCCCGACATTTGAGAGCAGGGGGAATGATAAGGGATTCCCCACCCCCATATGCCTCTAGTGGGATTTGATCCATGACCTTCAAGTCATGAGTTCAAACCTTTACCACTAGACTAAGCCAAGTTTGGTAGTAATATTTTCAGGATGTGGAAACAACATTTCCTAAAACCATGGGAGTAATAATATATGATACTTGTATATCAATACATGTACTATATATCGATGCAATAATTCATGTACTATATGGTTATTAATTAGTTTAATTTCTATGTTGTGTAGGAGACATCTGCCTTCGCTTGTTCCTCAGACGTGACCGTATGGAACGCCCTAGTCTTTGAGATTGTCATGACTTTCGGATTGGTGTACACCGTGTACGCCACCGCCATCGACCCAAAGAAGGGTGAGATCGGAATCATTGCTCCCCTCGCTATCGGTTTAATCGTTGGTGCTAACATCCTAGCCGGTGGCGCTTTTGACGGTGCTTCCATGAACCCAGCAGTGTCATTCGGTCCAGCCGTTGTTAGCTGGAGCTGGAACAACCACTGGGTCTACTGGGTTGGACCACTTATTGGTGGTGGTATTGCTGGTCTCATCTATGAGTTTATCTTTATTGGTCACCAAGAGCCTGCTTCAGCTGATTACCAAAGACTCTCTGCTTAAATTTTCATGAAAATTTTGAAAAAAATTGTTCATGTTCTAGTTCCATGTGAATTAAGTACTCCTTTGTAGTTTCATGGATTATTATTATTGCCTTTTTATTGTATTGTTTTGAGAGTTTGAATTTGTGGGGCTTTGTTTTTTGTGACAAATTCTTCCAAACTTGGTGGTAAATTTATGTGGGTCGTCCATTATTTGTCACCATCATATATTATGAGATTCGTTTTTTATTTGTAGTGGGATATATTGGATGGTGATGTTTTGGAGGCTACCCTTGTGGATGTATTTATTTAATATTTATGTCTTTTTATCCTAGAATTTTATATCATATCCTCTCTTTACTTCTACATACTTCTTGGTTTTTTATTTTAATTAGTATTACATTTATTCCTTGGTTGCATTTGAATTTAGAATTAAGTAGTCCTTTCCTAGACAAACCTCTAAATTAAAAAAGAGTTTGGTATAAGGGCTAGAAAGCTTTACCTAATATTCTTTGCCTATTCTTATTGGAAAAAATGGATAGAGCTGTAGCATATGATGTATAAGCGGCAAACTGAAAGATAATTATCCAATCTCAATTTATATGTACACGATATTCGCATATTCAATTGATTATGACATTAACATAACGATCGATTATTATCAAGCAAAGCTTGGTCTAATGGAATGATAGAGCTTTCCAACCTTGAGATGATGGGTCTAATCCTCACTAGGGGCAATTTAAGAATACAACTTTCCTTATCATTCCCCCTCTTTCAAAGTACCAGGCCCATGCATTAGAACCCGAGCGGGGTCCGGGTCACTTCTTCTTACCAATAAATTAGAAAAGATACAACATTAACAAGAATTAAAGAATTGCAAATAACTATTAATATAAATGATCTTATTGTTGCATCTAACGTACATAGCAAATACTAATGTCTTACCATATTGTTTATTTAGATCTTTAAGTATATTTTTCATTCTCTTGTATGTATAGACACTTAATTTTATTGTTAAAAAGGAAGGTCCTGAGCAAACCTCAATTACAGTATTTGCGGACCAGACATTTGAGAGTAAGGGGGAAAGGTAAAGAGAAATCCCAACCCCCAAATGCCCTTAGTGAGATTAATCTATGACCCCAAAGTTATGAGACCAAATCTTATACCACTAGGCTAAGCTTTGCTTGATGTATGGATAAACGCATGTAATTTTCTATAGTATAGTGATTTAGGCCACGTTCTTCTGTACGAGATTAATTGCTATTAATTTCAGTTCAATTTATTAGTTCAAATCCGTTCAACTCTTGTTACTTTAGTTATTTCAGTTCAGTCATCAGCTCCATTCAATCCAATAAAAAAAAGTCTTAAAATGCATTAATGCAACGACAATGTTTAAAAGAATTCTCTGAAATTGAACTTCAAATATTGAATGTCTATGCGACACAGACAAAGATAAAACTTCTCTCAAATTGAATTTCACGTATTATTTGTCTGATCTTTATAAAATAACATTAAGTTACATGCTCATTTTTCTTCTCTGTTTGGATGTGATTTATTCGGCCAACATAGTTTTTTGCCAGCACGTAGTTGTGCTTATACTCCCTCCATTGTCTTAAGTTATATATACTCTTCGATTTTTTGTTTTTTGAATTTTACCCCTATTACTTTATTTCTTTTTTGAAAAGCTTTATACTTCCTCCGTTCCAAAATATTATACCCATTTGGAATATGGGGAAAACCAAGGCAAATAGAATCATAAGAGAATCTTATGTTTATTTTAATAATTTTTATGTACTTTTTTTTGTCCTTATTAGGAAAAGTAAGAGAGAGAGATTCAAATGTGGGGACCATTAAAGTACAAATGAGTAAAAGGTAGGTAAATGTTTAGATATTGAAGGGTAAAATGGGGAGAAAAAATATATATAAATAGAAAAGATTCTATATGGGTATATCTTTTTAAAACGGCCTAAAACGAAAAATGGGTATAACATTTTGGAACGGAGGGAGTAGTATATTTTTCCTATTTTATGTTTCATTACCCTATAATATGTAGGGCCCATTTTTCTCTTTATCTTCAAAAATAACTAAAAGACTTATGGATGGTTCCCTCTCCTTATTCACAGTAAGTGGGTTTAATTTAAGAAAATTGAAAGAGTATATTATTACATGAGATTATTAAAACATTTTTTATAACTTGTTGAAACTTATGTCTATTTACCGAAACTTTTGTTAACGTATATAGATCACCTAGTCTATTCACTTTCACGGTTTTAACCTCAACCTAGATATTAGATCTAACCTTATTCCCCTAGTTTCACTATTTTTGGTAATTTATTCATAAGAAAAATACAGTCATACGACATCTTGTTAGCTTCTTGTCGTTGTCCCCCACAAAAAAAATAGATCGGTTTATAGTTTATGTTGGTTTGTGCAAATTAAAGCCCAACAAGTCCAATACGGTTAAGGATAAGGGGACGAGTTGTGGTCTCGAGTGAATGTGGTGAAAAAATATAGTTGAAGCCAAGAAAAGGATCAAGGAAGGGGGTAGGGCGAGGTCGCAATTGTTGGACGTGCAACTTTCTTTTCATATGTCCAATTTTTTTGTGTTCGATCTTATTTCCTTATTTTTCGTTCAAGTAGGAGTCTATTGTAATTTTTTATGTTTAATATACTATTGTTTCTTAAGATTAAAATAATAATATTCTCTAATTAATGTCATAATTACAGTCTAGATCTAGATTAGAGTTTTAGGATCTTCTACTTGGAAAAAGGTTTTTGTAACTTCTATATAAATGGAGTTTGAGATTCTAATTTTCATACGATGAAAAAGTGAGCCAAGTTTGGAGAGTGGATTGGGAGAGATTGCTAGGTTGTTGCTCGTATAATTAGCAATATTGTAAAGAGGTTTTTCCGTTCTTTCTAATTAATACAAGTATTTAGGCCTTTTTATTTTTAAATTTCACGTATTTACTTGGTTATTCGCCTTGTAATAATTTTGTTTCGACTATAATATATTTTTTCTTTTATTTTTATTTGGGAAGGTAATGTGGAAGATCTTAACCAAATCTCAACTAGCATAGTTTCTTGATCTAGTATTTGCGGACCCGCCATTTGGGAGTAGGGGAAATGGTAAGGGAATCCCCACCCGCAAATGCCCCTAGTGGGATTTGATCCCATGACATTGAAATCATGAGGCCAATTCCTTAACCACTAGGCCAAGCCTTACTTGCCATTTTTCAGATATCCAAATAAATATCCGATCCAATTAGAAATATCTGTATTTTTTAAAGGAAAATTTGACTAGAATAATCCCAACTATGACCATTCCGCTCAACATAATCCCAACTATGGGTTATTCCACAATAATCCAAACTATTGGGGTACCTTCTCAAAATAATCCAAATCTTAATTTTACTATGTATAATAGTCCCAAAATGGATCATTGAAGGCAATAAAATTAAAGTTTGGATTATTTTAGGAAGGTACCCTTAATAGCTTGGATTATTCTAGAATAACTCATAGTTGGGATTATTCTAAGCGGAACGGACATAGTTGGGATTATTCCTTTCAATTTTGATTTAAAACTTTTTTTCCCAAAAAAATTTAGATCGGATAATCCGGGTATCCGATTCGAAATGTCGGATATCTGAAAATCTGGTATCGGAAATTTTCGGATCAGATTCAGTTCACACTTTTCCTGATCCGAAATTTACGAAATGAAGACTCTAATTGCTTGGTACCTATAATCTATTATCAACATACCATCCTATAATATTGGCCAAGTTAAGTATATGGCTTAACATTTTGTTCAAATATAGACATTGCAAACATAATTAGTGTGCCTTTGAATAAGAATCAGTAAATCGATCACGTTCGAAAGAGAAACTCTTGGGTAGACCCGGTCCACACTAAAAATAGTGTAGACCCAATTATAATCACAGCAATATGTTGAAGACTTGAAGCGCCTCCCTCTCGCCTTCTCTTTCCCCTTTCACATGTCAGCCACACAGCCCACCTCTGCCCTTCTTTGCTCGCTGCTCCGGCAACCCACAACCACCGCAACACTCTCCTCCCTTACCTTGCGCCACCCAGTAGTTCTCAATCTTAAAGGGTTATAGTTCTTACCTCTACCATCGTTCGTCGGCGGTGGCTTGATGGTACTATGAGCATTTCAGTTGACGTGATGCTAATATCTTTAATCAAAGATGGAGTTGTGGCCATAATATGCTTCTTGAAAATGGCTCTCCTTGCCATGAAATGAGAAATCAGCGGAGGTTTGGATGTAGTTTACTGCTAAAAATTTGTTTGGTTTTTGAGAATTTTGGTGGAAATTGACATTAAGTCCTATTTATTCACTAGTTCATTAACTATCTCTCTTGCGTTGGAATATGATAATTGCCTCCATTCTTAATGGTTGTATTAGCTGGATTTTGGGAAATTAAAGACTTTTAAGTACATTAGGAATTGCATCGAAGCAGAAGAATGGCCGGCACTGTTATCAGTCATGGAATTTGGGATGCATATCAAGTGTTCGTTGAAATGCACACATTAAGGTATCCTATACAATTTCTTTGAATTTCAGTAGGTGTTTATTAATTTGATTTCGGTAAGTTTGTACGTTTGATTCAATTTATTTTGATAATAAAACCTTAATTTTTCATTAATAACACTTAACTTTTGATTACAAAACCTTAACTTTTGATTACAATACCTTAACTTTTGATTACAAAACATTAACTTTTGATTACATTTCTAAACTTTTGCTAAAAAAACCTTAACTTTTCATTTATAACACCTAACTTTTGATTACAAAACCTTAACTTTTAATTACAAAATCTTAACTTTTGCTAAAAAAACCTTAACTTTTGGTGAAGCTACATTTAACTTTTGCTAAAAAAACCTATACTTTTGGGACTTGTCCTGGTCTACAATAAATTTAATGTAAACCGGGTCTATATTAGACTTTCTACGTTCGAAAAAGTGTAATGCAGACATTATTCGAGCCAAATTTTATTTCTAAAAATGTAAACAAACAGGCACAAGATTGTAGTATCTACTCTCAACTATCAACATCACGCATGCCAGTGGACATTGGATTTATTTACCACCCCTCAGAAATAAAGTGAGTTATCAATACGGTAGCTTCAAAAAGCCACCAATGCATTAATTGATAGATCGATCAAAACGATCTACTGTATTTGTCAATTTATTTTCACTTGTAATGATATGAGGTCAAAAATTCAGTAAAATTGGGGAAATGTTTAACATGCAAACGTGAAGGGCCCCTACCACGTGAAATTGGACTAAATAGTGAACCGACCATACTGGAATGTGCGGGCCGACCTGTCAACGTACACTCCATGTTATTGTATACACACAGTTAGATTATGGAAAGAAAATGATTGCCACCCTTTTCCTTCTTTACCTTTTCTTGGCCCCTCACTTATTTCAAATTTTGCTTCAATGATTCTTTTCAAAATTTGTAAAGCCAAAACTCAAAAGATTGATGACTTGCCGACCTGGGACCGATCGTGCAACTACCATATAAGCCACGTTTAGAATTCGTTTTTTCAACTTATTTTGAATTTACTTAAAGTCTAATAAGATCTAAAAATTGAATAAGATCTAATAATTGAATAAGGTCTAATAAGATCGAATAAAGTTTAATAAAAGCTAGTAAGGTCTTATAAATTCAGATAAGTTCAAAAAAAAATCTCGAAAAGAACGGACCCTTGGTATGTTTTTCTATCACTATGGTTAAAGTGATCTAATTATATACTTCTCTCGTTTCTTTTTATAAGGAATAGAGAGAAAATTACACATATCAAAGAGGTTAAAGAGAGAAAGAAGGAATATGGTCTAAATAGGAGGTGAAAGAAGGAATATGGGGGCAAAATTGTAAATATATGGAAAAATACTTTCCATTTTAAGTCGTGTTCCAATTAATATGACTATTCCTGAAAAGGAATATGTTCCTTATAAAAAAAACGAAAGTAGTATATAAGACTCTAGGATAGTAGAGAGAAGGTATAAGATGTCCTTCTATTTAAAATGCATATAGTGAGAATATAATCTGATAACTTTATGATTAGGAGATACAAAACCAACATTATAATAACAATATGTACTATTACTTCACCCTATGTAGTTTAACTAAATTTATATTCACATAATTGAACTTATTTTTATTGAATTAAACTTTTTATTTATCACTCAACGTTATTGTTTTTACGTGAATTATACATTGCCTAAATTGTGGAAATTACATTACAACTCTCTTATTGTATACTCCCTCCATCCCATATTAAATGATAAAGTTTGACTGGCACAAAGTTTTAAGCGTGTTATCTGACTTCTTTATTTTATTATGAGTAGTTGATTGTTGATATTGGTTTAAGTATATAAAGTACATGGTAGCGTAATGTAAAGGGGTTGGGATGGGTGGTGGGTGTAACCCATTCATAATAAAAAAAATATATTTCTATTGTAGGACCATGCCAGTTATAGAAGTGTATAATCTAATGCGGGACAGACAAATATAGGAAGTGTATCGTCTAGTATGGGACGGAGGAAATAATTGATTTAGAGCCCCCCGTGTAAAATTGAATATCCTACCAACTACTCCCGGTCCTTCCCGACCCTTACACATGATTTTGGTAGGATAAGACAAGTCTCATCGCTTTCCCATCCGTTTAAACAAACATACTCCCACACTTCTAACTTTTTCCTAATATGGTAGGTTGGGTCACTGGTCACCTAATTATTACTTATCTCTCATACTTTTGTCTCCTTCTCTACATCGTACCTTTTCACTTTTTCCTTACTTTTTTCATCTCTATCTCTCTCTTCCTTTTGCACTATTTTCTTAAGGTCCGTTCTTTTCAACTTATTTTCAGTCCTTAGAAGTTCAGATAAGTTCAGATAAGGTCGAATAAGGTCTAATAAGGTCGAATAAAGTCTAATAAGGTCGAATAAGATCTAGTAAAGTTCTTATATATTTTTTATATTACAATATTATTATTATTACTCAGAGAGTTATTATTATTATTATTATTTGACAACATTCTTCTTATTATTATTACTTATTATCTATTATTTATTATTATTTTTATTTGGTTGTTATCGTTGCTTGTTGTACGCATAAGAATTTTATTCATGTACATGAATAAGGGATACTGATTTCTATTGATTGTTGTTTGTAAATTATTCCTATGAACATTAAACTATAGTAGTTGGTGGTTGTTCTTAAATCAATTGATATGCATCTTTTACGTTTGCCTCTGTATAAATTTATAAATAATAATAACAACAACAAATAATGACTTATACACCTATAATGATAAATTATTATAGTAATACAATAGTAATAATATAATAATTTGAATAATAATAATATAATGATAATAGTAGTATTAATGATAATGAAAATTAAAAATATAATAAGGTTAATAGTAATAATTATTATTATTACTGTAGAAAAGATAAGAATAATAATAATTATAATGGTAATAGTATAAATAATGATAGATAAATAATAATAATAATAATAATAATAATAATAATAATAATAATAATAATAATAATAATAATAATAATAATAATAAAGTGCAATAAGGTCTAATAAGGTCAAATAAGTTCGAATAAGGTCTAATAAGGTTGAATGAGGTCTAATAAGTTCAAATAAGTTTGGATAAGTTCAAATAAGCAAATATAAGCTGAAAAGAACGGACCCTTAATCCGCGTGAAAAAGCAAACATGCATATTACAAAAGCAGAGGGAGTGATGAGTGATATTTATATGACTCTAAACCCTTATTTTCCCTTGTTTAGAGTCCTTTCTCCCCGTCTTTTTGCATCTTTCTTGTTTTTGTGTGTGCTTATTTTAGGATAATTGAATAAACTATTACTTATTTGTGAATGATAGGTATTTTGGTGATCTTTCAAGGATCTAAATTGATTTCTTTTGTGTTTGATGTTTCAGGATCGACCTTGAAGGTCTATCCCGCACTCCGAGCATAGAAGAGTTAATTCAAGCAAAATAACGCATTTTGAAAGTATTAATACGCAAAGGTCAACTTCAAATGGAGATAACTCCTAGACCACTAAACCTTTGTTGGTGATGCAAGTTGGAGATGAAAAATTGTCTTGAAACCTTTCCAACGATTGGTCATGAGCCCAATTCTGATAAAGACGAGAGAGATATAGTCCTTTGAAGTTGAGTTGTTTGCTCAATAGGAGAGAGCACTTCGCGTTTTGAGTGGAGCGGACGCTCCAAAGCTCCTGGGAGTTCCTGTTTTCTCTGTTATTCGGTCCGTTTAATGATTTTTTTGTAACCCTTTGACGGATAAAACCCCAAAACTTTGAAGGGAGACTTTTAGGAGGGTCCATAACTTAGTTCAAGCTTTACTTATGCCTTTTCAAGAGATAAACTCTCGTCTTTTAGAGAGAGAAGTGATAGTGAATTGTTGAGATTACTAGCAATATCAATAAGAGTTTCTTACTCTCTCTCATATTCATATTGGTTTATTTACTTATTTTCATATTATTTTCACTTTATTTAGTTGTTGAACATAGATTAATGTTTGATTTTATGATTTTAGTTTTTAATGTTTATATTTTATTCCTTTTATATGATTTGTGAGTAGTTTTAACTTGGGAAAGGTTGAATCCATTGATGAGATCTAAACCTTCAAATATAACATTAAGTTTTGACTTGGGATAATTTTGGTTAATTGATTTGAGATTTTAATGAATGTTTGGTTGATTAGCCATCATAGAAGCATAATTTAGGTTCCCTTAATGAAGATTGAAAGATGAAGTTATGGGGTTGCTTCAAATGAATTATTAGGCTTGAAGGACAATGAAAAAAGGGACTATCTATCTTAGAGGACTTGCTTGTTTGTTCTTGGTTTATCATATTAATAAAAATGCTCGATTGAATGCCTTAGTCATGAAAATATGGACTACCTATCCTAAGGGACTTGCTTGCTTGTTTTTGGTTTATCATCTTCATAGAAAATGCTTGATTGAATGCCTAAGAGCATCACCACTCATGAACAAAAAAAACACACATCATCCCTCTCTCTCTACCACTTTCTCACTCATCCCAAAATTTTTATCATGTTTTATGATCAATTTGATCAAAGGCACCCCACTCATGATCATTCAATTACTTATGTATTTAAAAATTTAAAAAATTAAAAAGTATATAAAAATATAGCAAAGTGGGTGTCTATTTATAGATCTCAAAAAAATATAACCGTTGGTATTTTTTATAAATTTTTTTACTTTGTAGATTGTCAGATATTTTATTTTGAAATTTTAAACAAAAAACTGTTGCCACATGTCACTGTGTGATTGGGCCAGTTTTTGCTTTTCTTCTGAACTAGTTGATCACAGTGTGATCTATTTCATGATTGATCACAATATGATCTACTTTCACTCATGAGTGTAGGCCACTTGTTTTTGTTCATGCCTTATGATCTATTCTTATGATCAAATAAATCATGAGTGTAGTTGCTCTAAGCCATGAGAATAGGTATTTGATAGGAGATTATGCCAATCTAGCTAGCTCGAAAGAGTGGTTAGAGTACCATTGGATGAACCATTTTCCCCAATTGATCCCAATTGTAAATTTTCCATTTTGATTGTTTGGTTTGTGAATAATTTAATTGGTAAAGACTTTTTCTTAAGCTCTTTTTATCCTTGTTTATTTCAATCCATAACTTATACAAAAAAAATTAGACACGACCTAACTTATCAAAAGTCAATGCGTTTCGGTGCTTCTAGGGATGTCAATTGGGCAACGCGGGTGCGGAGGATAGTCCCTCCATATCTATATCCGGCTAAAAATCTCATCCCCATCCCCGCGCGCCCCATCACACATGGCGCGGAAAATTTTTATCCCCGTCCCATCACCCATGTGAGTCTCCGCACCCGTCTCACACCCACTTCTGCCATACCCGCCTTAACATACACCACATATTTATTAAAGTATGTGCTAATTTTTTTTAAAAAAATGTTAAAATAAAGTAAGTCTATTCAATATTTTTTTTTTGTAAATACTAATTAATAAGTACTTAGAAGGCGGGAATGAAACGAGGCAAACGGGGACGGGACAGGTACATTCTAAACTCCATGCACATCCCATCACCATGGCAGCCTTGGCAGGGATAATTTTCATCCCCATCCCCGCACATCACACGTGAAATTATTTTCCCCATCCCTGCCTAAATGGGGTGGATGCGGGGGTGGGCCTCCACAAACCTCACCCTACTGACATCCATAGGTGTTTCCCTAGTATATGTGGATACAACCTCTTGCTTGCCCTTTCTACTTAACTGGAGAGACCGAATTAGGGTTTTATTTTTGATAGGCTCGACAACGGCCTATCAAAGAGTAACGTCAGGCCCGCCTAAGGCCCTGTGCAGGGTGAGCGACGGCACAGGGCCTCGCGAGTAAACAAGGGGCCCAATTTCCATTTTCAGTTAGATATACAAAAGCTGCTACATTTGGTTAACATAGTTTAGCTTGCTTCAGTGGCCGGGAGAATGCATTCTTCAAGTGGGTAGCACGGTTCGAAACTTGTTCTCACCACTTTTCATGCTCTACTAGATATTGTTTTTTTATCGGATTCCTACCTGACACTTTTAATGCTCTATTCGAAATCTATGTATTAGTAGTAAACTCTACCAATTTATTTTTATTATTAGTAGTCTATTTTGTTGTGGCAAGACTATTATAAGTATTTTATTTTATCACTTTTGAGAGATCCTTTTGCCACATTTCTCCTTTTGCAAGATAGACACTCTTATACACATTGATATATGTACAAAGTTCCTGCATAAAAGATATTATTCCATTTTATAAGAATATATACTGGACCCATAAATAGGTAGATTTAGCATTAACGGAAACAAATAGATGGTTTCTTAAATAAAATGAATCGTTTAAATTTGTTATTATTTTATTGTTCTAATTTTATAGGGCCTAATATTTAATTTTACACATGGCCCCTAATTTCTACAAGACGGCCCTGAGTAAGATTTTTCTTCTTCAAGTGTCCTTATTTTTGTTCCTAAATATATTCCTGTTCTTATTCCCTTACCGTTCGATTATATAATCCCCATAACTCTCTTAGTCCGACCTAAGTTCGATTACTTGGTTATAAATAGTGAGGAACAAATTATCCAGATGATAGAGAAAGGTGTTTTGAGCAGAACAAGAAAAAAAATTGAGTGTATATTAGAGAATTTAGGAGATTTATTTTTTTCCGAAAGTGGGACAAATGTGGTTGTTACTTGACCATTAATCAAAGTATGGTCCTTAAACTTCGCCATGGATTAATAAGCACATGTGCACTCCATGTTCACATTGATATCCCACATGATTGATTGTAGTGATTACTTATTGGCTTGTCTTACGTCCTAATTTTGGACGCTTGAATTTCATCACACCATGCAAATCGAGGTGACAATTGCGTCATTCGGTTTGGATTCGAGGGGATGAGTTGATTTGGGTCGGGTCGGATTTGGGCCGAGTTTTGATTGGGTCATTACATTTAGGGCAGGGGTAAAAAAAAATCAAAATACTGTTATAGTTTAGTATGTTCTTCCTCCTATATTTGTTCGAATTGTGTTGTTTTCTTTAATGAAACTCTGTGTATCTGCGATTTAATTTCTAGCGATTCTCTTTTTCTTCGTATATCATGTGTTTTGGGTCTTGTCACCTGAAAATAAAACTTTAATCTAACTTTTTTCCAAACAAACAAACAAAATAGGAACTATTCAGAGTGTTTTTTCACACAACAAATATTAAATATACGATTTATTATAAAAAACTAGTATTTAGCCCCGGCGATGCTCCGGAATTTTTATATATTAAATTTAATGATAGTACTTAAAATAATTGATGTCATGTAGTGTGAAAAATTATCAAAAAAAAAAGAAAAGTCATCTCCTTTACAATATGTATTTAAAAAGTTTACAACTTAACTCTTGGTTTCTGTTCCTACATCATTATTGATTTTGATAGAAGAAACACTAATAACATTTTGGAAAGTGGTTGAAACTCCTTATTGCAAACTCAAGGTCACGAGTTCGAGTCTTCTCGTAGACATTTTTTTTATTATATGAGAATGAAGTGGATAGAATGTCATTCAAAGAGGGATGATGATACGTGGCGGATGGCAATGCTTGCTTACACTTTTTAATATATATATAGATGACAATAATATTTAAAATTAAAAAGACTATTGATAAGCACTTTATTGTGCTTATTCATGCTGCATTTTTAGTGTCATTGCATGTAGAATAGAGCATTTTAGTCTTGCATTGCATGAGTTTTGATTACTTTGATCCAAATTGTCGTTTCACTACTCGTTTCATTGTTTTAGATGATTTCCAGGCTAACTAACAAGTATTTGGAGCGTTTTGGGTATTTGGAGACCCTTGGGTGAAGGCCAAGCCCTTGAAGAGCATGGAAGCAGGTTTACACGGTCGTGTGACCTTTGACACGACCGTGTAGCATTTACTCCTTAGAATCAGTTTGCAAACTGATTCCTGCGGAAGATTGAAGACCAGGCCTACACGGCCGTGTCGTTTTGGACACGACCGTGTATTGTTTTTGCTAGCATGGCAGTAACTATTGAGGATGCTGAAGATTTTTGGACGTCAGGTCTACACGGTTGTGTCGTTTTGGACAAGACCGTGTAGTGTTTTTTGCACAGAGGCAGTAGCTTTTGAAGAACACTGAGAATTTTGTATAACAGGTCTACACGGCCGTGTCGTTTTGGACACGACCGTGTCGACCTGATTTCGAGTTTTGACCCCGTTTTTCCGTCTTAGTTTAATGAACCTTATATTTAATTTTAGCGTTTTTGTCGAGTATTATCTCACACTTTAGAAGCTAATTACTTTGCTTTAGTCTAAAAACTCTCTCAAACCTTAGTTTTATTCATTGTTTCAACTTTGAAGATCGAATCATTAATTCAATTCAAGTAATTTTCTTTCAATCTCTCTTCTCTTACTTTAATTGCTTTGTTAGTCATGTTTAAATTATTTAATCTTCTTTGCTTAGAATCCATGATTAGTGAGTAGTTCATTATCTAGGGTTTGGGCGAAAGTATGAATTAAGGGCTTAATATACATTGTTAATGCTTTTTATAATTCAATTGGATGTTTATGCATTGAATATGGTGTTTTGACACCCTAGGATATATCTTGATCACGTTTATGCTAGGGCACTTAGGGTTTCTATTGTTCTTAATCGAACTTTAATCCCTTTTGTCATTCCCATGTTTCGACCTGATTTCTAGACCAAGGGATTGGGTAGGAATTAAGGGGGTCCTTTAATTAAGGGTTTCCGATCTCATTGAATCTATTAATCAATTGACCAAAGGCCATTCGAAAGAGGATTTGGTTGATTGATTAATCGATTACTCTTGAGGACCATTCGAGAGAGGACTCAAGTAATTTAGAGGGAGACTTAACCCTGTATTGTCATCGTTCTGAATCGCTATAGTGTTGATTATTGTTGTCTAGCCCAAGTTCATACGAGTAGCCCGAACTCTAGTGTTTTCCTTATTATATTACATCTCTTACTTGATTATTAGTTGGTATTCGATAGCTAGTTGTTAGTTGTTAGTTAATTCAATCTTACACCCCAAAAACCCTTCACTTAGGTAGTTTTGGACTTAGTAGACCTTAGTCAATCCCATTTTCCTTGTGGTTTGACCCTTGACTTGCCATTACTACGTTCATAGTAGTTGCTCATTAGGATTATAAGTTTTGTTTGCTAAGCGGTTCTTAGTGCCTTAACGACACACTAAAAACCTCTTATGAAAATGGCGCCGTTGCCGAGGAAATTGTGCTATTAATTGAAGTTTACTTGATTTTAGTATTGTTTAAGTGATTTTTCTTTTGTTTTTGACTGTGTTGTTATTTGCTAACCCTCTGCTTAGCTTTGTTGTGTTACATGAGAGGGAGAGCTCACAGTTCACCCATCTTACCTTTAGATCCGGAAATCAATCGCACCTTGCGAAAGCTTCGGGGAGGTTTGGAACGATTGACCTTGAGTTCTGCACCAGCTTCACCAATCTCAAGTTCGACAAGTGAAAGTGAATCAAGCATGGGTGAGGAAAATGCACCAGCTCACAACAAAATGCTTGAAACACAATTAGCTCAAGTGGTCGAGAAGAACCCTTCTAACCCCCACAAATCAACTTCCATGCCAACATATTCCCAACCCTAACCTTCATCAAGGCAAAGCCATCCATTTGAGGTCGGGAACGAACTATGAGGGCCCTAAGATGCCCAATGAGTGTGAGGAAATTGAAGTTGAGGAGGTTGAGAATGACGCTCAAGGGGAAGAAATTGAGAGAGAGGTTGATGTTGAAATAAGAGGAGAGGACAAGGAGACGGAGGAGACTCATGAGCAAGTTGGTGACAAAGCTCCATTGGCAACACCTCCTCCTGATAGGCTAAAGTCGTATCACCTATTCAAATATAATTCGTACAGTCCTCTAACAATGGTAGTCAAGGGAAGCAGAGTCGAATCCACAGGGAGACAGAGTTTCTATGTTAATTTTCAATCAAATAACTACTTCTGATGAAATCAGATACGAATTAGCTGAACTAATAATTAGACTTAGGAAAATAGAACTAAAACTAAAGATTTATCTATGAATTAAAAGTCTAGAGCAATAGTTTGGTCCAACATGCTTATACCATTCAAGAGGTTCAAATAACTAATATCACCTAGGTTTAGAGTTGAACGATTAGAGCACGTGTCAAGCTTATGGTCAGGTCTCAATGCTCGTGATTCAAGATATGTAGTATGGTTACAAACATAATTAGAATCACTAATGTGTTCTAAGCCTCCAAAAGTAAGACTGATCTGTATGAACAATTATTAGCAAGACATAACTCATGAAATTGGCCACTAACATAAGAATTCACGGACAAATCACATTACAATGCTCTAATCAAAACCTAGAAACTTTAGCAATTCAGATAGCAATAGTGGCATAAACATGGTTTTCCTCCCTAAAGCCCTAGAAAAAAGGAATACTAACTCATGGCTAAGAAAGACAAAACTAATTCAAAGTAAAGATTCCTATTTGACAATGAAATCAATAATCAATCACAAACAAACTAAATAAGAATGAACGAAAATAAAGAGATTACCGAAATTGAGTCTGAATACGAACTATATTGAAAACTACAGCAATGATCCAATCTTCAACAATGGAGAGAAAAACTAGAGTTCTAAAACTAGGGCTCAATGAAATAACCATGAAAATAAGATATCTCTAAAAATAAACTAAGTGTTGTATTTATACTAAGTTTAAAAATAATAGAATAAGGATTAAAAACGGGCGACAAAACGCGCGTCATTAAGCTAAAAATAGAATCCGCCCGATCGGGCTAAACCGCCCGATGTCGTCGGGCGATAAACTCTTGCAAACAGCCCGATGGGTCCGGGCAAAATCCGCCCGATCGGGCGGATCTTACGTCTTCTTCAGAAGCAGCTGGCAAGCACAGCAGGGCAACTGACACAGTGAAAAACAACCGCCCGATGGGTCCGGGCGACGGCGCCAGATCGGCCATTTTGACAATCTGCCTATAGCAGAGATTTCGCCCGATCGGGCGACCCAGCCCGATGGTGTCGGGCGAGTTGTTTTTTCCTTCCTTTGGCTCTTTGAGCCAAGACATCAAATCAAAGACGCCTCTAAGCCTATGAAATGTTTAGAGCTCCGCAACTCGGTAAATCTGCCTCATAACTCCGCCTATCGTATGTTGATGCTCAAAATAGCAGAAAATAGGGAGAAAACTCCCTAAAACCTGTAATTCAACATAAGACACGCAAAACACAACTATATAGAGGAGTTAGCATTAAATAGCTCCTAAGAGCATAGTTTGACGCACAATTTAGCTCAAAAGTAGGGGAAAAACTCTATAAAATAACACGATATCACCTCCACCTAAGACCTATGTGCCACCGGTCCTGTATCCTCAAAGGTTAGTGGAGAGGAAGTTGAGAGACAAATTCACTAAGTTCCTCAACGTCATGAAGAGCCTTCAAATTAACATCCCATTCCTTGAGACCATGTCTCAAATGCCGGCCTATGCTAAGTTCTTGAAGGAGATCCTCTCCAACAAGCGGAAGTTAGAAGATGAGCTCATTACATTGCCATACCAAGTGAGTGCTCTTGTGAAACGTGCTATTCCCAAGAAGCAAAGAGATCCTGGAAGTTTTACATTGCCTGTAAAGATAGGGGATTTTGAGCCTAAGGGTGCGTTGGCCAATTTGGGGGCAAGTGTGAGTTTGATGCCACTCTCCATAGCCAAGCACCTTCATTTTCCTCTTCTTCTTTCAAGGAAGACGATCCCATTGGCAGACCGAATTGTTAGGGTCCCACATGGTGAGTTGGAAGATTTTCCAATCCAAGATGGGCATGTGTTTGTGCCTTGTGATTTTGTGGTAATGGACATGGAGGAAGATCCCGAAACTCCTCTCATTGTTGGAAGGGAGGCTCTTAAGGCATTGGGCGCTGTAATAAACTGTAGAAATGACACCATCACTGTTGAGGTCGCCAATGAAACTGTTGTCTTTGAGTTCTCCAAGACATTGAGGAAGCCTATGATTGAAAGGGTTTGCCGAGTTAGTCATGTGGAGAGTGAGATGGAGGGTTTTAAGAGGGAAGTACACACTGGGGATGAGCTATATGATTCTATTAGTGAGGAGCCGAGTTTAGATATGGAAGAGGTAAAAGAGTTCTATATGCTTCTCGACGGTGCGACCGTTGAGGAAACACTTGGGTCGGGATTTGAGGTCCTAGCCACTTCCGTTGCTAAGGAGGAGAGTACTAAGCCTCCTCCCAACGTAGAGTTCAAACCCCTTCCCCCTCCCTTAAATATGTTTTCCTTGATGATGAATGTGCTTATCAAAGTTGATTGAGATATTGAGAAAATATAGGGATATCATTGGGTACTCGATTGATGACCTTAAGGGGATAAGTCCTTCTCTTGCTATGAATCGTATCCATCTCACCGATAGTAATGCCTCCTCTATTGAGCCTCAAAGAAGACTTAATCCCAACCTCAAAGAGGTGGTGAAAAAGGAGATTATGAAATTGCGTGACGCGGGAATCATCTATGCTATTTCCGATAGAAAATGGGTGAGCTCAATTCACGTGGTTCCTAAGAAGGGAGGCATGACTATTGTTGAGAATGAGAAAGGGGAAAGTATTTCTACTAGAACTGTCACTGGGTGGAGAGTTTGCATAGATTACAGAAAATTGAAAGTCCACACGTAAAGATCATTTCCCTCTCCCTTTTATTGACCAAATGGTTGAGAGGCTTGCCTGTCATTCACACTTTTTTTTTCTTGATGGTTATTCCAGATTCTTTCAGATTCCGATTCATCCGGATGATCAAGAGAAAACCACCTTTACTTGTCCGCATGGGACATTCGCTTATCGAAAGATGGCTTTTGGTTTGTGTAATGTCCCATCTAATTTTCAAAGGTGTATGACGGCAATCTTTTCTGGCATGTTCTAGGATTCTATTGAGGTTTTCATGGATGACTTTAGTGTGTGTGGTTCCTCTTTTGACACATGTCTTGCTAATCTTGAACGTGTGTTAAAAAGGTGTCAATAGACAAACCTAGTATTGAATTGGGAAAGTATCATTTTATGGTTGAAGAGGGTATTGTGCTTGGTCATAAAGTGTCTAGTAAGGGCATTGAGGTAGATCCGGCAAAGGTTTCGGTAATTGAGAAACTCCCGCCACCAAATTCGGTGACGGGAGTTCGTGCTTTCCTTAGACATGCGGGTTTTTACCGCGTTTCATCAAGGATCTTTCTAAAATTACCAAACCATAGACGAATCTACTTCAAAAAGAAGTTGAATTTAGGTTTGATGAGTCTTGTATCGAGGCTTTTCAAACCATAAAAAGAGCCCTTACTTCTGCTCCTATTTTGAAGCTCCTAATTGGAGATTGCCTTTTGAACTAATGTGTGATACTAGTGACTTTGCAGTGGGAGTTGTCCTTGGGCAACGACAAGAAGGAAAGCTCCAATTGATAGCCTATGCAAGTAGGACTTTGGATGATGCACAACGGAACTATGCTACTACGGAAAAGGAGATGTTGGCCGTAGTGTTCGCGTTTGATAAGTTCCGTTCATACTTGACTTGCAACAAGACTATTGTCTACACGGACCATTCTGCGGTCCGCTACTTGATGAGCAAAAAATATGCAAAGCCAAGGCTCATTAGGTGGGTTCTACTTCTTCAGGAATTTGATTTTGAGATGAAGGAGAAGAAGGGGACGAAAAACTTGGTAGCTGACCGTCTCTCTCGCCTCTCCCTTGATGAGAGAGATGATGATCTAAAGGATGCCCCTATCAGTGATGATTTGAAGGAAGAACACCTCTTTGCTATCATAAACAATGAGGTTCCATGGTTCGCGGACTTTGCAAACTACTTAGCTAGTTGGATTGAACCTCATGGTCTTACTTTTCAGCAGAGGAAGAGGTTCTTCAAGGAAGTGTGTAGATACTATTGGGAAGACCCTCTATTGTTCAAGAAGTGTGATGACTCTGTTTTTAGGAGGTGTGTGCCCAATTATGAGATTCATTCTGTTGTTGAATCATTGCCATACTTTGGCATGTGGAGGACATGGTGGAGCGGGCAAAACTGTTGGTAAGGCGCTCCAAAGTGGTATGTTTTGGCCTCACATGCAAAAGGATGCTAGGGGATTTGTTTTGAGTTGTCATAGGTGTCAACGAAGCGGTGGAATCACCAAGAGAAATGAGATGCCGCAACTAAATATTCTTGAGGTAGAGCCCTTTGATGTGTGGGGAGTTGACTTCATGGGACCCTTTGTTCCATCTATGGGGAATTTGTACATTCTTGTAGCGGTGGACTACGTGACCAAGTGGGTCGAACCGATCGCTTCCCCAGCAACGATCACAAGGTTGTCATGAAGCTCTTGAAGAAGATCATTTTTCCTAGATTTGGGGTGCATCGTGTGTTGATAAGTGATGGTGGTTCGCACTTTGCTAAGAAGCAATTGGAAGCTCTTTTGAAGAAGTATGGGGTCAATCATAAGGTGGGACTTCCATACCATCCCCAAACTCAAGGCCAAGTTGAGGTCTCGAATCGAGAGGCGAAGAATGTGCTTGAGAGGGTGGTGAACAAGACTAGGAAGGATTGGTCTTTGAGGCTAGATGATTGTAACAGCCCGGATTCACCGACCAACTTAATTAGAGCTGAACACAGCCGAAAGCTTAATCCGGACTATTACCATCACACTCCCTTTCCCTTCTCTTCAATTGCCACGCCTCCCTCACCCTTGATTTCCCTTTTTTTTAACCTTATTCAATTAAACACCACCTTCTATTATTTAGTAAACACCAACACAAATATAATTAATTTGTGTGTTTGAAATATAAATTTCATTAAAGCTAATAATTCAAGCCCATTTCTTATATTAATAAAAAACTCTAAATTATTAAATGTAATTCCATTAAAATAATTTAATATAATTACGTCAATAAATATAGCACAACTTCTTGATAATAATAATCAAATCAAATATAAGTTTTTCATTTAAAACACAAGGATTTTCAGAAATTAATTAGAGCTAATATTATAATTCATAATTAATAAAGGTGCTCTTAAAACAGGGCTATTATACTCTACCACCCTTACAAAAAGTTTCGTCCTCGAAACTTAAAATAATAAGATTTGAATATAGTAAGGCTTATCAAGAATCAATAACAAAATATTATAACACTATTCGATTTAATTTAACAAAACCAAGATCTCTGAACTTCACAATCAAAAGTTCATCCCCCATTCATTAACATTTTTGTGTCTCGGCTACCCGATGCCTAGGTTCATCGAGGAGCTAAAACATCAAAATGATAACCTTGTTGGCATTGAACTTTAGTCATTCCGTTTCAAGAGATCTCGTTTGAAAACCATAATAACTATTTCCAAGTTAAACCAAACTTTACAAAAGAAAACCCTTCTTTTAAATCCAACGAACAATAATAAATAATTATAATAATAATATACATAACATATAACACTAATCGTGGTAACCTAATATCAATCATCACTCTAGTCCCAATCAAGACTATTACACTCTAGTCCCAATCAAGACTATTACACTCTTCCCCCCTAAAAATGAGTTTTGTCCTCAAAACTCCAATCCATGCTTCCACTCCGCACTCTAATTACTAATTCCTAAGGATATTATGGGTTCACGTAAGCACATAGTATCACATATTAGCACATAATGCTCAAATGAGCAACACATTATACTTAAAAGGCGTAACTACTCTCAACGACTTGTTTCATTTTAATTCTAAACTCATTTTACACTTACTTAACTCTTACGCTCGGATATGAAGATCCATGCGTACCTAAAAAAATCCCGCTCTGATACCATTTGTAACAGCCCGGATTCACCGACCAACTTAATTAGAGCTGAACACAGCGGAAAGCTTAATCCGGACTATTACCATCACACTCCCTTTCCCTTCTCTTCAGTTGTCACGCCTCCCTCACCCTTGATTTCCCCTTTTTTTTTTTACCTTATTCAATTAAACACCACCTTCTATTATGTTTAGTAAACACCAACACAAATATAATTAATTTGTGTGTTTGAAATATAAATTTCATTAAAGCTAATAATTCAAGCCCATTTCTTATATTAATATAAAAATCTAAATTATTAAAAGTAATTCCATTAAAATAATTTAATATAATTACGTCAATAAATATAGCACAACTTCTTGATAATAATAATCAAATCAAATATAAGTTTTTCATTTAAAACACAAGGATTTTTCAGAAATTAATTAGAGCTAATATTATAATTAATAATTAATAAAGGTGCTCTTAAAACAGGGCTATTACAATGATATTCTTTGGGCCCTTCCCACCGCTTTCAAAACTCTTATAGGCACCACCCCCTATCGTCTTATGTATGGGAAGGCTTGTCAGTTGCCCGTTCAACTTGAACATCGAGCTTGGTGGGTAATCAAGGAGCTTAATATGGATCTTATTTTGGCGGGGGAAGCTCGAAAGGAGAAGTTGGTAGAACTAGAGGAGCTACGCTTTGATGCTTATGAGAGTTCGCACTTGTATAAGGAGCGAACAAAGAAATTGCACGACCAAAGGATACAATAAAGAGAGTTTCGGGTTGGGGACAAAGTCTTGTTGTTTAACTCAAGGCTTAAACTTTTTTCCGGAAGGCTTAAATCAAATTGGTCGGGGCCATTTGAAGTAATGAAGACCACCCCCTATGGAGCATATGAGATTGTGGGGGATGAGAGTCCCTTTTTGGTTAATGGCCAATGCTTGAAGCTCTACCATGACAACCACATCATTGGTTTCGTGGGATGTTTGATACTTGGCTCACCCGAGCACCATCATTGAGAGGTGAGTCCTCTTAGTCAAGCTAATGACTTTAAAGAAGCGCTTCTTGGGAGGCAACCCAAGCCTTTTAGCTCATTTTTCTTTTTTCTTATTTTTATTTCTTTTAGGACTAGGTAGTTTGATTTTATTTTCTTTTATTTTTATTATTTTTTCAGTTTTTCGTTATTAAAAAAAAGAGAAAAAAAATAGAAAAAAGGGGAGGCAATACAAAAAAAAACGAGAGAGTGTAGAATTGCAGGTCTACACGGCCGTGTCGATTTCGACACGCCCGTGTAGCCCTGCAGTTCAAAAGTTCCTTCCTGTTGGAATTCTGGGCAACACGGCCGTGTCAAAATCGACACGATCGTGTACCCCTGCTTCTGCCGGTTATAAACACGGGGAAGGGGGTTAAGTTCTTCATATTTTCTCATAAAAATTTCGAACCCCCCCTCCCTCTGTCACTAAACCCCTCTCCTTCTCTACTCCAATCTCCCTCATTACTCACTCATTCACCACCAAACTCACTCCTTTCCTCTCAAATCTTCATCACCTACCTCTATTCATCGACTTCTCTTCCACAAACAAATTTTTCCACAAACCCTAACTTCTCTAATCAATTTGGGGAAAGTGCTTAGTGACGAATTTCATTGCAATTGGAGGGAAATCTTCACTGCACACAATCATCTACCATCGCCAAAGGTTCATTTGTGGGATTTACTCCCACCATTAGAGCGGTGTACACTTTCCTCTCTTGATTTCTTACTTTTTGTTTGAAATTGTTGAAGTTAGTTGTAGATTATGGTTTGTTGATTGTTGATATTTGATTTGGTTTGGATTGAGCGGTGTTGTTTGTTGTTTATTGAGGAATATCTTGTTGTGGGATTGTTGTGCAAATTGGGGAGTGTAGTTGACCCTAGATTTGGGTGGTTGTTTTTCTTGATTTTTTATGTGGACTTGTGTGCAATTTATCGTGTTTGTTTGACCATTTGCTTTGTGATTCATTGTCATCATGGCCTCAAGTAGCCGTAGAAACCCCGCAAGGCAAACAAGAACATCGAAACTCCGCAACCAATCACCACCACCACCTCCACCACCCATCCATCCTCCTCTAATCGATACACTTGGGATTAATTTCACCAATTTCGACCACCTTAGAGCCTTCATGAGACTTAGTAGGAGAACCGTTCGCCCCACCAAATTCTACGATGCGAACGCCGCCCGGCCTTTTGGGTTCAAGGCGACGTTCAACAACTTTTTTATGGTGTGGGGTGGACCAATTGGCTTAACTTGCATGCCTACACCTATAAAAGTCTCACCTTGAAATTCCTCTCTACTCTTTCCTTTCGTAGAGCGGAAGGAAGTAGGAACCCTAGGACCATGACCTTTAACCTACTCGGCCGGACCTACACTATGAACATAGGGGCCGTGAATGATGCCTTTGGGTGGCCAAAGGGTCGGGTCATTGGGCCAAAGAGTGCGTGGTGTCGTCTTACAACGAACAATTCTTTTGGCAGCAATTGACTGCCCGTTCACCCTACATACCTAGTTCGTCCAAGGCCTCCCATGTTGTGAGTCCGGGGTTTTGAGTGTCCCATAGGGTGATCAATAGCACCATATTCGCCAGAGGGGATAGTACGGGAGTGGTTACAGGCCGTGAGCTCTACTGCCTCCATCATATGACCGTGGGAGACACTAGACTTAACCTTGGGGCTTGGCTTATGGAGCACCTAGAGGATGTGGCCCGTAAGGGGTCCGGAGACATCTTGGTGGGGGGGGGATGATTACTACACTTGGTCTCATGGTGTTGATTGGGCAGGTTTTTAGGCTGTCCTAGGATCCACTCTGCTCACTTTAGCTCTTATCAGACCATGCAGTGGATCTCCCCCTTGGGCCCGAATGGCGGGTATATTTGGAAGGTAAACAACCAGCAATACGCCATACTTCTAGATACTTCAAAAAACCCCATCTATGATCAGGCCAACTGGATTTTCGAGCTGGACTTTGAGTGGCCTCCAAGGGGCATTGAGGGTGGCGAGGCCTATATGGAGGTTGATGGAGGAGAAGAAGAAGAAGAAGGAGAGAGAGGACACGGTGCACAGCCCCCCCAAGGGGCATTTGGTTCTATGGAGCAGCATCTGGCTGACCTCCAACAGGGCATGGGCGGCTTACGAATGGACGTTTAGTACCTCAGGTCTGATCTTCGTTCCTTACAAGAGTCCTAGTCCGCTACTCAGCAGTACTACCAATCCTTGCATGAGAGTTTCTCCACAATGACCTCGGAGTTCCGAGGGTTTCGCTCTGATTTGCTGGATTGGGGTAGGCACAGCGGCTGGTATCCTGGTAGCTCTAGCTCCCACCACCCTCCTGACCAGTGAGTCGAGATTCATTCCCCGCCTTTGCTTGTGTTATCATTGGACTTTTCACAGTAAGGACATTGTGTGGTTTAGCTTGGGGGAGGATGTATATTTTAGTTGCATATAGTTTGCATTAGTTGCATATTAGTGTCATGTTTAGGTTGCATGTAGATTTCTTTAGCCTTGCATGTGCATAAAGATTGCATTTAGGTCTGAACTCCACCTTTGGTAGGAATATGTCTTTTCTTGATGACCTGAAAACTAAAAAAAAAGGAAATGCTTTGATAGTCTATAGTAGGGCAAGGAATTGTCGGGTTGTGGTATGATTGGTCTCCCTCTTGTGCGGCTCTACCGATGTTGGTTGCTATACCCTTTGTGAGGGTTTTTTTATAGCCTTATAGACTGACATCTTTTGAGTCTTATCTGCTTGTTGTGTGATGCTCTTCCTTGACGAATGTTCTCTAGAACTTGCATTGATTCTCCTTGAAATTGCATTGACTGGTTTGTTTCTTGAATATGATTGAGGTGTTCGATATATATTTGAACTACATTGCCAAATGCCAACCACATTATCTTATCTCCTTTGTCACCCTCGTGAGCCTGAGCCTGCTTTCTTGTTTAACCGCACCTTTAGCCTATTACCGATTTCCTAACCTAGGGGATTGTGAAGCTAGATTGGACAGTGGTATATCTTGTGATTCAGTGCTTTGATTAGTGATTTGAGTTGGTTGGATGATGTGTGTTGTGATTGAACTCATGTTCTGTGTTGAGTTCACCTTCTCCCTACTTCTTGTTGATCTCCTATCTCTCTCCCTTATTAGTTATCAAAACAAACAAAAAAAATGGAAAAGAAAAAAATGGGAACATCAAACATCCCAATAAAAAATTGTGGTTTTTGTTCTAATGCTTAATAAAGAGAGATTAGGAGATGCTATTGGAGGAGGTATTATTGGTTGTTTGAGTTGTTGCAACAAAGTTATATGGATTCGGGTTAGCGTTTGTCTAGATGGTGTTGATTTAGGGTGCTTTACTTTCCCCTATTTAGAACCAAATTCCCAAATGTATCCACACCCTTACCTTTACCCTTCATTACAACCTCGATAAAGTCCTCATGATTCTTGAAAAGAACTTATGTCTCACGCGATGGAGAGTGAGAAGATATGCAAGCCTATGCTAGGATTTAGTCAATAGAATTGAGCCTTTAGCGATTATTGCGACCTTACAAACACATGAGAGACCTTGAGTACGACCAAAGTGAGAGCTACTATCCATGTGACTGAGCCAAGCTTGGGGGAGAACTTGTGGTTGATAAGTGGACTTTAGGTTCACTTATTTGCATGTAGTTTTAGGGCATTTAGATGCATTTTAGGCCATTTAGTTTCCTTTTCTTTCCCTTTTTCATCATTTCTTATAATCTCATGTTTAACATTTAGTTTGATTCATTTGCATATAGTTAGGGTGCATATAGGTTATTGCATTTGTATATGCATACCCCCTCCCCCATCTAATGTTTGTTTGGAGTGTTTTGAAGATATACAAGCAAGAAAAAGGCACCAAACAGGGGAGCGGGCGCTCCAGGGTCCAGGCTCCATAGTTTTTGTTTCGTCTTTTACGGTTTTTCCCTTATTTATACGGGGTATAAAACCAATTTTTTTAATAATCTTAGATGAATGTTTTTATTGCTGAACTTTAATTAGCTTAATTAGAGAGAGTTTTAGAGAGAGAAGTAGAGTTTTGAGAGATAAAGTAGATCTTGAATTGTGAATTGAAGCTTTTGAAGCTATTTCCATGGAGTTTTGCCATTGATTTTCATCTATCTTAGAGTATTTCTTCTTACTCTTCTTTTTATTTGCCTTATTACTTGCTCTCCTTTGTTTTAACATTTGATTAGTAGTGATTAGTTGATGATTAGCTCATTTATGCCATTGTTGAATCCTATATGTTGTTTGAAGCTTTTTATTTTACCTTGTTCATCGCTAGGGAGTAGTTCTTAGCTAGGGGAAGGGGATGACCTAGGTGATCATGAGTTGACCTTAAAAGTCAAGCTTGGGGGTTAGATTTAGGTGAAATTAGGTTGTTTAGCCTATTTTTTTGCTTGTTTAATTGATTGATCACCATTTGAACTTGATTTGGGGATCAAAAGTGAAGGATTGAGAGATGAAGCTTTTGATAGACCTTAGGCTAGTCAATAGGTTGACTTTACCATGAGAATAGGTGATTGGCTTCTTAGGACCTTAATTGAATCGCTATGAGTTGTGGAAATACTTGATTGATTGATTTTACCATGAGAATAGGTAAAATTGGTTGATTAGGTCCTCCTAATTAGCTCGAGAGAGTAATTAGGAAACATATGAGTGACATCGTCCCTTAGTTGACCCTAATGATACCCCTTTGCTTGACAAATAGGTTAGAAATTGGTTAACTAGTGATTCCCCTATCCCTAGTGCCTTCTTATTATTGTTAAACCCAATCATTTACCTTTATTGTTAGCTAATTCGTTCTTAATTTCTTAGTTAATCAATTAATCTCAAAAACCACTAAAAATAGACTTAGCTCACTTAATCACTTTTAAACCTTGCTAATCCTTGCTTCCTCGTGGAATCGACCCTTTCTTGCTGTATACTAGGCTAAGTTAGGTTTATTAATTTGGCACGTGCAACGACCGTGTCAAATTTTGGCGCCGTTGCCGGGGAAGCAACGGATTATATTGCATTGAATTGTGATTTTTGAGGCTAAGTCAAGTCTATTCCCCCTCCCCTTTTCTATTTTTTATTTTCCTTTGGTTACCGATTAGTTGCTTACTACTTGGTGGTAAGCCCTTGTGTAACTAATCTTTCCCTTGAGCTTTTGTATTTGCATATCAAGAAGGTTACGAGGAGATCCATTGCTTCCAATTGACCACAATCTTGAGGGCACTTTACGGGAGTTGAGGAGGATTTTTCGGGAACCAAGGGTACTATCTACTAGTGAGGAGCAACCGGGAGAGGAGTTTGAGGAAGATCAATCTCGTTCTTCAACTTCTAGTATAATGGCGGAGGATCTACCCGTTCCAAGAGCTTTGAGGGACTATGGTCATCCCGAAGTATTTGAGCTCAAAAGCGGGATTCGGAGGCCGACAACAACCGCTAACTTTAAGTTCTCTCCACACTTGATTAGGATGATCAAGCAAGAACCTTATGGAGGATGTGCTCATGAGTGTCCACTTGACCATTTGGCGAAATTTATTGAGCTTTGTGCCACGGTCAAGCAAAATAATGTTACTCAAGAGTTCGTGAGGCTTAATCTTTTTCATTTCTCTCTCACGGGAAAAGCCAAGAAGTGGTTACAATCTCTACCTCCCGATTCCTTGACTACTTGGGTGCAAGTAACAGCGGCTTTTGTTGATGAGTTCTACTCCGAAGAGAAGACTTCCGAGGCTAGGAGGAAGATCTCTAATTTCATACAAGATGAAGATGAGAGTTTGAATGAGGCATGGGATAGGTTCAAAGACCTCCGAAGGTCATGTCCGCACCATGGGTATAGTCAATGGATGTTGATGCAAAGTTTCTATGAGGGGTTGCTCCCCATGACTAGAGCTAGTCTTGATTTCGGAGTGGGGGGTCAACTCACCAAGCTACGAGTTGAAGATATTGAGCCCACCATAGAAGAGGTTGTGAGGCATTACTCTTGGGGGAACACAAGGTCTACAAGCAAGAAGGTTAGTGGTAAAGGGAAGTACGATGTGGAGGCCATGGATCATATCCATGCTAATCTAGACACTCTAGCTAAGAAACTTGAGAAGGTGAACTTGGCATCCCCAAGCCAACCACCTTCCCAAGCTTTCTCTTGTGAAATTTGTGGAGGCACCGATCATGCAAGCTCTTATTGTGGAGGATCTACGGAACATATAGCATGGGTTGGTGCAAGGCAAGAGGGGCCTTCAAACTTCAACAACCAAGGGAGGTGGAACAACCCCTCTCAAGGATCATGGAAACGCCCCCCACCACAAAATCCCAACAACTACTCCTCTAACTTTCGACCACCCAGTTTCAACCAACCACAACAAAGACCACCATTTGAGCCTAACCCACCCAAGCCTTCATCACTTGAGTCTACACTTCAACTTTTCCTAGCCCAAAAAACCAAGACCAATGCCGATAATGATAAGAAGTTTGGGGATATTCACTCTTTCTTACAACAAATGCAAGCTCACAACAAAATGATTGAGACTCAACTTGCCCAAATTGCCCAACAAGTAAGCAATTCCTCTTCTTCTACTCAATTCCCAAGCCAACCCGTGATTCACGAGCATGCTAAGGCCATTACTTTGAGATCCGGAGCAAACTATGAGGGGCCTAAGATGCCTAATGAGGTGAATGAAAGCCCGGAAGTTGAGAAAAGGGGGAGTGAAGGGGAGGTTGAGAAGCTTCTTGAGGAGGTAATTGTGGAGGATGAAGGTGATGTTGTACCAAGCCAAGAGAAAGAGGTTCATGAGCAACGCAAAGAGGCTAGTCAAGCGGCACCCAAGGCTTATGTGCCTCCGGTCCCTTTTCCTCAAAGGCTAGCTAAGAAGCAACTCAATGATAAATTCATGAAATTCTTAGAAGTCATTAAAGGACTTCAAGTGCACATCCTTTTTCTCCAAGCTATGTCTCAAATGCCTACTTATGCCAAGTTTCTTAAGGAGCTCCTCTCCAACAAGACCAAGCTCGAGGAAAGTGCCACCATTTCTTTGACCGCCGAAGTTAGTGCCGTGCTTCAAAACAAGCTCCCTAAGAAGCTTGAAGATCCGGGGTCATTTTCTATTCCTTTGAAGATTGGGGACTTAGAGCCCAAGAGGGCCTTGGCGGATTTGGGGGCAAGTGTGAGTTTGATGCCCTTGTCCATCGCTAAGCAACTTAATTTTGAACTCAAGCCCACTAGGAGGATCATTCAACTCGCCGATAGATCGGTGAAAGTTCTGGTTGGAGAGTTGGAGGATGTGCCGGTCCAAGTTGGAAGGGTCTTCATCCCTTGTGACTTTGTGGTTATGGAGGTGGAGGAAGACTCCCAAGTTCCTCTTATACTTGGGAGGCCTTTCCTTAAAACGGCCGGAGTTCTTGTTGATATGAAGCGAGATGTGCTAACTTTGAGGGTAGGAGATGAGAGCATGGAGTTTGCCTTCAAACAATCAATGAAGTCTCCAATCATGGAAGAGGTGAAGAGGATAGATAGTTTTGATGAAGAGGTCTTGAGTTTGAAGGGTATGAGGGGTAAGAAGGACCCCTTGGAAGAAGTACTTTTGGGAGAGGATTTGGAAGATAATGAGGAAGGGAAAAATTTCAAGCTTGCCATGTATGCCACTCCCTTATTGTGCTAAGAAGGGGAAGATTGAAGCCCTTGAGGTGCCTTCACCTAAGGAGGAGAGTTCTAAGCCTCCTCCCAAGGTAGAGTTGAAACCCCTTCCCCCTTTTTTAAAATATGTTTTTCTTGGTGAGGGTGAGACTTACCCGGTGATAGTCAATGCTACACTAGAAGGCACTCAACTTACTCAACTTCTTGATGTCCTTCGGGAACATAGAAGTGCCATTGGGTATAGCATTGAAGATCTCAAAGGGCTAAGTCCTACCCTATGCATGCATAGAATTTATCTTGATGACGATCATGCTTCTTCTATTTAGCCTCAAAGGAGGTTGAATCCCAATATGAAGGAAGTGGTCAAAAAGGAGGTCTTGAAACTCCTTGAGGCGGGGATAATCTACCCTATCTCCGATAGTAGGTGGGTTAGTCCCGTCCATGTGGTCCCTAAAAAGGGAGGTATGACCGTCATCACTAATGAAAAGGGAGAATAAATCTCCACTAGATCGGTGACCGAGTGGCGTATGTGCATAGATTACCGGAGATTGAATAAAGCCACCCGGAAAGACCATTTCCCCATCCCCTTTATAGATCAAATGTTGGAAAGATTGGCGGGCCATTCCCGTTTTTGTTTCCTTGATGGTTATTCGGGGTTCTTTCAAATTCCTATCCACCCCGATGACCAAGAAAGGACTACATTCACTTGTCCATTTAGTACCTTTTCTTATCGAAGGATGCCATTTAGCTTGTGCAATGCGCCCTATACATTTCAAAAGTGTATGGCCGCCATCTTTTCGGACATGTTGGAAGATACCATTGAGGTATTCATGGATGACTTATCCATGGTAGGTTCCTCTTTTGACAATTGTCTCAAGAACTTGAAAAATGTGCTTCAAAGGTGTCAAAAGATGAATCTAGTGCTTAATTGGTAGAAGTGTCATTTCATGGTTGAGGATGACATTGTGTTGGGACACAAGATTTCCAAAAAGGGAATTGAGGTAGATAGGGCCAAGATTGAGGTCATAGAGAAGTTGCCCCCACCTACTACGGTGAAGGGAGTGCGTTCTTTTTTGGGACATGCCGATTTCTATCGCCGGTTCATAAAGGACTTCTCTAAGATTGCTAGGCCTCTATCTAGCCTCTTGCAAAAAGATAATGAGTTTGTTTTTGATAATGATTGCATTACCCCTCACCAACATTTTAGAATTGGAAGTCTTCGATGTTTGGGGGTAGACTTCATGGGACCTTTCCCTTCTTCGTTTGGTAACTCCTACATTTTAGTGGCGGTTGACTATGTCTCCAAATGGGTGGAAGCATTCGCCTCTCCTACAAATGATGCTAAGGTAGTTACCAAGCTCTTCAAGTCCGTGATATTTCCGAGGTTTGGGGTTCCTAGAGCCGTGATTAGTGATAGGGGATCCCATTTTGTCAAAAAGAGTTTCCAAGCATTCCTCTCCAAATATAGGGTTCATCATAAAATGGGGCTCTCCTATCATCCATAATGTAGCGACCAAACGGAAGTGTCAAATAGGGAAGTGAAGCTCATCTTGGAGAAAACCATGAACCGATCTCGTAAAGATTGGTCATTAAAGCTTGATGATGCTTTATGGGCTTATAGGAAGGCTTTTAAGTCACCAATTGGCACAACCCCTACAATCTTGTGTATGGCAAATCATGCCACTTGCCGGTTGAGTTAGAGCACAAAGCATATTGGGCCATCAAACTTTTGAATTTTAATCTCAACACAATCCGGGGAACGAAGACTTTTGGATGTACATGAGCTCGAAGAGCTTAGGAGATATGCCTATGAATATGCTAGGATTTACAAGGAGAGAACTAAGGCATGGCATGATCGAAGGATAATGAAGAGAGAGTTCAAGGTAGGAGACAAGGTCCTTCTCTTCAACTCTAGGCTAAGACTCTTTCCGGGGAAACTTAAGTCTAGGTGGAGTGGACCGTTTGAAATAAAAACTGTGTTCTCGCATGGAGCGGTGGAAGTGTGGAGCGAGGAAAAAGGGACGTTCAAAGTAAACAGGCAAAGACTCAAGGTATATCACGATGGAACCCTAATTGAGCACATATGTCACATTGCTTTGGATGACTACCCCTTCCCCTATGAGAATTTGAATCTAGGGAGGTTAAGCTAATACTTTAAAGAAGCGCTTACGGGAGGCAACTCAGGATCTTAGCTTTTAGAAAAAGAAAGTAAAAAAAAGGAAAAAAAATTTGAGAATAATACAAAAAAAAGAGAGGAGTGAATAAGAGTTCTAGTGTGAGAGAAATTAGAGGAAGATTGAAGAAGATGAGAATTTGGTTAAGTATAGGAGAAAGGGAGGAGGAGCGACCCCCCCAAAGCCTAAGGAGGGGCGCTCCTAAGAATTGGGAGCGGGCGCTCCATGTGCACGAAAAAAAGAGAAGGGAGGCAGGAACTTGGAGCGGTGTGGGAGCGTGTTGGGAACGCCCCGCTCCAGGCCTGGAGCGGGCGCTCCAGCTCGCCAGGGCTATCTTTCGTTTTTTTTTTCATTTTCTCACGTGCCTTTTATTATTAACCCACCTCCCCCCCCCAATCCGTCCCCTTTTTCCCTATCACTCATCCTCACATCACCCTCATCCCTTCACTCTCATTCACTCATTCATCTCTTTCATACTCCCTTTCTCTCTCTAAACTCCATTAAACCTCTAACTTTAAACCTCCATATCTCCTTCATTTCTCAACAGTTTCACTCCCTTCCTTCACAAAACCTTCATCTTTTCTCCTCCTCTACACAAAGAACCCAATTTCGTCAAAAAGCCCCAAATTCGAAAATTCATCATCACTTGAAAGTTGAAGTTTGGGGGAGATCTCTTGAAGAAAAAGGTTAAGGAACACGGTTGAAGCTCGAAGGCAACTAAATTATTCGCAATTGTGGAATTTCTTCACCCCTCTTAAAGAGGGAGGTAAAACCTAACCCTAACTTTCATTTTTCTTCTAGATTTGGACTAGAAATTTGAAAATATGATGATTGTGGTGTTTCTTGTGGACTTAGCTGGTAGATTTTGATAGATTTTGATTTTTCATTGATTTTTGGATTTTTTGTGTGATTTATTTCATCCTTTTCTTTTTAGTTGCTTACTCCTTTTAGCCTAATTTTCCCTAGTTTCTTTTGTTTTTTAATTATTCTAGTTTCTTTTCATTATTTTTTCCTTAATTTTTACTTTGATTTTTGCCTTGGTTGGTGCCCTTATTTTCGTGCTTATTTTTTGGGTTGAGATCGTGGTCTTTTGAATTCTTACAATCATCTTGGTTGAGTTATTTTCTATAAACTCCAAGCATGTTTCGTTTACGCAAAAAAAATAAAAAAGACCAATGCTCCTCTTCCCAAAAGAACCAAAAGGGCACCCTTCCGGCCCTTAAGTTCGTCAACCCGACCATAAACGTTGGTATGACGAACTTAAGCACCGGAAGATTAAGGCTTCAAAGTGCTTCCATGGTGACACACTTGATAGTCTCGGGATAGTGAGTGATGTAAGGCGTGCCTTGTTTGTTTTAGGCATGGAACGCTTTTACACATTTAGCGCTTTGACGTATGAGCGCCTCACATTGGAATTCTTAGCCTCTCTCGAGAGAAGTGAGGTTGATGGACAAGAGGGGGAGTATGAAATCTCCTTCCAATTGTTCAATCAACCCCAATGTATCTCTTTGGCGAGGCTTAATCAAATCTTCCAATGTGACTCCTCCAACGCCATTCGAAATCCCGAGACTTGGCAATACCCCGTCTACTATCAAAGGGACGTATTTTGGCATGATATTGCCTGATACGCCCCCTTTGATCCAAAAACGGGTTACTCCTCTCACATGTATTCCCCCATCCTTCGATACATTCACCGCCTCTTGGTTACCTCCATTTTTCCAAAAAAAGAACCAAGTAAGGTAGCCTCGGAGGAGGTGAGTGCACTCTTCATTGCCTCCCATCACCCTAATGAAAGTGAGGGCAAGTTGAATTTCGGATTTCTATTTCTCCAACGGTGTCTTGCTATACGCCGTGGAGAACTATTTAAATCCGATATTCATTGTGGGGGGATGGTTACTATCATTGCTTCCGCTTTAGGGTTTGGGGAGCAACTTAATTTGTTGACTCCAGTTGATGATAACCCCTTCCTTGATTTGAACTATATTAGAGCCACCGGGTGGATTGATTTTACCCCTGATCCCGCGCGGTTCGTTTGGAAGGTAAGGGGTCGTCATCATTGTTACCTACCAAACACTACAAGAAAACCCATTTATCGCAATGGAAGTTTTGCAACGACTTTCATGTCGTGGCTAAATATATATTTGGCAACAACAATGGTCGTTGCCATTGCTGAATGTTCATTTCCCTCCAGCAATTTCCTCAGCGCCAACTTTCAATAATTTGAGGTTCATTTATAGCAACGACTATGTTCGTTGCAGTAGTTCCCATTAATTATCGCAACGACATTTTCGTTGCGCTTCTGTTTTCAATTCTTTTGTAACGACTGAGTTTGTTGCAAATGTTTTGGTGTGTTTATCGCAACTACACTGTCGTTGCTAACAAATCTAATTTCATTTCCCTCCAACGTTTCTTTAAACGGGAATGTTCAAGAATTTTGGGTCTATCAATTCATTTTCACCTCTGCATCTCTCATCTACCAGTTCTCAAACCCTCTTCATTTAGTCACCTACACACTTCTTCATCATCCCCAAACTTTTGGACCTCCGACACACCGCCGCCATTTTGTCCACCACTCTCACAAAATCTCTCCTCCTAGCAGACCCCTTAGCTTGTTTGGATCTGAAATTGAAATCCCAACATCTCCAATCCACGCCCAATCGTAACCGCACAACCAACACCTCTTTAAGTCGAAGAGCGATTTCAACAACAATGGCACAGAAAAGAGTTTTTAGCAATTTTTCTAGTTACTCTCTTGTCTTTGGATCGAAAGTAGGGAATGTTTTCACACTCCTTTAGGTAAATTTCACAAACCCTAACTCTTTAATTCTTGAAATTCAGTATATTTAGTTTGGAACACCGTAAATAACTCTAAAATATCTGACTTACATGCTCATTTCATAAATTTACTTGGGAAGCAATTAATTTTACTTTCTATGTGTGCTTAATACCTCTTAACACATTGGAAACATAAAATAGAACATCAATGCTTGAAATTGCATTGGTATTTCCTCTGCATGTTTATGAAATTAATTATATAATCAAACCATATCATAAATTCATGTCATTGGTGCTTAGTCGGACTTAGTTTAGCATGTAAAAGAGTTCATATTATTTATCACTATAGTTACAATAGGAATCTTTAATTCATGTCCTTTCAACTTTTATATGGATGGAGCCTCTAGACATTACTGTTCTGTGCACAAATATGAGTTGTTGGGCTGTTATATATGCTCTCTTTCAATTAAATATGTGTAGTATTCATCTCATTATCGAAACAAAAATGACTTGCATTCGGCATTGATTGACACTTTCCCATTCGATCGAAAGTTTATAATTCTTACTAGCTCTTTTTAGTTATTATGTTGTGAACTATTGTGTGTTTGCTTGGTTATTGATGTTGGTGTTCTAGTTTTTTACTAATTGGGATGATTAGTAGTTATTAATAAATCTGTGGTATTTTAGAATGATATCGACCACCCAAAACCAAGCCCCCACCGATACCTGCGTAAAAACACCATCAACCGCCCACCCACGACACCACCAACCTCCCTCCATATATGAATATCAATTTTTGTCATAATAGGCCAAATTACCTTAGTGGTATGAAGGTTTTTTGTGCACCTGATCAATTCATTGAGAGCTTTCTACCATATATGAATCATAACACAACTTAACAAGTGACTAAGATCATGGTTATGATAGACTCGCACACACATATACACATATATAAATTGTGCAACATAGAGCTGCTCGTTAGCCTGTGTTTGTCCATAGATGTTGCCCAACTTGTGCAGCAAGTAGAGTAGAGCTGCTGGGCAGCCTATGCAACAAGCAGAACAAAGTTGCTAGGAACATGTACAACAAGCTTTACATGCTTTGACTAGTGCAAGGAGTGGTTATGGTGGCTCGGAGTGGTTGTTGCTTAATATATGTGATAAACGTGTACTTACTTTGATACTTTGTGACACACTTTCCTAATCACTTTCGCTCAAATATTTCCTAATCACTTTCTCAAGCTAAAAATCTATTTTTGGCTTGTTTGAGGTAGACTTTGGAACTGGATTTTAGAGAACTTAAGAAGATATTTAGCTACTATTTTCTTGTTTGATGAAGGGCTGGTTTTATAGGAGTTTTGTTGTGTTCAAAGAGTGGTTTTTACAAGGTTTCAGGTAATGATTGTTTCTGTCTTTAGAGGGTTCTTGTGTTATCTATTGCAGGTTTGTTGGTTATGATGGTTGTACCGGAGTTTTTGAATTGTGTTGTTACTGTTGGTTTGGAGGGGAACCTTGTTGCTATGTTAAGGGTGTTTTAAGTGGTTTTATGGAGGAATGTAGCTACTATGTGTGTATGTGGTTTTAATGATTGTTTATTGCAGTGTTTAGGGATCATGGAGGATTGTTTTTCTTAGGTTATGCACTATTAATGATTGATTTGTTCAGCATTGGACTCTCTGATAGGCTCATGCATGGTCGTTATACGGTGCTTTTAAAAATAAGAGACATCATGTATGATACTGAAGTGCATTTCGAAAAAAACTTCTCTTCCAAAGTTAAACCTGTGTGGATGCTATGGTTTATGATTGATAATCTGCTGATATAGTCTCCCTTTTTTAAGGTTCGCTCTACTCGTGAAACACGGAGAGTTTCTCAATGTAATATTTCTTTTTTCTACAGGTTTCTTTCTAGTACTTGTATTCAATTATAAGTTATTTCTTCTCTCCAACAAGGTTAGTACCCTAGTTCCTCTGGCATATATGTGGTAGATTTTCAACTTTTATTCTCTATTCCTTGATTTATGTGTATCAAGGTCGTCTGCAGTCAAAACTAAATTGGAAAATTATTTCACACAATGAATAAAAAGTTGTTAAAACTGAAATGTCAAGAGATGGGCTACATGTCTTTTGGTCTGAAATTTCATCTCATGATTAGAGTATTAGACTCAGGCTTTGTGTTCTCATTTTACAATAATATATTGTGTTCTCATTTACAATAATGTTTTATATACTGATGAGAAGTAGTACTTGTCTCCAACAAGGTCAGTAGCCTAATTGTTCCAAGTTCTAACACCTTGCGGTTGTTGCTCTGCCTAGAGGGAATTTTTCTTTTGCAGGGAGCTGTCTATTTCCCTCTACATGTCTCAGACGGATAAGAAGTCTGAAGAATGCCTTTTATGATGTTATATACTTTGCATATGTGAAGCGTGTTTAACTTGGAGAGACAAGTATAGGAGATGACTCTTGGAGAATTTGATTATATAGTTTGTGTAACATTTAAGGAATATTTTTGCAAATTGAATAATATAGTTTTGAATTCTGATGATAATGGATGAAGGTTTTCTTGTAGTGGTATATTGTCATTGCTTACTAAAGATTACTATTGGTTTATTTTTTTATTTTTTTTTTTGAGTAAAATATATATCTTTTGCAACGACCTTTTTCGTTGCCATAGGTAACTTTTGCAACGACTATTTTCGTTTCAATACATAAAGAAGATTTTGCAACGACTTTTCTCGTTGCTATAGATTCTTACCTTTGTGATAGGTAATGCCAAGTTTGGCAACAACATTTTTTTTGCAACGACGAAAAACTTATTTTTTGCAACGACAGAAGTCGTTGTTTCTTTTTTTGTAACGCCCATACGCGCAACGACCTGGCAACGACATTTGTCGTTGCAAAAAATATTTTTCGCAGCGACAATTGATTTTTAGCAACGACTTTCTTCGTTGCTAAAAATGAGTTTTCTTGTAGTGAAACCCGGAGGTGACCACATTTGACCGCAACGGGGAGGATGCCGATATTTTTCTCATCGCTTATGAGCCCCCTGTCGGGAAGCCCAGGCCGCACGCGGCAACTTAGCTCATCCTCTCCATCGCGAGGAGTCGAGTTCCGGCCGTCGTGCCTCAGTGTCGTCCTGCTCTTTTGACTATGATGGGGCCTATCACAGTCTTGCTCTCAACCAAGATCGTATGATGAATACGATCCAAGGCATGAGAGAGGACTTGAGTGGTATGATGATAAAAACTAATGCAATGTATTATCACCACGTGGAGAGTGGAAACGTTGACCCCTATGTCAACTTTCCAAATTGGCCTCCTCAACATGGACCGGTACCGGGATGGAATGAACGCCAATCCACGTACCCGTATTGGCCCCACCGCGACCCACCCTATGATTGGCGAGCACCCGGGGGTTCCAACCCCATGGGTGATCCCGCCTATCCCCACCCCTACAACGCTTGGCCGCCGGGCTACACGGGCGGTTGGGAGCCTCATGGCCCCGCCCCCTTAGCTTTCTACGGCTCGATGCCGCGCCCTCCCCCTTCGGGCATGCCACCACCTCCCCCTTCAGGAGAAGGTCCATCTCACATGGACGAGGACTAGATCCTCTTGCCCCGCTCCCCCTTTACTTGTTTTGCATGATTACACCGAGGACGATGCCTTGATTGTTTGGGGGGTGTTTTTATTTGATTATGCTCGCGGGATGTGGCTTCTTTTTGAGGGTTTGGGGTGTCTTTTTGGGTATGCGTGTTTGAGAGGTGATCAGTCCGTTTTAGTGCATACTTATAGCTCATTTTAAGTCTCATTGCATGTAGCTTTAGAGCATTTAGAGGTAGGATTGCATGGTTTTTCCTTTGTTTGGATTTCAATTATACTTCACAAGTGTTTGGTTGTTTTTGATTTATTTCAAGAGAATTGGCACGTGTTGGAGTACTTTTGTGATCTAGGGACTTTGGGCATGTTCGAGGTGCGTGGCTCGTACTTTGGAGAGGCTCAAGTGAGTCAAGCATGGAGGAATTGAAGGAAGAAGGCCACCACGGCCGTGGCTCATATGCCACGGTCGTGGGTACCTGTAGCAAGCAAAGCAGTGCCATGAAGAGTAGAAGACTGATTCGATGAAATCAGGTCACCACGGTTGTGGTGATTTTGCTACAGCTGTGGCGCCTGATCTTCACAGAATCAGTGACTTGTGTATATTGTTACTGCCTGGACGTTTTTAAGGCACCACGACCGTGGTGATTTCACCACGACCGTGGTAACCTGCTTTCGGGCGTTGACCCGTTTTGTCCGTCAAACTTTGATGACTCTTTTTATTTAGTTTTCTTAGCTTAGACTCGTCATTATCATATACTCTTAGTTTCTAATTACTCTCTCTTAGCCCTAAACTCTCTCTAAACCCTAGTTAACTCAATTGTTTCATCCTTGAAGATCGAATTCGTTAATCAATTCAAGTAATTTTTCTTCAATCTCTTTCCTTTAATTTTATTGCTTTATTTATGATGTTTAATTTATTGAATCGTAATTGCTTAGAATCCATTGTTAGTGAGTAGTTCCTAATCTAGGGTTTGGGTGAAAGCATGAATTAGGGGCTTAATGTAGATGTTCTTGTAATTGCTTTATTCATGTCTAATATGCATTGTTCTTGGTGTTTTGACACCTTACGGTAGACCTTGATCAAGTTTATGCTAGGGCTTAGATTTCAATTACTCTTAATTGATTGTTGTTGTCTATTCATTCCCATGAATCAACTTAATTTCTAGACCAAGAGATTGGGTAGAAATTAAGAGGATCCTATTTAGGGGTTTTCCAATCAAATTGAATCCATAAATCAATTGGCTAAAGACCATTCGAGAGAGGATTTAGTCAATTGATTAATTGATTACTCTTGAGGACCATTCGAGAGAGGACTCAAGGACTTTAGAGGGAAACTTAACCTTGCATGTTATTCTCTATAGCTTCGTAGTTGCATTTGTGTCGTGTCTTGCCCGAGTTCATGCGAGTAACCCAAGCCCTAGTGTTTTCTCTATCATATTAATTCTCCTATTTAATTATTAGTCGGTATTCATTAGCTAGTTAATTAGTTGGTAATCTATTTAATCTTAAACCACCCAATAACCCTTCACTTAGGTAGTTTTGGACTTAGTGGACTTTAGTCAATCCCGATTTCCTTGTGGTACGACCCTTGACTTGTCGTTACTACATTCTTAGTAGTCGCTCGTTAGGTTTATAAATTGTGTTTGCTAAGCGGTTCTTAGTACCTTAACGACACACTAAAACCTCTTATCAAAATGGCGCCGTTGCCGGCGAAATTGTGCTATTGATTGTAGTTTACTTGAGTTAAGTATTGCTTGAGTGATTTTTTTTCTTTTGTTTTAGATTGTGTTGTTATTTGCTAACCCTCTGCTTAGCTTTGTTGTGTTACATGAGAAGGAGAGCTCACGGTTCACCCATCTTACCTTTAGATCCGGAAATCAATCGCACCTTGCGAAAGCTTCGGGGAGGTTTGGAACGGTTGACTTTTAGTTCTGCGCTAGCTTCACCAATATCAAGTTCTACAAGTGAAAGTGAATCAGACATGGGTGAGGAAAATGCACAACTTTTTAGGGATTTCGGAAATCCGGGGTCCTATGTTTTACAGGGTGGAATTCGACTCCCCACAACCACTTCAAATTTCAGCATTCACCCTCAGTTCACTCGGATGGTGAAAGCAGAGCAATTTTGTGGAGGGTCGGATGAGGATCCACTTGATCATCTTGATCGATTTCTGGAGACTTGTGATATGATAACAACGAATGATGTCTCTTCAGACTACATCAAGATGCATCTCTTCCGGTCTTCTCTTTCTGGAAAGGCAAAGTCTTGGCTCAAGAGTTTGCCTGCTAACTCCCTCACTACATGGCAGCAGGTTACATTGGCTTTTCTAAAGAAGTATATCCCAAAGTCAAAGACCGCAGATATTAGGAGGCAAATCTCCTCTTTCGAGCAAGATTGTGATGAGACACTTGCGTTTGCTTGGGAAAGGTTTAGGGAGTTGATTCGTTCGTGCCCTCACCATGCGTTCAATCAAAATCTACTGATGAGATTCTTCTATAATGGTCTTGATCCTATGTCACGTGCTAATCTTGATGCTGGAGCGGGAGGTCAACTTTCTAAGATCCCGCAATGCCAATTAGAGGCCATCATCGAAGAAGTGATCAAGAATTACTCATGGGGTGGAAGAAGGAGAGGTGCTCAACCTAAGAAGGGTGGAAAGTTTGAGTTGGACCCAATGGACCAAATTCAAGCGAAGATGGATCAACTTGACAAGAAGCTCTCGAAGATCACCCTTGGATCATCTAGTCCCTCACAAGTGAATGCTTTCTCTTGTGACATTTGTGGTGGTACAAACCACGATACCTCTTATTGTGGAGGATCTCAGTCAGAGCATGTGGCGGCAATGAATAATAGAGGAGAGGGGTATCAAGGTAACCAAGGTTATAGGAGCAATCAACAAGGAGGGTGGAGACAACCTCAACAAAGCTACAACCAAGGCTACAACCAACCTCAATTAGGGTGGAATCCACCTCAACAAGGCTTTAATCAACCTCAACAAGGGTTTACTCAAAGCTACAACCAAGGTGGATCCTCCTTCAAAACTCTAACACTTACGAAGCCCCTCATCAAAGATCCAACTTTCAAAAGGCCCTCAAAACCCACCATTTCCTAAGCCAAATCCCAAACCTACTACATCCTCTAACCCTACCTCCCTAATTCTCCAACAACTCCAAACCATCACCCAAACCCTTCAAAACGATGACCAAAGGTTTCAAGAGTTACAAGCTCACAACAAAATGCTTGAAACCCAATTAGCTCAAGTGGCCGAGAAGAACCCTTCTAACCCCACAAATCAACTTCCAAGACAATCTATTCCCAACCCTAACCTTCATCAAGCCAAAGCCATCCATTTGAGGTCGGGAATGAACTATGAGGGCCCCAAGATGCCCAATGAGTGTGAGGGAAGTGAAGTTGAGGAGGGTGAGAATGATGCTCAAGGGGATGAAATTGAGAGAGAAGTTGATGTTGCAAGAAGAGAAGAGGACAAGGATACGAAGGAGACTCATGAGCAAGATGTTGACAAAGCTCCATTAGAAAAACCTCCTCCACCCAAGACCTATGTGCCACCGGTCCCATATCCTCAAAGGTTAGTGGAGAGGAAGTTGAGCGACAAGTTCACTAAGTTCCTCAACGTCATGAAGAGCCTTCAAATCAACATCCCATTCCTTGTGGCCATGTCTCAAATGCCGGCCTATGCAAAGTTCTTGAAGGGGATCCTCTCCAACAAGCGGAAGCTAGAAGATGAGCTCATTACATTGCCATACCAAGTGAGTGCTCTTGTCCAACGTGCTATGCCCAAGAAGCAAAGAGATCCGGGAAATTTTACATTGCCCGTGAAGATAGGGGACTTTGAGCCTAAGGGTGCGTTGGCCGATTTGGGGGCAATTGTGAGTTTGATGCCTCTCTCCATAGCCAAGCACCTTCATTTTCCTCTTCTTCCTTCGAGGAAGACGATCCAATTGGTGGACCGATCTGTTAGGGTCCCGCATGGGGAGTTGGAAGATGTTCCAATCCAAGTTGGGCATGTGTTTGTGCCTTGTGATTTTGTGGTCATGGACATGGAGGAAGATCTAGAAACTCCTCGCATTCTTGGAAGGGAGACTCTTAAGACATTGGGCGCCATGATAAATTATAGAAATGACACAATCACTATTGAGGTCGCCAATGAAAAGGTGTCTTTGAGTTCTCCAAGACATTGAGGAAGCCTATGATTGACAGGGTTTGCCGAGTTAGTCATGTGGAGAGTGAGATGGAGGGATTTGAGAGGGAAGTACACACTGAGGATGAGCTCTATGAATCTATCACTGAGGAGCCAAGCTTAGATATGGAAGTGGTAAACGAGTTCTCTATGCTTCTCGATGGTGCTACCGTTGAGGAAACGCTTGGATCGGGATTTGAGGTCCTAGCCACTTCAGTAGCTAAGGAGGAGAGTACTAAGCCTCCTCCCAAGGTAGAGTTAAAACCCCTTCCCCTCTCCCTTAAATACGTTTTGCTTGATGATGAATGTGCTTATCCCGTTATTGTCAATTCGGCTCTTGATGACATCTCCGTATCTAAGTTTATTGAGATATTGAGAAAATATAGGGATGTCATTGGGTACTCGATTGATGACCTTAAGGGGATAAGTCCTTCTCTTGCTATGCATCGTATCCATCTCACCAATAGTAATGCCTCCTCTATTGAGCCTCAAAGAAGACTTAATCCCGACCTCAAAGAGGTGGTGAAAAAGGAGATTATGAAATTGCGTGACACGGGAATCATCTATGCTATTTCCGATAGCAAATGGGTGAGCCCGATTCACGTGGTTCCTAAGAAAGGAGGCATGACTATTGTTGAGAATGAGAAAGGGGAAACTATTTCTACTAGAACTGTCACTGGGTGGAGAGTTTGTATTGATTACAGAAAATTGAATAAGTCCACCCGAAAAGATCATTTCCCCCTCCCTTTTATTGACCAAATGTTGGAAAGGCTTGCCCGTCATTCACACTTTTGTTTTCTTGATGGTTATTCCGGATTCTTTCAAATTCCGATTCATTCGGATGACCAAGAGAAAACCACCTTTACTTGTCCATATGGGACATTCGCTTATCGAAAGATGGCTTTCGGTTTGTGTAATGCCCCATCTACTTGTCAAAGGTGTATGACGGCGATCTTTTCTGACATGTTGGAGGACTCCATTGAGGTTTTCATGGATGACTTTAGTGTGTGTGGTTCCTCTTTTGACACATGTCTTGCTAATCTTGAACTTGTGTTGAAAAGGTTTCAAGAGACGAACCTAGTATTGAATTAGGAAAAGTGTCATTTCATGGTTGAAGAAGGTATTGTGCTTCGTCATAAAGTGTCTAGTAAGGGCATTGAGGTAGATCCGGCAAAGGTTTCGGTAATAGAGAAACTCCCTCCACCAAACTTGGTGACGAGAGTTCGTGCTTTCCTTGGACATGCGGGTTTTTACCGGCGTTTCATCAAGAGTTTTTCTAAAATTGCCAAACCATTGACGAATCTACTTCAAAAGGAAGTTGAACTTAGATTTGATGAGTCTTGCATGGAGGCTTTTCAAACTTTAAAAAAGTGCCCTTACTTCTGCTCCTATTGTGCGAGCTCCTAATTGGAGCTTGCCTTTTAAACTAATGTGTGATGCTAGTGACTTTGCAGTGGGAGTTGTACATGGGCAACGACAGGAAGGAAAACTCCATGTGATAGCCTATGCGAGTAGGACTTTGGATGACGCACAACGGAACTATGCCACTACGGAAAAGGAGATGTTGGCCGTGATGTTTGCATTTGATAAGTTTCGTTCGTACTTGACTTGAAATAAGGCTATTGTCTACACGGGCCATTCTGCGGTCCGATACTTGATGAGCAAAAAGGATGCAAAGCCAAGTCTCATTAGGTGGGTCCTACTTCTTCAGGAATTTGGTTTTGAGATGAAGGAGAAGAAGGGGACGAAAAATTTGGTTGCTGACCATCTCTCTCGCCTCTCCCTTGGTGAGAGAGATGTTGATCAAAAGGATGCCCCCATCAATGATGATTTTAAGGAAGAACACCTCTTTGCTATCATAAATAATGAGGTCCCATGGTTCGCGGATTTTGCGAACTACTTGGCTTGTGGGATTGAACCTCATGGTCTTACTTCTCAGGAAAGGAAGAGGTTTTTCAAGGAGGTGTGTAGATACTATTGGGACGAGCCTCTACTGTTCAAACGGTGTGCTGACTCGGTTTTTCGGAGGTGTGTGCCCAATCATGAGATTCATTCTGTATTGAATCATTGCCATACTTTGGCATGTGGAGGACATGGTGGAGCGGGTAAAACTATTGCTAAGGCGCTCCAAAGTGGCTTGTTTTGGCCTCACATGCAAAAGGATGCTAGGGGCTTTGTCTTGGGTTGTGATAGGTGTCAACGAAGCGGTGGATCACCAAGAGGAACGAGATGCCGCAACAAAATATTCTTGAGGTTGAGCCCTTTGATGTGTGGGGCGTTGACTTCATGGGACCCTTTGTGCCATCTATGGGGAATATGTACATTCTTGTAGCGGTGGACTACGTGACCAAGTGGGTTGAAGCGATCGCTTCCCCCACCAACGATCACAAGGTTGTCATGAAGCTCTTGAAGAAGATCATTTTTCCTAGATTTGGGGTGCCTCGTGTATTGATAAGTGATGGAGGTTCGCACTTTGCTAAGAAGCAATTGGAAGCTCTTTTGAAGAAATATGGGGTCAATCATAAGGTGGGACTTCCATACCATCCCTAAACTCAAGGGCAAGTTGAGGTCTCGAATCGTGAGGTGAAGAATGTGCTTGAGAGAGTGGTGAACAAGACTAGGAAGGATTGGTCTTCGAAGCTAGATGATACAATTTGGACTCTTCGCATCGCTTTCAAAACTCCTATAGGCACCACCTCCTATCGTCTTGTGTATGGTAAGGGTTGTCACTTGCCCGTTGAACTTGAACATCGGGCTTGGTGGGCAATCAAAGAGCTTAATATGGATCTCACTTTAGCCGGTGAAGCTCGAAAGGAGAAGTTGGTAGAACTAGAGGAGCTCCGCTTTGATGCTTATGAGAGTTCGCGCTTGTATAAGGAGCGAACAAAAAGTGGCACGACCAAAGGATACAACAACGAGAATTTTGAGTTGGGGAAAAAGTCTTATTGTTTAACTTAAGGCTTAAGCTCTATCCCGGAAAGCTTAAATCAAAGTGGTCGGGGCCATTTGAAGTAGTGAAGACTACCCCCTATGGAGCATATGAGACTGTGGGGGATGAGCGGCCCTTTTTGGTTAATGGCCAACGCTTGAAGCTCTACCACGACAACCATGTCATTGGTTTCATGGGATGTTTGATACTTGTCTCACCCGAGCACCATCATTGAGAGGTGAGTCCTCTTAGTCAAGCTAATGGCTTTAAAGAAGCGCTTCTTGGGAGGCAACCCAAGCAATTCTTTTAGGACTAGGTAATTTGATTTTTTTTTCTCTTTCATTTTTTAATTTTTTTTTAATTTTTTTAATTTTATTTAATTTTATTTTTTTAGTTTAGTTTACTGCTTTAAATAAAAAAAATAGAAAAAAATAGAAAAAAAAACAAAAAAAAGAAGAGTGAAAAGGGGAACAGCAGGTACCCACGGTCGTGGTGAAATCGCCACCGCCGTGGTGCCTTGCAAAAGGCGAATCAGCAGGTTGGCAGTTTAGATACTGATTAGGGGTAATCAGGTCACCACGACCGTGGTGACCTGAAGCACGGTCCGCAACATTCTTTTAAAAGAACAAGGGACGACATTCACACCACACATACTCAATCACCTACCTCACCTTCTTCTCTTTCAACTCACTCATCCTCTCACCCATCCTCTTCAACTCACCTCCCTTTCCTCCATTAAAACTCCTTCCAACCTTCCTCTTTCTTCTCAAAATTCCTTCTTCTACCACTTCCACTTAACTTTCACATCTTACTTCTCCCCTTTCCTTCACAAATTCTCCATACCTTCACAAATTTTTCCGAACCCTAACCCTCAAATTAAATTGGGGAAAATTTGTTGAGAGCTTATAGCTTTGATTTGGGGACTTCAACCTCTTCAACAACATCAACACATCAACTTGGCAAGGTTCATTTGCGGGATTTACTCCCACGACTCCATTGGTATAAACCTTCCTTACTTTTGTGTTTTCTCTTGATTTCACTACTCTTGTTGATGATTGCTTGATTGTTGTTGGGTTTATTGGTTGATATTGTGAATTTGTTTGTGGTTGAAGTGTATTGAGTTGAATTTTGGTTGAATTGTTGGTGGACTTGTTAGTGATTGGTATTTTTGGTTGTCCACTTTGGGTGATTTGAAGTGTTGGCTTGTTTGTTGTCCTACTCCTTGCTCTTGTCCATATCATGGCATCCCATGGCCGTAGAAACCCTCATCGCAACACCTCTACAAGTCAACTAAGGAATCCATCCCCTCCCCCACCTTTGAATCCCCCTCAAATTGATACATTAGGTATCAATTTCACCTCTCCCGACCACTTAAAACGCTTCATGAGGCTTAGCCGCCGTCGAATTAGACCGACCAAATTCTATGATGTTAGAGCGGCCCGAGCCTTGTATGTGGAGGGGGACGTTGACCAACTTTTTCGCCAAGTGGGGTGGTCTGCATGGTTAGATTTACACGCCCTCACCTACAAACGCCTTACCCTAGAATTTTTGTCCACCATTTCTGTTCGTAGAACGGAGGGGAATAACCCTCGGAGCATGACCTTCGCACTTTTGGGTAGGACCGTCACTATGAACATCGGGCAACTGAGCGATGTTTTTGGGTGGCCTAGGGGGGGGGGGGGGGCAAGATTGGACCTAAGAGTGAGTGGTCCTCCAAGCACAACAGTCACCAATTTTGGCACCGCCTCACTTCCCTCTCACCCTTTGATCCAAACCGGGCCAAGGCCTCTTCTATGGTTAGCCCCGGGTTTCACATTTCCCATCGTGTTCTTAACCACAATATCTTTGCTCGTGGTGACAGTTTGGACAATGTGAGTGCCCGAGAGCTTTACTTTCTTTGGCATATGAGTGAGGTAGATACCCGACTTAACCCCGGGGCCTGGATGATGGACCATTTCGAGAACCTAGCTGTGAAACCCACTGGGGACATCACCGTGGGCGGGATGATCACACTTATTGCTATATCTCTTGGTCTTGATCTGACAGGTTTGCAGGTTGTGCTTGGAGAAACCCTTCTTGACCTTCATTCCTATGCAACCATGTCGTGGATCGAGTCTAACGGTCCTAACATCGGTTACATATGGAAGGTCAATGGCAGTCTCCCTGACGTTGACAAGACCCCCATCTATAACATGGAGAACTAGGTGTTTCCACCAGATTTTGACTGGCCACCAACCGCAAATGCCGGAGGTGAGGAGGCGATGGAGGTGGATGAGGAGGACGATGTCCCTACTGCTGAGCATGCCCCGGTTGGGGGCACTTCAGGTACTATAGAGCAGCAACTAGCTGCCTTGCAGGTAGGCTTTGGCGACATGAGGTTGGATTTCGCGATACTCAGGACCGATGTGCAGCAGCTCAGAGATTCTACCATTGAGCATGATCGCCACTACCAGAGTATGCGGGCGAATTTTGACACGATGACCTCGGCTTTCCAAGGTTTTCGTGATGACTTACAGAGCTGGACTAGCCGTGGTGGTTGGTTCCCAGGTAGTTCCAACTCTCAGCCGCCTGATGAGTGAGTTTTTCTTTCCTTCTCCTTATCTATTATCGTATTAGCCTATTCACAGTGAGGACACTGTGTTGTTTAGCTTGGGGGAGGATGTATATTTTTGCACTTCATGTTAGAGCATGTAGCTTTCAGTGCATACCTTCTACTTTTTATTCATCATTGAGCATTTAGATCCATGTTAAGATTGCATTAGTTGCATTAGTTGCATTAGTTGCATTCATGCATGCATGTAGGTTGCACTTAGGACTGATCTCCGATGATGATGTTAAGACACGTGTGTGCTTTTGAACATGATTTTTGATATGAAAAACCAAAAAAAAAAAGGAAATGTTTTGATAGTCTCTAGTATGCTAAGGAATTGACTGTTTGTGGAATGTTTGGTCTCCCCTTTGTGCGGTTCGACCGAGTTTGGCAGCTATTTTTTGTGAGGATTTGCTTTGAGCCTTTTAGACTGACATCTTTTCAGTCGTTTCTACTTGATGTGTGATGCTCTTCCTTGACGACCACTCTCTAGAAACTTGCATTGATTCTCCTTGAATACGCTTGACTTGTTTGCGTCTTGAATGTGATTGAGGCTTTCATGTTACTTGAGCTACATTGCCAAAGGCCACCCTCACCAACTTATCCTCCTTTGAAGCCCCTGTGAGCCTAAGCTAGTTTTATTTGTTAACCACATCTCTAGCTTATTACTTATCTCCTTACCCAGGGGATTGTGAAACTACTTAGATGGGGTGAAACATATTGATGGGTGTTACGAGAATGACTTGGTGTAGGTGCTCTACTTTGTATTTGGTTAGAAATCATGAGTTGTTTGAGTTCGCCTCCTTTCCACAAAAACAAAAAAAAGAAATGAAAAAAAAAGATTGAAAAAGAGAAAAAAAAAAAAAAGAAGAAGATTTGTGGTGTGTTCAAAAATCGCAATAAGGGAGATTGAGATGCTAAAATTAGAGGAGTACTTGTGATGGGTTGTGTAGAGCGTTTAAATTTTAGTAGGGTTGGTTTTATTCTTTTAGAAAGGTGCCGAGTTGGAAGTTTCACTTTCCCCTCTTTAACACCACGATCCCAAATGCTACCACACCCTCACCTTAAGCCTACATTACAACCTTGACTAAGTCCTCTTGATTCTTGATGAAAACTTTGGTCCTTATACGATGGAGAGTGAGATGATATGCAAGCTTATGGTAGGATATAGTCAATGGAATTGAGCTTTGAGCGTTCATTTGACCTATTTAAACACACGAGAGAAGTGCACATGACTAAAGTGAGAGCTACCATATATATGACTGAGCCAAGCTTGGGGGAAGAACTAGTGGTAAGATTTGGTTGCTTTTCCTTGAGCTTATAAACATTGAGACTTGATAGCATTTGGCATTTAGTAGACATATTTCTTTGAAAGATTTTGAATTGTTTTTGAAAATGGCATGCGTGTTTTCCTGAGGAGTCATAACTCTATCCCATGAGCTTCAGTTTGTAATGCTTGGGGACAAGCAATTGTTTAAGTTTGGGGGAGTTTGATCAGTCCGTTTTAGTGCATACTTATAGCTCATTTTAAGTCTCATTGCATGTAGCTTTAGAGCATTTAGAGGTAGGATTGCATGGTTTTTCCTTTCTTTGGATTTCAATTATACTTCACAAGTGTTTGGTTGTTTTTGATGTATTTCTAGAGAATTGGCACGTGTTGGAGTACTTTTGTGATCTAGGGACTTTGGGCATGTTCGAGGTGCGTGGCTCGTGCTTTGGAGAGGCTCAAGTGAGTCAAGCTTGGAGGAATTGAAGGAAGAAGGCCACCACGGCCGTGGCTCATATACCACGGTCGTGGGGACCTGTAGCAAGCAAAGCAGTGCCATGAAGAGTAGAAGATTGATTCGATAAAATCAGGTCACCACGGTCGCGGTGATTTTTCCACGGCCGTGGCGCCTGATCTTCACAGAATCAGTGAATTGTGTATATTGTTACTGCCTGGACGTTTTTAAGGCACCACGACCGTGGTGACCTGCTTTCGGGCGTTGACCGTTTTGTCCGTCAAACTTTAATGACTCTTTTTATTTAGTTTTCTTAGCTTAGACTCGTCATTATCATATACTCTTAGTTTCTAATTACTCTCTCTTAGCCCTAAACTCTCTCTAAACACTAGTTAACTCAATTGTTTCATCCTTGAAGATCGAATTCGTTAATCAATTCAAGTAATTTTTCTTCAATCTCTTTCCTTTAATTTTATTGCTTTGTTTATGATGTTTAATTTATTGAATCGTAATTGCTTAGAATCCATTGTTAGTGAGTAGTTCCTAATCTAGGGTTTGGGTGAAAGCATGAATTAGGGGCTTAATGTAGATGTTCTTGTAATTGCTTTATTCATGTCTAATATGCATTGTTCTTGGTGTTTTGACACCTTAGGTTAGACCTTAATCAAGTTTATGCTAGGGCTTAGATTTCAATTACTCTTAATTGATTGTTATTGTCTAGTCATTCCCATGAATCAACTTAATTTCTAGACCAAGAGATTGGGTAGAAATTAAGAGAATTCCATTTAGGGGTTTTCCAATCAAATTGAATCCATTAATCAATTGGCTAAAGACCATTCGAGAGAGGATTTAGTCGATTGATTAATTGATTACTCTTGAGGACCATTCGAGAGAGGACTCAAGCACTTTAGAGGGAAACTTAACCTTGCATGTTATTCTCTATAGCTTCGTAGTTGCATTTGTGTCGTGTCTTGCCCGAGTTCATGCGAGTAACCCAAGCCCTATTGTTTTCTCTATCATATTAATTCTCCTATTTAATTATTAGTCGGTATTCATTAGCTAGTTAATTAGTTGGTAATCTATTCAATCTTAAACCCCCCAATAACCCTTCACTTAGGTAGTTTTGGACTTAGTGGACTTTAGTCAATCCCGATTTCCTTGTGGTTCAACCCTTGATTTGTCGTTACTACGTTCTTAGTAGTCGCTCGTTAGGTTTATAAATTTTGTTTGCTAAGCGGTTCTTAGTGCCTTAATGACACACTAAAAACCTCTTATCAAGAGGATGCATTGGTAGGTCGGTTTACGGGGCATGATAGGAGAGTGTGCTCGATTGATCATCGCCTTGAGGATTTAAACGAAAAGAACCATGGTTGACTGTTTTTCGTTGTTTATTATTTGTATATGACTTCCTCCTTTTTCTACCCTTTTTGTTTCCTTGTATATATCTTTTTGCTTTGCTTTTCTTTTTATTTTCTTCTTCTCTTCTTTAGGTCTTAGACTTGCATGTAGTATAGTTGCATATCATGATAGTTTTGCATGTAGCTTATGAATTGCATATAGGACGTGTCTTTGGTAGTTTGCATGTAAGCTTTTAAAAAAAATTCAAAAATATCAAAAAGATTTTTGCATCACCTAATTAAGGAATGACTCTATGTTTTGACTTAAGAGATTAGAGGTTGGGAACTTGACTTTCGAGTAGCGGTGAATTAGCTTTAGTGTCTTATGTGCTCGTTAGGAGTATTAGGGGTGCTTTAAGGTTGGATGCCTAGGTCTTGGTACGAATAGACCCCTCGATTGTTCGAGACTCGCCTTTAGCGTGAATTAGTGTCTCTATGTCCCTATAAAAAGTCTTTACTCTCTCCCTTGTCCTTGGATAAGCCCTTTAGCTACCTTGAGAACCCTTCTAGCCCAATAAAGTGGAAGGCTAGTAGCATTTAAAAAAAGAGAAAAAACAAAACAAAAACACTTAAAAATTGAAAAAAATGAAAAGAAAAAGAGCCCTTTTGGCCTATTGGATCAAATAAGTGGTGCGTAAGAGCCCACAAGGCTAGTAGCCTATAGTTATAAAAAATTCATGCTTTGGCCCCTAGAAATGCTCCAATGCCTTTGGTATGAGCTACCTTACCCTCTTATCGCGTCACATACCGAGTGCTCGGTACCGTGCCTCAGAAACATGACTATCGAGTGAGAGGTAGACCGCGTGAGGAGGTAGTCTAGGGCCCTTGCCAAAAAAAGAGAGGAGGTAACTAGTGAATAAATAGGCTAGCTTGGGGGATCTTGTGAGCTTGTGGGGCATGATTGGTACAAGGTTGAGCGAGTTTTTCCATATTGTAGGGAAAGGTTTCACTTAGGATCAATGAGGGCTTGTGTGTAGTTGAGGGACCTCTACGACGATCATTTTCTTTGCACACTAGCTTAGACCACTCCTTTGACCCCTAACTTGTGGATAAGGAAGGACGGCTATAACCTTTGAAAGTTGGTCGAGTTCTCCCATTGCCTTGACACCTCTATTAGGACGAGGACTCTTGATTTCGTGATGCCTTTCTTAGTTTTTATTATTGCATAGGTTTCCTTGAGATTGTTAATTGCTTGAGGACAAGCAATTGGCAAGCTTGGAGGAATTCGATAAGTGGACTTTAGGTTCACTTATTTGCATGTAGTTTTAGGGCATTTAGATGCATTTTAGGCCATTTAGTTTCCTTTTCTTTCCCTTTTTCATCATTTCTTATAATCTCATGTTTAGCATTTAGTTTAGTTCATTTGCATATAGTTAGGGTGTATATAGGTTATTGCATTTGCATATGCATACCCCCTCCCCCATCTAATGTTTGCTTGGAGTGTTTTGAAGTTATACAAGCAAGAAAGAGGCTCCAAACAGGGGAGCGGGCGCTCCATAGGGGAGGAGCGGGTGCTCCATGGGTCAAGAAATGAAGACAAGGAGGCAGGAACTTAGAGCGACCCGGGAGCGTGACTGGAGCGGGCGCTCCATATTACAAGGAGCTGGCGCTCCAGGGTCAAGGCTCCGTAGTTTTTGTTTCGTCTTTTACGGTTTTGCCCTTATTTCTACGGGGTATAAAACCAATTTTGTAATAATCTTAGATGAATGTTTTTATTGCTGAACTTTAATTAGCTTAATTAGAGAGAGTTTTAGAGAGAGAAGTAGAGTTTAGAGAGATAAAGTAGATCTTGAATTGTGAATTGAAGCTTTTGAAGCTATTTCCATGGAGTTTTGCCATTGATTTTCATCTATCTTAGAGTATTTCTTCTTACTCTTCTTTTTATTTGCCTTATTACTTGCTCTACTTTGTTTTAACATTTGATAAGTAGTGATTAGTTGATGATTAGCTCATTTATGTTGATTTTCACCATTGTTGAATCCTATATGTTGTTTGAAGCTTTTTATTTTACCTTGTTCATGGCTAGAGAGTAGTTCTTAGCTAGGGGAAGGGGATGACCTAGGTGATCATGAGTTGACCTTAAAAGTCAAGCGTATTATTGTGAGGGGTCATTGAACTCTTTCCCCCATGTATATCGTTTGTTCGCTTGAGGACAAGCAATCGAACTAGCTTGGGGGAGTTTGATAAGAAATTTATTGTGCTTATTCATGCTGCATTTTTAGTGTCATTGCATGTAGAATAGAGCATTTTAGTCTTGCATTGCATGGGTTTTGATTACTTTGATCCAAATTGTCGTTTCATTACTCGTTTAGTTGTTTTGGATGATTTCCAGGTTAACTAATAGGTATTTGGAGGTTTTTGGCTATTTGGCGACCCTTGGGTGGAGGCCAAGCCCTTGAAGAGCATGGAAGCAGGTCTACACAGTTGTGTGGCCTTTGACACGACCGTGTAACATTTACTCCTTATAATCAGTTTGCAAACTGATTCCTGCTGAAGATTGAAGACCAGGCCTACACGGCCGTGTCGTTTTGAACAAGACTATGTAGTGTTTTTGCTAGCATGGCAGTAACTATTGAGGATGCTGAAGATTTTTGGACATCAGGTCTACACGGCCGTGTCGTTTTGGACACGACCGTGTAGTGTTTTTTGCACAGAGGCAGTAGCTTTTGAAGAACGCTGAGAATTTTGTATAACAGGTCTACACGGCCGTGTCGTTTTGGACACGACCGGGTCGACCTGATATCGGATTTTGAGCCCGTTTTTCCGTCTTAGTTTAATGAACTTTATATTTAGTTGTAGCGTTTTTGTCGACTATTATCGCATACTTTAGAAGCTAATTACTTTGCTTTAGTCTAGAAACTCTCTTAAACCTTAGTTTTATTCATTGTTCGAACTTTGAAGATCGAATCATTAATTCAATTCAAGTAATTTTCTTTCAATATTTCTTCTCTTACTTTAATTGCTTTGTTAGTCATGTTTAAATTATTTAATCTCCTTTGCTTAGAATCCATGATTAGTGAGTAGTTGATATCACATATTTATATAGAGTTTTCTCCCTTATTTACAAGCTAATTTGTGCGTCATTGGAGCACTTCGGAGCTATTTTATGCTAACTATCGTATATATTTGTGGTTTTGTGTTTTAGTGTTGAATTGCAGATTTTAGGGAGTTTTCTCCTTATTTTCGAGCTATTTGGAAGCAACCACGGCTTTACTAGATGTTACAAGGCACATAGGATGGCTCACAAACTTTATGGATAGTTTAGGAGGTCCCAATACCTCTAAACGTGAAGAATTGAAAGCCAAAGAGTCAAAAGGAGCTTCTCGTACTCTGATCAGGCAAGAAATGCCCCGATCAGGCGAAGATTTATTGATCGGGGGTGAAGTTTCGTACCCGATCGGGCGGACATTGCCCGATACGATCGGGAGAAAACGAAGAAAATAAGGTTGGCATTTCAAGCCCAACCCGATCGGGCAATATAGGCCGGATCGGGTGGGTGATCGGGCGGCCACATTTTTTATTCCAAAGCAAATACTATTGATGCTGCGCCGAAGAGGAGCTGGCTGGGCTGGATCCGATCCAGTACCCGATCGGGCGGACCAGCGGCTGGGCCAGCCCAGCTCCAGATTTGCTGCTGCTGCTATTGCTGCGTTCCAGCCAAGAGAGAAGAAAAGGGGTTGGGCTTCCTTCTTTATACCAACCCGATGGAGTAGGGCAGATGTTGCCCGATCGGACTCGATTATGCGGCCCACAGTTCGCATTGTGATTTGCGTCGTTTAATGAAGGCTGGCCCACAGACGTGAAGGCTGTTTTGATTTTATTCCCTCGATTTTTCTTAGTGGGCGCAGCAGGGGGGTATAAAGAGTGAAGGGGGAAGTTATTTAGGGGTCATTCATTAAACTAGTGTAGTTACTTAGTTAGAATTAGTGGATTTTATTGGTGATTATTAGCATTCAATTAGTTTTAGGATTTTAATTTGTTTTCTTAGTAAAACTCTTAGATTAATTCGAAAGGTGATTGAACCTTGGATCATCTTCAATAAAGTTTATTACTTTCCGTCAATTGGTACTAATCTTCTCTCTTAATCTCTTTAATTATTTCTTGATTGCTTAGTTTAATTATATATTTATTCATGATGCAATTGTTAGGGTTTTATATTAGATTTATTATTGTTGATTCAATTATGAGTGAGTAGTCTTATTTCTAGGGTTTTAGGGAAGGAAGCCATGTTTATACCTTGATTATTTGAATTGCTATTAGCTTCTGGGGCTGGATGAGATTGATTATGGTGTGATTTGTTTTTATTGATTAATTAACGTTATTGCGCAGTTTCTTTGATTACTTGAGGTTAATAATTGTTTGCACAGACCCGTCTTATTTTTAGAGGCCTAGTACACATCAGTAATTCTGATTATGTTTGTGAACATGCTGCATATGTTGAATCGTGGGCGTTGAGACTTAATCATAGTTTGACACTGCTCTAATCTGACGATTCTCGGCCTAGATTCTGATAGTTGTTTGATCCTTTGATCGGTATAAGTATGGTGGACCGAACTAATTCCCTAGACCTTTAATTCATAGAGTAAAATCCCTATTTACATTGCTTTTTAGTGTCTAATTATTAGCTCAGCTGATTTCCATCTGATCTTGTCTAAAGTAGCTTTTTGGCTGAATATTAACTTAGAACTCCGTCTCTCTGTGGATTCTACCCTACTTCCCTTGACTATCATTGTTAGAGGACTTAGGATTATCTTTGATAAGGTGATAAGACTTTAGCCTATCAAATTTTGGCGCCGTTGCCGGGGAGACCGCAAGTTTTCTAAGTTTTTGTTTGGTTATTTTGTCTACTTCTCTGTGCCTCATTGGAACTTCATTGTTCCAATTGAGGTACGTTTTACTGCTTCTTTTTGTTTCTTTTGTATGCCCAGGTCTCGAAGAAAAGGTACCCTCGTTCCTGAGGATCCCGATTTGACAAAGACACTCAGGCAACTTCGAAAGAAAATCCAGAGAGAAAGCAGTCTGTTCAGCTGAACACCTCTGGATCAGAAACCTCGAGTTCAGTTATGTCTAAATCACTGAAGTCATATGGGGTGCCCAACCCAGATGGTCTCTCCACTGGACCTACTATGCCCACCATCGCCGCAGCAAATTTCAAAATTAAGCCTGGACTCATCACCATGGTTCAACAAAATCAGTTTGGTGGGCATCCTATTGAAGACCCGGCAAATCATTTGCAGCGGTTTCAACAGCTTTGTCGAACCGTCAAACATGCCGGCGTCACTCCAGATCAACTAAAGGTCATGTTGTTCGAATTCTCATTGAGAGATTGAGCCCAGAAATGGTTGAACGACGTGAAAGAAACAGAATGGAGTGAGATTTCTGCTGCATTTCTAAGAGAGTATTATCCACCTACGAAGACAGCAGAAATCAGAAACAAACTAGCCACGTTTTCCCAAGAGCCTGATGAAACATTACGGGAAGCGTGGGCTCGGTTCAGAGATTTACAGAGAGAGTGTCCACATCACAACATGGACAAATGTTTCTTGACGCAGACATTCTACAATGGTCTGCAGCCTCAGACGAAGAGTATAGTTGACTCGTCTGCGGGAGGGGTTTTTCTTGATAAGGTAGTGGATGTAGGCTATGATTTTCTATCAAACCTTGCAGCCAATGATCATTCCACTTCCCGCAGCCTCACGAGGAAAGTATTGGAGGTAGATGCCATTGCATTATTGACTTCGCAGATAGCGAAGCTGAGCCAGCTGATTAACACCTTCAAATCCTCTTCCTCGACAACACCCCCTTGAGCATTAATGCTATGTCTGTCGTAGCACCCATTACCTCATCTTACTGCGAGGTATGTGGTGTTCAAGTTTACTTTGGGCATGACTGTCAGTTCAGTCAACTTCAGATGGAGCAGGCAAACGCCTTTCAACAGAGACAACCAAACTTTCCCCCTCCACATAACTACCAAAATCCACAAAACCATCAACCTCCACCTCCACAAAACCATCCTAAACCCTCATACTATCAAACCCCACAAAATTCAGAGACCCCTACCACAAAACTTCCATAACCCCAATAACTTCCAAGCTCCACAAAATTTTCACACCCCACATCCACAAAACAATAACCCACAAGAGCCTTCCATTTCTGAAGTGATGAAGCTAATGTTGAGTGCAAAACACTAATAAGGAAGCACAAAGAGCCCAAGATAAGCAAATCAAACTTCTCGAGACTCAAATTGCACAATTAACAAGCACTAATGCTCAGAGGCGTCAAGGGGAATTGCCAGGACAACCTATTCAGAGAGAGCACGTGAATGCCATCACTCTTCGTAGTGGCGCCGCTTATGATGCTCCTCCATTGCCCATTGATGAGGTTACCCCAACTATGGGGAAGAAGAAAGTGGTAGAGGAAGGAAAAGGGAAGAGTTCGACGTCTGAAGTCGACTTATCTGAGGAAGCTGAACAGACAGGGAAGAAAAAGGAGAAGGTTTCTGAAACGCCTTTTACACCAAGGCTACCTTTTCCTCACAGGATGCAACAATCCAAGGTCGATCAGCAGTTAGGTAAGTTCTTGGCTACGGTCAAGAACCTTGAGGTAACGATTTCATTCACAGATTTAATTACCCAAGTCCCTGTTTATGTCAATTTTCTGAAAGACATGATAACCAAGAAAAGAGACTTTGGTGGGGTAGAACGTGTTGCACTTACTGAAGAGTGCAGTGCTTTTATTCAGAATAAAACCCCACCTAAGTTAAAAGATCCTGGTAATTTTTCTATACCCTGCCATCTTGGACTGATTTTTATTGATAAAGCTTTGTGTGATTTAGGTGCTTCTGTTTCTGTTATGCCATTATCTGTTTATAAGAAACTGAATATGGGAGCACTTAAATGCACACAAATCACTTTACAGATGGCTGATCGTTCTATAAAATACCCTCTAGGTGTTTTAGAGGACGTTCCTGTTAGGGTCGGGAAATTCTACTCTCTGTTAATTTTGTGGTGTTAGATATGGATGAGGATGCTCAGATTCTCATTATTCTAGGTAGACCGTTTCTGTGTACTGTTGGTGTTGTTATTGATGTTAAGTCTGGGTCTTAAACTCTGAGTGTTGGTGATGATAAAGTGATTTTTAAACTGACCAATGCTGTTAAGGCACCTATGCTTGAACAATCTTGTTGCAGGGCTGAGGTTTTGAATGAGGTAGGTGTGGAGAAGATTCCAATTCCACCTAAGGTTGTCTCATCGTCTAGAGGTATCATAAAGAACATTTGGAGAAGGAAAGTGTTTGATGAGGGTGGCTCTCACTGCTTAGCCCCTCCTAGTTGAGAGATGGAGGATTATGGTCGTGCGAGACCTTTATAAACAAGCGCTATGCGAGAGGCAACTCATATTTTTCCCCCTTTTACTTTTCTTTTTATTTTTCTGCTTTTTAGTGAGCGAGGGTGAGGGTACTAACGTTGTTTTTCCTCTTAGCATCGTCCTTTGTTACCTTTTGGCATTGAGGACACTGCCAAGTTCAGCTTGGGAGAGGATTTCTGTTTGTATTCTCTATCTCTTTTACGTCTTTTTAGGATAGATTTACTGCTTTCGAAAAATACTGAAAAAATCAAAAAAAAATATGGTTACCATGACTGGTTTAGTTGCCTCCCTGTGCCCCTTGTTGTGCTCTTATTGAAAATGATTTGACTCTGTTTTCTGGATAGCTGGGCATTTGTGATCTTGAGGCTGTGATTTGATGTTTGATTGCTATGATTTCGAGCGAGTTTTGATTATATTACACTACATTGTGCTGCACGCCTGAATTGGTTAGACTATGAGGTTTATTTGTAGCCTATTGGATTCATATCATTATCCAGTCTGTTTTTGTGTGTTAGTTCCTTTTTAGTGGATTGATCTTGACTTGACTTCGTACTTGTCTGATTTTCGATGACTTGTAGCATTTGCTGTGATAGAGGCATTCTTTTGTCTGATTCTTGAGCCTGAGAGTGAATTTTTGATATACTTTGATCCTCCTTAGCCCCGCTGAGTCTAATGACTTGTTTCATGTTACTTTAACCCTTATTATGAGCCCATAGCCTTTATTTTGATATTATTTTCCAAGCCTAGCTTGAGGGAGCTTTTGTATGGGTTGAGTTTGAGATTGGTTTTTTGCTTTGCTTTGGTTGTTGGGGAATTAAAAGTGTATTTGTTGTGGTTTGAGCGTGAGAAAAAGAAAAGAAAAAACAAATTTAGAGTTGCGTGAATGAAATTCAGAAAAATGAAATAAAAGTTCAAAAGAATTCAAAGTTCTTTCATTCACATACGTTCATACAGAAAAATTCTCTTCATTGCTTGAAAATTGGGTTTGTTGTGAGTTTTCATTGATTTATGAGAGTTGGGTTATTTTTCATGGTTATATGGTGTTATTCGGAGTTGTTTACGCCATCTTAGGCCTGGTTTGAGTAATTCATGCTCCCCCTTTCTCGGTTTTTCAACCAAATTACCCAAAAGTATCCCCTACCTCTTACCTAAGCCCCATTACAACCCTATAAAGTCCTCTTGAGCTCGTGTCTGCATTGTTTATTGGATTGATTTCGAGTCAGTTTGTTAAAGTTAAAGAGTATGTGCTAATTGAGTCGACTTGACTAGGATGAGCGTCATTTAACTTTCTTAAACACATGAGAGTGTGAGTGGGAAGGGCATTTATGGTCAGGTTGGTGAATGTTCAGGCATATTCTTTGCCTGCCACAAAATTGAGAGGAGTGGCACCCTTGTGAGAGCCTTTTCAGGATTTGTATGCCTTGTGGATGCTTAAAATTGTTGAATTGCTTGGATGATTGGTGGTTGGATGGATTTGATTAGCCGAACTTGAATTTTGCCTGCTTGAATGATTCTTAGTCTTGAAAACGTTTTGAGCTTTGATTGATTTTATCTATGGGGTGAGGCAATCTACTCCATGTTCATGTTCTGTTTGCTTGAGGACAAGCAATGGTTTAGCTCGGGGGAGTTTGATATCACATATTTATATAGAGTTTTCTCCCTTATTTACAAGCTAATTTGTGCGTCATTGGAGCTCTTCGGAGCTATTTTATGCTAACTATCGTATATAGTTGTGGTATTGTGTTTTAGTGTTGAATTGCAGGTTTTAGGGAGTTTTCTCCTTATTTCCGAGCTATTTGGAAGCAACCACAGCTTTACGAGATGTTACGAGACACAAAGGATGGCTCACAAGCTTTATGGATAGTTTAGGAGGTCCCAAGACCTCTAAACGTGAAGAATTGAGAGCCAAAGAGTCAAAATGAGCTTCCCGTACTCTGATCGGGCAAGAAATGGCCCGATCGGACGAATATTTATTGCGGTGAAGTTTCGTACCCGATCGGGCGAGAAAACAAAGAAAATAAGGTTGGCATTTCAAGCCCAACCCGATCGGGCAATAAAGGCCGGATCGGGTGGGTGATCGGGCGGCCACATTTTTTATTCCAAAGCAAATACTATTGATGCTGCGCCCAAGAGGAGCTGGCTGGGCTGGACCCGATCCAGTATCTGATCGGGCGGACCATCGGGTGGGCCAGCCCAGCTCCAAAATTGCTGCTGCTACTATTGCTGCGTTCCAGCCAAGAGAGAAGAAAAGGGGTTGGGCTTCCTTCTTTGTACCAACCCGATGGAGTAGGGCAGATGTTGCTCGATCGGGCTCGAACATGCGGCCCAGAGTTAGCATTCTGATTTGCGTCATTTAATGAAGGCTGGCCCACAGACGTGAAGGCTGTTGATTTTATTCCCTTGATTTTTCTTAGTGGGCGCAGCAGGGGGGTATAAAGAGTGAAGGGGGAAGTTATTTAGGGGTCATTCATTAAACTAGTGTAGTTACTTAGTTAGAATTAGTGGATTTTATTGGTGATTATTAGCATTCAATTAGTTTTAGGATTTTAATTTGGTTTCTTAGTAAAACACTTAGATTAATTCGAAAGGTGATTGAACTTTGGATCATCTTCAATAAAGTTTATTACTTTCCGTCAATTGGTATATTCTTCTCGTTTAATCTCTTTAATTATTTCTTGATTACTTAGTTTAATTATTTATTCATTCATGATGCAATTGTTAGGGTTTCATACTAGATTTATTATTGTTGATTCAATTATGAGTGAGTAGTCTTATTTCTAGGGTTTTAGGGAGGGAAGCCATGTTTATACCTTGATTATTTGAATTGCTATTAGTTTCTGGGGCTTGATGAGATTGATTATGGTGTGATTTGTTCTTATTGAGTAATTAACGTTATTGCGCAGTTTCTTTGATTACTTGAGGTTAATTATTGTTTGCACAGACCCATCTTACTTTTAGAGGCCTAGTACACATCAGTAATTCTGATTATGTTTGTGAACATGCTACATAAGTTGAATTGTGGGCATTGAGACTTAATCATAACTTGACACTGCTCTAATCTGTCGATTCTTGTCCTAAGTTCTGATAGTTGTTTGATCCTTTGATCGGTATAAGCATGGTGGACCGAACTAATTCCCTAGACCTTTAATTTATGGAGTAAAATCCCTATTTACATTGCTTTTTAGTGTCTAATTATTAGTTCAGCTGATTTCCATCTGATCTTGTCTGAAGTAGCTTTTTGGCTAAATATTAACTTAGAACTTCGTCTCTCCGTGGATTCGACCCTACTTCCCTTGACTATCATTGTTAGAGGACTTAGGATTATCTTTGATAAGGTGATACGACTTTAGCCTATCAGTATTTTATTATCTAGGGTTTGGGCGAAAGTATAAATTAAGGGCTTATGTAGTTTGTTAATGCTTTTTAAGATTCAATTGGATGTTTATGCATTGAATGTGATGTTTTGATACCCTAGGATAGATCTTGATAACGTTTATGCTAGGGCACTTAGGGTTTCTATCGTTCTTAATCGAACTTTAATCCCTTTTGTCATTCCCATGTTTCGACCTGATTTCTAGACCAAGGGATTGGGTAGGAATTAAGGGGGTCCTTTAATTAGGGGTTTTCTGATCTCATTGTATCTATTAATCAATTGACTAAAGACCATTCGAAAGAGGATTTGGTTGATTGATTAATCGATTACTCTTGAGGACCAATCGAGAGAGGACTCAAGTGATTTAGAGGGAGACTTAACCCTGTATTGTCATCATTCTGAATCGCTATAGTGTTGATTATCGTTGTCTAGCCCAAGTTCATACGAGTAGCCCGAACTCTAGTGTTTTCCTTATTATATTACATCTCTTACTTGATTATTAGTTGGTATTCGATAGCTAGTTGTTAGTTGTTAGTTAATTCAATCTTACACCCCAAAAACCCTTCACTTAGGTAGTTTTGGACTTAGTAGACCTTAGTCAAACCCATTTTCCTTGTGGTTCGACCCTTGACTTTCCATTACTACGTTCATAGTAGTTGCTCGTTAGGATTAGAAGTTTTGTTTGCTAAGCGGTTCTTAGTGCCTTAACGACACACTAAAAACCTCTTATCAACTATAACTTTAGAATAATAAATTAAAATATAGATTTTAGGATATATATTATTCGGGTCAGTATCAGGTCAATCTCGAGTCAGGTCAATTACGAGTCATCATGTTTCGGTTCAGGTCTGGGATTCATTTCGGGTTGTCGATTTTTAACAAATGTAAAAAAAATATCATTACAAAATGAACAATTATAAATGTGGATATCAAAAGTTGTAACGTAAATAGTGGTTTTTATCTATATATTTAAAAACAGAATGATCCTTGTATTCATTACATGAGAATCAAAGATATACATGGGTACAAGATATTAATTAAGCTAGTATTAGGGAACTATCTAAAATACATAACAATCATATCTGACTTAGGAAATAAATGATTATTTACATAATACATATATATTCTATCACACCCCCGCAGTCAAAGCAGGAGGTTTGCAGACGCTGAGATTGTCCCAAAAGTCCTCAAATAGTATCAATGGAAGACCTTTCGTAAAAATATCCGCGATCTGGTGACGAGATGGAACATGAAGGACACGGACCTCACCACGTGCGACTTTCTCTTTCACGAAATGAATATCCATCTCAATATGTTTAGTGCGCTGATGCTGAACTGGATTTCTGGAGAGATAAATAGCGTTGACATTGTCACAATAAACAAAAGTAGCTTTGGGGAGCGGGCAACGAAATTCGAGGAGGAGGTTACGAAGCCAACAAGACTTCGAAACAACATTAGCAACACCTTGATACTCGGATTTTGCACTAGATCTAGAGAGTGTAGCTTGTCGTTTGGACCACCATGTGAGAAGATTATCACCAAGAAAAACACAATACCCCGAAATAGACCGACAAGTATCAGGACATCCACCCCAATCAGCATCAGTGTATGATAATAGGGTAGAAGTGGAGGATTTATAAAGATGAAAACCGTGGTCTAATGTACCCTTCAAGAAGCGCATAATGCGCTTAAGGACATGCATGTGCTCGATCATGGAGTTGTACATAAAGAGGCATACCTGTTACACAACATAACAAATGTCCGGTCTGGTGAAAGTGAGATATTGTAGTGCACCAGTAAGACTACGATAGAGAGACATATCCTCATAGGAGTACCAGAAACACCACTGAGTTTTTTGGACTTTGTGTCAACAGGTTTAGGAGATGATTTACAAGAAGACATGTCGGCTCTCTCAATAATTTCTGCAGCATATTTCTTTTGAGATAAGAAGAGACCCTCGGGATGGCGTGTGACAGCAATACCCAAGAAATAACTGATGGGACCGAGATCCTTCATAGCAAATTTAGAACTAAGGAGAGCCATGATTGATTTCCGAAGCTGTTAGGAAGAAGCAGTGAGTATGATATCACAACATACAATAAAAGGTATGCCATATCATTGCTCTGACGATAAATGAAGAGAGAGTGGTCGGATACACTGTGTGAAAAACCAATGGTAGACACATAATTAGCAAACCGTTTGTGCCACGCCCTTGGAGCCTGTTTGAGACCATACAAAGATTTTTGGAGCAAACAAACATAGTCCGGATGAGATTTACTCCGATAGCCCATGGGCTTATGCATTTTGTGAAGGGGCGCTACTGCCCTGGTGGTTGCTACTGCCCTAGAACTAGAGCTGTCAAAATTTTACACGACACGACAACACGACACGAACTGGATACAAAATAAATGAGTTAGTGTTGAGCATTCTTGACACGTTTACTTAAAAGGATCAACACAAGTTTAACCGTTTAATAAACAGGTCGGGTTAGTGTTGAGATTTTCAACACGAAACTGACACGATTTTATCTGTTATTTTAAAAACATAGATATATATATATATATAATTATAGTATGATATGAAGGTAACAAATAGAAATTTTGTACTTCATTCTTAAATTTCAATAGGAAAAAAGGTTGGTAGTTAGCCAAAAATGAAATCACACTATGGCTACACAAAATTAGGCACAAAAAATTGATTTATCATCATAATTTTTAAAATCGTATGGCTTAAACAGGTTAAATGGGTTGACACGGCCAACCGTTTAATTAAACAGGTCGGGTTAGTGTTAAGGGTCTTTGACACGATTAGTTTAATAGGTCGGGTTAGTGTCAAGGGTTCTCGACAGGTTTATTTTTAACACGAACACGAAGTCGACACGACACGACCTATTTGACAGGTCTACCTAGAACCGGCAGCCACCACTCACGGTGGTTCAGCCCTGTCCGATACCTTCTCCCCTCTTTCTCTTCTCCTTTCTTCTTCCCTCTTTATCTACATCTTCTATTCTCTCTAATGTCGGACAAATCCATTCATCCGGCTATTGCCGTTTCAAATATCAAGTCTCATGTCACCATCACTCGCACGAGGGAAAATGTTTAATACACCGCTTGGGCCGAACTTTTCAAAGTTCATTGTCGTTCTGTCAAAGTCCTTCACCATATCATCACTCCTAGCGATGATTCTCCAGTCCATACTCCTAAAACGGCCGCGGAAAAAGACATGTGGACCACTCTTGATGCCAAAGTCTTAGGTTGGATCTACTCCACCATTTCAGATGATCTCTTTCACATTATTCTTGAGCCCTTTTCCACGGCTATGGAAGCATGGGATCGTCTTCGTGACATCTTTCAAGACAACAAACATTCCCGGGCCGTGACTCTTGAACAAAAAATCTCTCATACCGACATGGCGGGTTTTCCTAATGCCTCCGCTTATTGTCAACGACTCAAGGTAATTTCCGATCAACTTAAAAACGTTGGTTCGCCGGTTTCTAATGACCGACTAGTTTTGATAATGGTTGTCGGACTCACATCGGCATATAATGGTGTTGGCACTCTCATTTGCCAAAGCGACCCACTCCCACGATTTTATCGTGCCCGCTCTATGCTTTGTCTTGAGGAGACTGGTCTCTCAAAAAAAGCCGCCACTCACGGTGACTCGACCATGGTTGCACAGAATTACAAAGACTTGGATTCATCTCCTTCTTCTCATGAATCTCATTCTGATAAAAAATACAAGAAAAACAATCGAAACAAAAACCGCCACCACCACAAAAAGGGGGAATGCGGGGGCAGAACTGGTGGCCGGAATGGTGGGGGCCACGGTGTCAGCAACAACCACCAGGGCAGTAGCACCCCTTCAAAGGAGCAAGCAATTAACAACGTCATTCATGCCTATGGGAGGGTGGGCTTGGCCTTGGGGTATTCCCCCTAGTCCTTATCCATCGTCTTCTTGGGTCAGGCCCAACAATCCCTCTCCTAGGCCGCACTTCATGAGGCAACCCAATCAGCTTAGCATTCTTGGTTTTGGGTCTCAATAGCAAGCTTATTCCGCAACTGCCAGTCCAACAGACATCGAGGCCACAATGCACACCCTTGGTCTCACTCCACCGACCCGACATGGTACATGGACACCGGGGCCACGTCTCATATGACGTCCTCTCAAGGTACACTCACTAGTAGAATAATAGTTATTTGAGGCGTCAAAAATTAGCCTATTTGAGGCGTTTTTTGTATGGCAGCAAACAGGGGGCCGCAAATAGAACTTCTATTTTGAGGCGTTTTAAAAACGCCTCAAATAGGGATGCCATTTGAGGCGTTTTTTACACCGAAACGCCTCAAATACACGTTCTATTTGAGGCGTTTGATGTAAAAAAACGCCTCAAATGCATTGTTTTTTTTTTTATAAAAAAAACATTTATATTTCCTATTTGGATGTCAAAATACCCTAATTTAATCCTTTTTATTCTGCATTCGCCATAATCAGATACATAACTACTAAAAAGAATATCAGTATGAAGAATCTCAATAAATTTATTAATAAACTATAAGGAGAGTTCACGATACAAAATATAGCTACTAAAAAGACAAAAGAAACAACTTGAATCAATCTCAACTTTACAGTGATTACAAGTATATCTAAAAAACCTAAATGCCAAAAAATAGAAGTCTAACTTTCATGTGATGAGCTTGAGCTTCCAGTTGCATAGTTCAATAAAGAAGTCATCTAAGTCTTGAAAACTACCTGATACAAGCAATAACAAAGTAATGGATCAAGATGAGCTTTAGAGATTAGAAAATGAAGTCTCACCATACCTATTACTAAATTTTTCACAGAATAATTAAAACAAATCACAAAATTCCTTACCCTAAAAACTGAAGTCTCAACTTTTATACACCAAAACGTGAAATTTGAGGTGGTACATAATGAATAAAATCTGGGAAGGCCAACTTACAGTAGTTGTCTTTGTCAATATTTTCTTTAAAATTCATGCTTACTACTCACCGGGTTGTAACCATATCACGGGCAGTTGCTTCTGATCACAAACGAATATAAAAGAGATATGATCACAAACGAATATAATAGAGATATAACTGGTTTTTCAGCCTAGGCTCAATACTTGCCATTTTAAATCCAAAAATAATCATGAGAAATAAAAATTATGTAGCCACTTCCACCTCTGATAATCCTGTAATAAAGGCAACACAGTTTCAAGAAAAAAACTTAAACATGAAAATGAAATAGCAACAACGTGTTCGCAACTTTGTTCTTGGCTACTTGGTGGACTTTCAAGAGAGACCATCCATGCTTCCTTTTGATCAAGCATGCCATATTTTGTAGCCATAGACAACAGTTCTTAACTTCCTACTCGCTTCCAACCCAAGGACGAGAACTACCCAAAGCCAAAATGAGGATAACTGTTTGAAAGAAGTCGTGGAGGAGGTCGGTGCCAAGCTCAGATTTCCAGAAATCTTATAATGAGCTAAACCTAGAAGAATTAGATTATTACGTCCATAACAGATATTACAGCAATCTTAGGAACTCAAAACAAGAAACATTCTAAAAGTTTGTCAAATGATGAAAAGGCACTTTGTGAGCGTAATGACTAATTGTGACCCAAAAAGGGAAATTATTAAACACACCGATCTGATAAATGGCTATTGGAATATCCAACCCAGAACAGGAATCCTCTGAGCAAAAACTGACAGTGTAGGCCAAAAGCCACTGCACAAAAACAAAGAAACCTCAGCAACAGGGAGCTGCATACACAAGAAAAACATCTAAGAGTAAAGTACAGACCTGAAGAGCACAAGGAAACCATCAGTTTCCAATATCATGCCCACTATCGGCCATCCTATCACAACACGGAAGAAACCAGCACCAAAGGCAATTGTTCACTGAGCAACACCAACAAAAGCACTAAATAGTTAACACCTGAAAATACATGAAGAAAGAAGTCTTAGAAGGTAAATTAAGATACTACCTTATAGTTCTGGGGTATCATTAGACGTCAGTGCTAGCAGGAAAATCAGTCTGATGGTCAGCGCCAATCCAGAGAGGAAGAGGATGTGAGTGGACAAAGGACAACGAGCAATAGAATCAACAAAGTAATTAAGCAAGTTCACCCCCAAACTTTAAACACATAAAATAACATAGTATTGAAACCGATATGCACAAGAATGATGGCTGGAAGAGAGAAAGATCAGTTTATGACAATGGCAGACCCGCAAAGTGAGCTGCCAAAACATGTACATAACATTAAAGCACACATTAAAGCATACAACAACATCGAAGGGAAAAGTATAATAGTATGTCTAAATTACTAACCTCTATATCAACTCCAAGTTTACCTTATTCACTAGCCCCTCTGCTAACAAACTGGGACCCGGTAAAGGCAGATTTACTTGCCGTGGTATGCTTTAACAAAACTTAGGTAATGAACTACATTTCCTTACCCATTCTCATAAATCATGGAATACTGATCAGCTCCCGCAAATAGCTCAAGAAGCATGAATATCCTCCCAATCATACATCAATGTATCCACAACCTAATTTTGCCTACTTATCCCAAAAACTGACAAAAGCAATATAGCTAACTGATACTTCATAACGCAATCCCACAGCCCAAATTTCTTTTTCATTTCCTCGTTGAAATATTTGTTCCCATCCTTTACCACATACCAATCAAAACAACAAAATGACCATAAATGGTAAATATGACCACGAGTAAAGCACAAGTTTTTTCAAAACATTGCTACTAATAGAAAGTAGATTAGTAGTACTAGTCCAAATTCCATCTACAAAATAACTAACAATAGAATAAACCAACTACCAAACTACAGCATTCAAGTGTTCAACACTAATCAAGTAAGCTAATGACATAATATGAAAAACTTTTAAAATGACAGCATGAACAAAACCAAATAAATCATAAAACCCCACAAAATGAGATCAAAAATCACATCATATTCTTATCATTCTCTTAATTACTACTCTCATTTTACTTCCTACCGCTCAGTACAATATATTATTACTATTACTGTTATGATGTTGTTGGCTTTGTAGTTGGTCTATGAGCTTTAGTGGTGCGGACTACTAATTTGCCAACAATACTAACAAAAGGAGATAATTTATTTGTTGCTCAATAACTAATCTGCTTTTCCACAAGAAGGAAAAAAAAAGGAAAAATGAAATCAAGTGGTGAAGGTGATAAAAGTAATAAATATACCAACCATGGATCTAAGAGGCTTAAGTGATCCATCCTGGGGGGGAGATGAATTCAGCTTCCAGGTTGATAGCTTGAGTGATGAGTTGCAATTGACAAAGTCAGGTCTTCAATCTGCGATCAAATTTGATGGATCCAAAAAAGTGAAACAGAATTAGATTTATAAATTCTAACATGAATTACATAACAGAATTAGTCCATACATTTGAAAGAACAAATAACAATAAAAAAATGGGAAATTCCCAATGGTGGCCCTTAGGTATTAGAAATTCCAAGTGGTGGAAATTTCAAAAAAACTTTCCCATTGGTAACCCTGATTTACAAATTATTCTCAAGCATAACCTTATCGAAAAATATTCGTTAATAATAAAGCATATTCCACTAGTGAACCTTTAAAGCGGACATTCGCACATAAAACGAGACACTTCGGATTGTTTTTTTTCAATTTCAACTTCAAAATCGATACTTAAAATTAAGTTTAGGGGGTTAATTTTAGCCCTCAACGTTCGATTTTGACGTCAAAATTGGCAAAAAACGACCCAAAAGACCTCCTTTTACGTGCGAGTAACCATCTTAATGGTTAACTAACGAATATTTTTATTAAGGCTATATTTGGGAATAATTTGTAAAGTAGAGCTACTAATGAGAAAGTTTTTTAGAAATTTACACCACTGAGAATTTCTAATACCTAAGGCCACCATTAGGAATTTCCCTTAAAAAAATTCAACGCCAACAAAGACAGAGGGGAGTTTATTGCTGTGTTAAATTCAAATCTAAAAAACAATAAAAGTGAGAATGATAATATATTCATTGTAACGGAAGAACGTAATAAAGAAGTAGCAAAATGGTCGAAGCAGATCTGGAAAATTGAAATGAATTGTCATTAGGAGAGTTATAGGAGAAAAATTGTTGAACAAAAACGAAATAAAAGATGAATCAGTTACCTAAATACCAACCCTCAATGAAATCTCTATACTTATAGTTCCGATGTCGCATTCATAGCTATTAGCTTCAGATGGCAATCAAAGCCGAAACTGAAATCTCGATAAACCCTAAAACCATAAAATACGAATGGACGGTGGAGCAAGCTCAAATCTTGTAATGATATGCAAAAAACTCAAGTGATTAAGAACTAATTGAAAGAATCAAATTCATATCATTTGATCACAAACAAAAGAACAAAACTAGAATCGGAAAGCAAGATATATATTCATAGAAAACTGAATCACGAAATCTGCAATGACGAAATTGAAGAATAGGCAAGTTGTTTTGGGAGCTCGAGAGGAACTCCATGGTTTCGCCGGCGGAAGAAGGAGAATATGCTAAACACGATCGCTGGCGGCGGCAAAGAAAGGGATTGGCGATTTCTCCCTTGCCACATTCTCTAAGTATGAAATGCGGGCAAGTGAGACTCAGAGAGGGAAGTGGCATCAGCTTCACCTCTTCTATGCTATTCATTTAATTTGAGGCTTTTTTTTTTTCTTTTTTCGCCTCAAAGACATCACGTGATATATCTTTTTTTAAGTAGGTAATATTCTTTTTGCTGCTATTGGCTTAAAACGCCTCAAATAAAGAGCATCAAATTATTGTTTTTCTACTAGCGACTATCTCCTTATTTTAATTTGAGCACTACTCGTGGTATAATTGTTGGAAATGGTTATTCTATTCTTATTTTTGGTTATGGTCATACACAATAGCATTCCCCCACCCACCACTTACTCTAAAAGATGTCTTTCATGCCCCTAAACTCATTAAAAACCTTATTTCCGTTCGAAAATTCACTACTGATAACTATGTTTCCGTTGAATTGGATCCTCTTGGTTTTTCTGCTAAGGATTTTCAGACAGGGAGGCCACTCATGAGATGTGACAGTCGGGGCGAGCTCTATCCACTCACCACTTCCACTTCCCAACATTCTGCTACTCACTCTTCAACTTTTGCAGCCTTAGCACCTTCCTTATGGCATGAGCGATTAGGTCATCCTGGAGCTCCTGTTTTTAATTCTCTTAGGCAAAATAAATAAATTGAGTGTAATAAATCGAATAATTCTCATCTTAGTCCCTCATGTCCGTTTAGAATACATATTAAATTGCCATTTGAGGCTTCTCATTCTTGTACTTTGATGCCATTTGACATTATTCACAGCGATATTTGGACATTTCCCGTTTTGAGCTCTTCGCACCATCGTTATTATATTGTGTTGTTGGATGATTACTCAATTTTTTGTGGACTTTTTCTATCTCTAAAAAATCACAAGTCTACTCCACATTTCTATCTTTCCTATTCATCCGTACACAATTTGAACGGGACATTAAAACTCTTCAATGTGATAATGGAAAAGAATATGATAATGGGCCCTTTAAGACTTTTTTTCAATACTAAAGATATACATGGGTACAAGCTATTAATTAGGCTAGTATTAAGGAACTAACTAAAATACATAACTACGATATTTGACTTAGGAAATAAATGATTATTTACGTAATACATATATATTCTATCAATATTGTCATTGATTTTGCTAAAAGTAACAATATTATTGTGGTGAAGGGATGGTTGGAACTCTTTTTTTCTAATATGAGGTTGCGGGTTCATACCTTAACAAACAACTTAATTCAATATATGACAATGACGTGGATAAATTGCTATTGAAAGAGAAATGATGACACGTGGCGGATTGCAATTCTTACTTGCACTTTTTAATAAATATATATAGATGGAACATAGGAAAAAATATGTTTAGTCATTATATATGCGAATTATTTCGTATCTGTCACATTACTCTCAACTTGACTATCTTAAGTAACTTGTAAACTTAGGAGTTGGGTTGACTTAGTTGGTGAGCTTTTTCATCTTCTTTAGTTTGGTTTAAGAATTGATTCTTACCTCCAAGTATTTGCTTGGGATGTAAGAAGAGGGATTTAAGAATTATACTTTGTAATGAGTCTGTGAATAAAGACCATATACGAGGACAACCAAGAGGAAATTTAACATTTAATCTTCTCATTTTCAAACATCCAACCTTTGTAGCCATCTTATACGTTCTTCAATCTCTTGTATATGATTTTGTGTTTTCACTACTTATTCTACCTGCCACCGATACAATCTTAATGATAATGATGTTCACATGATACCCCCTCAAAATAAGTGTAATACTCACTTTAATATTTAAATTAATAATGTTCAACTTAGATTTTTATGCTAACGTACAATTTCTAATATTTAAAATCTTTAATTATCAATTAAAAATAATTACTTTCAAGTAGTACTTGATCTAGTGGAAAGGAGAGCAACCTTCCAACTTCAAGGTTGGGGTTCAATCCCCACACTTTAAGGGTATGGATTTTTCCGTTAATCTCCCCCTACTCTCAAGCGTATAGCCCATTGGAACTCGAGCGAGATCTGGACCACTTCTTCTTACCAAAATATAAAATAGCAAAAATTATTTCCTCCATTTTTTAAATTGTGAAACATTTCAAATGTGCAAGTTTGAAATTAATTGTGACACTTGCTTTTTTGCCAAATCTTTCTTTCTATTCAGGGGTTTGAAACTCCTTTCCCTCACTAACCCTTACCTGATTCCTCTTCCTTTCCCCTCCTCTAACCAAACGTCCCCTTAGTATATAAAATGATACTTTCATTGTTTTGTGTTCTCCACCTTTCTTTTCGGGATGTAATTTTATTTGCTTCTTATTATTGCAAAAAGCTGCTTATCTTGCCTAATGGCCGGACCCCACGATTAACCAGTCTATATTTCTTGATTTGTATGAAAAAAAGGGGGAAAAATTAAATTTTATATTTAGTTTCTCCTAGTCAATATAAAATTTTAATTTAGGGCAACACGTAAAGATATGTGCTAAACTAGCTGAAGGTCTTGGACGCATTAGGTTAACATTACTATCACAGCAAACAAATTGTGAAGTTACTATTTTTGTTGTCAACGTTACCATGTAATCTCATTAAAGTTATCTCCTTTATTGCCAAAGTTATATACTTCAGAGAGTGAAGGATAACGTAGTTGGTTAGAGCTTTTCTCTCGGTTTCAAGAAATTTTAGGATCGATTCTCATTACCTACCCTTGTAATTCTCTAACACCAAAAAAATTATATACTTCCGTTGTCTCTATGAGTTGATAATTTAGGAGGAAGTTAATGTATTCTATCTGTTTATTTATGATTTTATAATGTATTCTAGATTTTGGGTGATACTTGTCATTAGAAATGGAAAGGATCGAACTCGGATCGGACTTACCAAACTCCAAGTCCGCTCCATTTCAATCGGACTATGATTTTTACACTCTTATTAGGATTTGGACTATATATTCTTGGATTCGAACTCGGACTTTTTCCTTCGGATTGTTTTGGACTCGGATCGGATTCGGATTAAATTACCATATTAAATAACCAAAACACGTCTTTAATATAAAAAAATTAATGTTTTACTTAATTTCTTATAATGTAAATCTATTATTTCTATTAACGAGGTAACAAGTAATAATCTGACTCTAATCGGATTCGGATCGGATCTTACCTAAGGTCCAACTCCTATCGGATTTCATTCGTACTTTTATGTTTTCGGATTTGGATCGGACTTTTTCCTTCGGATCGAGTCGGACTCGGGTCGGAGTCGAACTGAATTGTCATCCCTACTTGTCATGCTTATAATAGATTATTATCGCATTCTGATTTGCCAACTGGAATATGGATATGATACTTAACGTATAGATAACAAAAATATACTCTTAAGTTTTAGAAAGGTATTTCGATACTTATATGGATGCTTTGATTCTTTGAATCACCCAATTGGACAAAAAACATGGCACAAGCCACAAGCTAAGTGGTTCACAATGCCAGCTTGTATCTCAAAAGATATCACGAGGCAAATCTTTGAGGGACCTGTAATATGTGTGTCACCTTCTCTTGCTTATCTGGCATGCCATGACATCTTTATCCATATACTCTTTCTCTCATAATATGTTATGCGGATAACCTTAGTTGATAACAATGATAAGACAAAATTATCTTCCCTTTCTTTATACAAAAAGTCCTGAATTCGAATTCTTGCGTGAAACGGGGCTTAGCTCCTTTCTCTTTTATGAAACCAAAATAAGTAGTTATTGTTAGGACGAAACAAACATAAGTCACAGTTTCTAATTATGGTTCTTAATTTTTCTAATGTAGTTGTCATATTTCAGAAGTTGGTCAATAATTAAACATTGTTAGTGTGACATTATTCTAAGCATATCCACTGATTAGTGAATTTTTTCCCCACAATTTTAGCATTAGCATGTTTGATTTACGTGTAGTTAACTTGCTATCTCTATTTAAGCTAATTGTATTACATTAATAAATCGGATTGAACACAGCTAGGAAAGTCCTTTTCCCTCTCTTATCTCTATTATAATTTCCAACAACAATAATAACGATGAAAATAGGTAAATTCCGATCACCTTCACATATTCAACATCTAATGAATATCAAAGTGGTGAGATTTGATTTGCAACTTATTACCTACACCTTGGAGTACCTAGTTCTAGGTACTCCCGATGGCAATTATTGTAAATACTAGAAATAAATAGGAACACAGAGGTAAATCCACCTGCAATTTATTATCAACCCTCTCTTCCCTCTCTCTCCTCACCCACGTAACAACCCAGATTTTTGTTCTTCAGTTACACAATCTCCCTCTCTCCCTCCGCCACCTCATCTTCGCCACTTTTACCTCCGCCGCCGGCGCACCTTCAAACACCTCATCTCCCTCCCTCCATCTAGAGTTTCAACAACAGATTCAATGTTGTTCTCCGACTCACCATTGATGTGTCGCCATTGATGTAACGTCGATTGAGGTGAGGAGATGTTGAAATCCACACAAATACACAATCAACAATCAAGCAATCAAAGAAATTGGATGGTGTAACAACTAACAACTAATTATTCGAACGAATTTCAGAAAATCTTGAACCAAAACCAAGATGAAAACCACAAGAACAATAACGTATAACAGGAACTGTAATGAAATATCAAGAAGCATGTTCTCATTTCTTTGCCAATGAGAATGCAACAAGGCAACAATTAGTGCAGGAAAGGGAGCAAGTGAAGTTGCAGCACCGTGATAATTGTGATTGGGACTTGGAGCATTCCATTTAAAATTATTTTTGAAGTTTATCACTTGTCATTTTTATTTGAAGTTTATCTGAAATTATTGATACTCATTTGGAAAAACTCATACTCATTTGACTTCATACTCATTTGACTTCATACTTATTTAGTTAATTCGTACTATTTCGGAATATTCATACTCATTTAGCTTCGTACTCATTTGAAAAATTCATACTCATTTTAAAAATTACTCTTAAGGCTAAGTCATACTCATTTGGAAAACTCATAGAAAAACTCACACTCATTTGGATTCATATTCATTTAGGTAATTCGTATTCATTTGGCTTCATACTCATTTTGATTATTCATACTCATTTTTCTTCGCACTCATTTTGCTTCGTACTCATTTTGACCAACTCATACTCATTTTTCTTCGTACTCATTTTGACCAACTCATACTCATTTTTCTTCGTACTCATTTTGACCAACTCATATTCACTTTGCTTCGTACTCATTTTGACCAACTCATACTCACTTTGCTTCGTACTCATTTTGACCAACTCATACTCATTTTGGTGTACGTAGAGCTACGTACACCAAGGTGTACCTTTTACCTTCTAGATTTGATTGCCCTAGCTTATTTTGATTTCTTCATCAATTAACGGTAATCAATTTTTATAATCAAATCTCATGTGATTTCATGAACACTTGAAATAGGGCCTCAGATTTGTGAAATCCTTTCTTAATCTCCCGGCCATAACCGTAATTCGTGCCTTAGTTGCAATTGAGTACATTGCATTGAATCTCTTTCACCCCCCCAAAATCTTCCACGCATGAATCAAAAAGGTTTTACTTATTTCATTTGATTTACATGGATAGAGTATAAATTAGTAAAACAAATCACTCTCTTTTTCTTGAATAAATCTATCACACCGTGCATGTTTAGTGTCTATTTGGTTAATCTCTATGGACCTCTACTCTTGCTTACGATATGGTATTCGTGTGTTTGGTTAAGTTAGTCATGATAGAGAGCTTTGTTCACGACGCAGAAATCTTGCTATCCCGACCATACCTTGGATTCATGCATATACAATCGCCTGCTATAAAGTTGAAAGAGAATATGAACGACTTCCATCAATTCAAGAAGAATGCATGACAAAGCCAACCAAAGAAAATATATATACCTTGCAACGACGAAGTGGATGGCAGGGTACACTAAAGTATACAAGATTAAGCATTTCTCATCAAAACTCTTGTTCATACATGACATTCATTTGATGATATCATATACAAAATAAGAATGCATAACCTATGTGATATATGTGAAATTGAGGGGGATATATATGAGGAAATTTTGTTGAAAATAACTTTTCAAAATATTTTTCCCCCCCAAAAAAACTTAAAAATAAACTGGCAAACTCAAACCTAAAATCCTAATTTTTTGTCAAATAAAACATAAGCGTTTGTTGATTGCTTATTTTTGAAGGCACTTACCCATTATTTTCCTATTGATCGGTGCACTTCGAGATTCTAACACTCTTTCAAAGACACTGACATTTTGAAAGTAAGCATTCAACAAGCACCTAGATTTCATTTGACAAGAAATTTTAGGTTTGAATTTGCCAAAAATAATATATAAGGTCGTTTGTGACAAAATCGTTACTTTAAAAGGTTTAAAAGTGAGGAAGGTATGACGAGCCTTAGAATCTTATTGTTTGTTCCTTAACTATGAAGCCTTGAACAATTACCTAACCCTAGAATCCTAACGAATATATTTTCGTACCACTATAAGAAATTTACACTTGTTTCCTTATTAGTCATGATTCTAATATAATATACTTACCATAACTCTAATGATTTAGATGAAGATACTACCATTTGTTTGACGTTGGATAGTATATGAAGAAAGGCTAAAGGTTTCAACAGGTGAAAACTCCTCAAGGTCATTGGGGCTCTTGTTTAAGAGGCACATAATATAGATAAAACTGTCTTTTAACAATTGTTTCCGTTACTTCTAGTATTTAATGTTTCAGGTTGTATACTCATCTAAAAGAGAAGGTTATTTTCAATATATTTTTTCTATATATTATATGAATTGTGCTTTTTTTCCTTGGCTCAATTTGTCCCATTAAAATCTGCCTGAAAAAGTTTTTATGAGTTAGATTATAGCATATATATCAATGACATGTACTCTTTCCTTAGCTAGGATTTTTGTACTTTTCATTGCAAGAACTTTGAACGAGGCACTTAGACATAATAGCTCATAATCTAGATGAATGTTCAAGGGATGTTTTTATGGTGATTTTTTTCTCAGAAAAAAGCCACCATAACGAATTAATGTGAGCCACAAAATATGTCATGTCAGCTTCTCTTTATTTTAGGTATATATACATTGGGTAATGTTAAAAACGGAATAATGCACCTATATATTTATCGGAAGGTTTTTGAGTAAACCGTTCAGTTATTATTTGATTCTTCTTGAACCCCTCTCACACCTCTCAACTCGCCATTATTGTCACTTGAAGAAGGCTTCCTGAAAAAGTTTTTAGGTTTTTAATTTATTTTAGGATTAATGAAAAATGATGGCTTCTTCTAATCGTACTTCAAGGTTTTACTCATTTTTTTAATCATTTGATCCATTATTCATCTCAATTTGTTCTTAAAATCTGAATCTAATTTATGCACTTCTTGTATATGATGGTTATCATCTACATCTATGGCATAAATTCATTGCAGTTGCTGAATGTAATTCTCCAATGGCTTACTTTCTGATGCAATTTGCTGAATGTTAAGGGTTTATAATGAATTGATTCTGAATTCATTGCAGTTGGGGAAACTTTTGAGAAATTCTTCTCGCCAATGTTCTAACCCTATAACTTTTACTTATAAGAAATTAACATCTTCAATGTTAATGATTGATGGAGAGAATAAAATTTTAAAACTTTATGAAAATGGAAGAATAAAATGGGGACGAATCAATCTATTGTTTGTAGCATTTATTTATCTTATATTTTTGGGAAGGATACAAGCAAGATATATATGAATTTGATAAATAAAACACTGATCTTAGTTTATATAAAATTTTAACCCAAATTAATTAAATTGAGAAATGAGGTGATTGAAAGTAAAATTTGATGCACAAAAAAAGGGAGGAAGAAGAAACAGATACACAGACCATCTTGAGGTTGAAGAAGGTGAAGCTTAGGTAACCACTTGTTTTTTTATTTATTTAATACTTTTGGTTGTTTTTATATTTAGATAAATTAACTTATAAGATTAACTCAATAAAATCAAAGGCTCGGATTCAATTAAATACAATGGCTACATTTTTTTTTTGAGGTGAAAAGGGGTAGGGGGTTAATCATATAAATCAATATCCGCCAAAGTGATGAAACTTTGCGGAAATTTCGCGGTACAAACAAGTTCCGAGTTCACATTAACCTCCCTTCTAGCAACAAGATACTACATTTTACTATGGCCATTGCAATTATCCATATTTTTAGGTCAACAAAATCAATGGATAATGTTAGCCTCTAAAATTAAGGGTTGAGATTGAAATGACTATAGTGACTACAATTTTAATGTGGCCATTGAAAAACTTCCATTAATTGAAAGTGAAGGAAAATTGTAACTTAAATCACACTACCACATACGTATAAGTAGGCTGTAATAAATTGCTAATAATAAACATGAGAATACTATTTATTGGTTCAGCTTATATTGATCAAAATTTAGAGGTTCAACATGTTTAATTTTACATGTTAGGCTATGCCTAAAACCCTTATATGTAATGAAATAATATCTAAAAGGAATACTTAGTTGGAGCCTATAATAATTCAAAACATATTTTGTTCTCGTATTAATGAGTCTTGCCTAAAGTGAATAGATTTTTTAAATAAAATCACACTAACACATATGTATAAATAGATTGCAATAAATTTAGAAATTATAAAAATGAGGATACTATTTATTGGTTCAGCTTATATTTGATCAATAATAAGTTCAACTTGTTTAATATTATATGTTTGGCTATGCCTAAAACCCTTATATGTAATGTCTAGAAAGAATATTTAAAAGGAATACTTAGTTAGAGGCTATAATAATTCCAAAAAGATTTTGTTCTCTTATTAATGAGTCTCGTCTCAAGTGAATAATTTTTTTAAATAAAATCACACTGACACATACGTATAAATAGATTGCAATAAATTTGGAAATAATAAACATAGGAATACTATTTATTGGTTCCGCTTATGTTTGATCATTTTTAAAAGTTCAACTTGTTTAATTTGATATGTTTGGCAATGCATATAACCCTTATATGTAATATCCAGAAAGAATAATCAAAAGGAATACTTAGTTGGAGGCTATAATAATTCCAAAAAGATTTTGTTCTCGTATTAATGAGTCTTGCCTAAAGTGAATAAAATTTTAAAATAAAACTTATGTATAAATAGATTGAAATAAATTTGAAAATAATAAACATGAGGATACTATTTATTGGTTCAGCTTATAATTGATCAATATTTAGCAGATCAACTTGTTTAATTTTATATGTTTGGCTATGCCTAAAACCCTTATATGTAAATTCCAGAAAGAATATTTAAAAGGAATACTTAGTTGGAGGCTATAATGATGCCAAAAAGATTTTGTTCTCGTATTAATGAGTCTTACCAAAAGTGAATAAATTTTTAAAATAAAATATATGTATACATAGATTGCAATAAATTTGGAAATAATAAACATGAGGATACTATTTATTGGTTCAACTTATATTTTCAATATTTAGAAGTTCAACTTGTTTAATTTTATATGTTTGGCTATGTCTAAAACCCTTATATGTAAAGTCCAGAAAGGATATATAAAAGGAATACTTAGTTGGAGGCTATAATAATTCCAACAAGATTTTGTTCTCTTATTAATGAGTCTTGCCTCAAGTGAATAAATTTTTTGTATAAAATCACATTGACACATACGTATAAATAGATTGCAATAAATTTGGAAATAATAAACATAGGAATACTATTTATTTGTTCAGCTTATATTTGATCAATATTTAAAAGTTCAACTTGTTTAATTTGATATGTTTGGCAGTGCCTATAACCCTTATATGTAATGTCTAGAAAGAATAATCAAAAGGAATACTTAGTTGGAGGCTATAATAATTCCAAAAAGATTTTGTTCTCGTATTAATGAGTCTTGCCTGAAGTGAATAAAATTTTAAAATAAAACTTATGTATAAATAGATTGCAATAAATTTGGAAATAATAAACATGAGGATACTATTTATTGGTTCAGCTTATAATTGATCAATATTTAGCATATCAACTTGTTTAATTGTATATGTTTGGCTATGTCTAAAACCCTTATATGTAAAGTCCAGAGAGAATATTTAGAAAGAATACTTAGTTGGAGGCTATAATGATGCCAAAAAGATTTTGTTCTCGTATAAATGAGTCTTACCTAAAGTGAATAAATTTTTAAAATAAAATATATGTATACATAGATTGCAATAAATTTGGAAATAATAAACATGAGATACTATTTATTGGTTCAACTTATATTTGATCAATATTTAGAAGTTCAACTTGTTTAATTTTATATGTTTGGCTATGTCTAAAACCTTTATATGTAAAGTCTAGAAAGAATATTTAAAAGGAATACTTAGTTGGAGGCTATAATAATTCCAACAAGATTTTGTTCTCTTATTAAGAGTCTTGCCTCAAGTGGATAATTTTTTTAAATAAAATCACACTGACACATACGTATAAATAGATTGCAATGAATTTGGAAATATTAAACATAGGAATACTATTTATTGGATCAGCTTATATTTGAACAATATTTAAAAGTTCAACCTGTTTAATTTGATATGTTTGGCAGTGCCTATAACCCTTATATGTAATGTCCAGAAAGAATAATCAAAAGGAATACTTAGTTGGAGGCTATAATAATTCCAAAAAGATTTTGTTCTCGTATTAATGAGTCTTGCCTAAAGTGAATAAAATTTTAAAATAAAACTTATGTATAAATAGATTGCAATAAATTTGGAAATAATAAACATGAGGATACTATTTATTGGTTCAGCTTATAATTGATCAATATTTAGCAGATCAACTTGTTTAATTTTATATGTTTGGCTATGCTTAAAACCCTTATATGTAAATTCCAGAAAGAATATTTAGAAGGATTACTTGTTGGAGGCTATAATGATGCCAAAAAGATTTTGTTCTCGTATTAATGAGTCTTATCTAAAGTGAATAAAATTTTAAAATAAAATATATGTATACATAGATTGCAATAAATTTGGAAATAATAAACATGAGGATACTATTTATTTGTTCAGCTTATATTTGATCAATATTTAGAAGTTCAACTTGTTTAATTTTATATGTTTGACTATGTCTAAAACCCTTATATGGAAAGTTTAGAAATAATATAATAATACCAAACAGATTTTGTTCTCCTATTGGTGAGTCTTGCCTAAAGTGAAGAATTTTTTTAAAGAAAATTACATTAATACATATGTATAAATAGGTTTACAATATGAAATAACCCCTATTTATGTTCATGTTATGAAGTGTTGAAGATTTGTAAGGAAGTATATAAATAGAGGTAAAAATTATGACAGTTTTGTTTATATAATAGGATACGTTATTATATAAAAGACATCAAGATTCCTATTTTGTAGGGGAGAATAGGATATTGGAGGGACTTACAAATTTATGGATGTAGAAATTATGAAACTTTTTTTTTTAAATAAAATTTTATTATATCGATAATGGTGTATTTCAATAATGATTTTAAATTTTTCCTTTGGAATCAAAATAGATCTGCTAAATGGCACTTGTGTAAATTTACTTAGGTCATTACATATACATAAACTCAGTTATGAGATGATCTTACCGATCTTATTTTCGTTCTTATACCGGTATTTGTAACTGTAAAAAGTATATATGAAAACATTAATATTTTTAAAAAGATAACGAGCAATCGAATAACAAGGTAACAAACCAATATATTAGCAGTCGTGGGCGTGATTGAATCAAATCTAAACAATATGAGAAAATTAATATTTCAATTCATTGTAAGTGTGCATTTGGTGGGAAATCCCATTAATATGGCGGTAAAATTCAAATGCGTGATGTTGGAGATTTAATCGTGGGAATGCTGCACAAGTTGTAAAGATTCAATTATGCAAACACTAATTTTACTTCAACTTAAATAGAAATATAAGGTACCCTAAGTATATTCAAAGTTTCATCCTTGCCGTCAATGAAGGTTTGAGAAAATTGAAAAACATGTAAATGGAGTATTGATATCACGTATTTATATAGAGTTTTCTCCCTTATTTACAAGCTAATTTGTGCGTCATTGGAGCTCTTGGGAGCTATTTTGTGCTAACTATCGTATGTAGTTGTGGTTTCGTGTTTTAGTATTGAATTGCAGGTTTTATGGAGTTTTCTCCTTATTCCTGAGCCTTTTGGAAGCAACCACGGCTTTACGAGATGTTACGAGGCACGTAGGAAGGCTCACGAGTTTTATGGGTAGTTTAGGAGGTCCCAAGACCCCTAAACATGAAGATTAAAGAGCCAAGGAGTCAAAGGAGGTTTCCGTGCACTGATCGGGCAGAAATGGCCCGATCGGGCGAAGTATTTATGATCGGGTATGAAAGTTACGGACCCGATCGGGCGAGCAACATGACCCAGACCCGATCGGGCGAAATGCACCCGACCCAATCGGGTCGAAGGCTGCTAGGTCTCGTTGTGAAGCTGCGGATGAGGCGAGCTGCTGGGCGCGTTTTGTCGCCTGGCCCGATCGGGTGGCTGCCCACGGCCCGATCGGGTGGGTCGTTAAAATCAGTTTAATGCTACGTTGCTGTTACGCGAAGGCCCAGAAGCAAAAATGTGGCTTTTGGTATTTGACCCGATCGGGTGGGTGCCTCGGGCCCGATCGGGTCTGGCGCCATTTGTCGCGATTTTCGACTTTTGCTTCCTATTTTTTAATTAGACTTGAGGGGTATTATAAATACCTTTTTCCTCATTAGCTTGAGGAGATCTTTTTATTCATCTTTCATTAGCTTTAGACTAGTTTTATTCTTCATTGTTCTTAGTTCAATTCAAACACTTTAGATTGATTTAGAGGTGATCAAACCTATTTCGATTTCAATAAAAGTTCCTGCTTTCCGTCAATTGGTATTCTTTCTTACCCTAATCTCTTTTGTTATTATTGATTGCTTAGTTTATTTATTTAATCGTTCATGATGCAATTGTTAGGGTTTTATTTTAGTTTTGTCGTTGTTAATTCGATCATGAGTGAGTAGTCTCTTTCTAGGGTGTTAGATAGGAAAGCCATGTTTATACCATGATTGTGATTTAGACTCTTATTGATTTCTAGGGCTTGATTAGGGTGATTGTGATGTGGTTTGTTCTTTATTGAGTAATTAACGTTATTGTGCAGTTTCGTTGGTTGCTTGTGGTTAATAGTTGTTTGCACAGATCCGTCTTACGACTAGAGGCCTAGGACACGTCAGTAGTTCTGATTACGTTAGTGAACATGCGGCGTATGTTGAACTATGAGCGTTGAGTCTTAACCATAGCTCAACATAGGCTCTAATCCCCGACTCTTGACTTAGGTTTTGATAGTTGTTGACCTTGTTTGATTGGTATAAGCATGGTGGACCGACCTAATACCCTAGACTTTTAGTCCATAGTTAAATCTTCGATTTATTCCGTCTTCTGTAGTTTATTCATTAGTTCAGTTAATCCTTATCTGATTTCATCTGGAGTAGCTGAATTGGTTGAATATTAATTTAGAAACTCTGTCTCCCTGTGGAGTCGACCCTGCTTCCACTGACTACCTAGTTAGAGGCCTGTAGGTTTATTTTTGATTAGGTGATACGACTAAATCCTATCAAGTATAAGAAATACGTGTCTAGTTTTTATAAGTATATTTTCACATATAATAAAGTATAAATTAATATATTATAAGGGTTATTTTCGCATATTAAAAAGTACAATTTTATATCTTTTAAGGTTTATATTTCAAATATAATGTATTCTTTGTATTGTGTATTTTATTGTATAATATAAATTTGGTTTATAATTATGGTTAAGAAAAAATCAGTATAAACATAAATTAACTATAATTCCATTTTCAACATCTATTTTGAATCATACAAGGAAACACTAAGCCCCCTATATCATGGATGGACAGATAGTGGAAACTAAAGTACACTGAAATTAAAACTAAAAATAATGTAAAATAAACAATGACTACAATAAAATTGTTGCCACTATAACTAACAGTTTCAATCTCAGCCCTTTATCTTAGTAGACTAATCTTGTTCATTATTTAGTTAGTTTTTTTAAAATCTAATTTTAAAAAAATTATAAAATAGGATCATCTTCCTCCTTTGCCCTTATCCTTCGTTTGTTATCCATCTTCTCCTTCTTCACTTTTATTTTATTATTATTTTGCATCCCATTCCTCAAATCTTAAAAAAAAAAGATTCTTCTCTATCCTCGATACTAACAGTATTGCTTGTGGTCAAAGAAAGAACTTCATTGCAAATTTTGATAGTTAAGCACATTTAATTGAACAAATAATTAAAGTAGATCAATGAAAGGGAAGGCGAGAGATTACGCTATAGATGGAATAGTAGCAGTTTTTTTTTGGGGTTTTAAAAACTCAATCTTTTTTTTTTGGATTCTTAAAATAAATTTGCCTAAAACGCTAAAATAAATGTTAGGATAATGATGACAAAAATTTTAATTAACAATAAAGTTAAAATTGCCTAAAATGCATTTAAACATAAAGGAAATTAAATTAATAGCCAAATTAGGATAATGATGACATGGCAAAATGTGTGGCTTACATTCATTTGTTACAGTAGTCTTTCCTTAAGAAGTCTATACTAAAATTTTCAATGTTCAAGGGTAGTGTGGACAAAGTTTTGAAGATATGGTGAATAATCCTATTGATTAGCCTTGTTGCACACAATAGTTTTTAGATTCTCTCATAAGTCATATGGTTCCTTTTTGTGTATAATTAGCCATAAGATGAATTGTTGAAAGGTTTTTTTTTTGTCAAAACCCACCTTTTATAATGCACATTATCGGTTTAATCACCTTTTCTAATCTTTTTTGAAAATAACTACCTTATATGTATAAAACCAATTGGTTTCACTATCAAAACCCTTTTACGACCAAAAAATTTTAGGAATGTTTTGCCCTTGAGTAGTTTCCAATCAAATTTCAATGATTTCATCCCAAATTTCTTCCGAAAAACCCATACCACATTATTTTTCACCTCCCTTCTATCATTTTCAGTCCTCTAAATTGAAAAATATTCAACTTTCTACCTTCACTTTGTCATATTTATTCTCCCAAATTTTGTACAAGTTTAATTAGTTAAGAAGGTAGGTTTGGGTTCATCAACGGAGGGAAGTAAGGGGTGAAAGAAAGAGAGAGAAAAATGAGAAAAAAGAATGAAAGCAAATTTTAGAAAATTCCCCAATCCTTTTTACCCAACTAAATTACAAATCACCAAAAATCCTCAACCTTATTTACCCACTAAATGTCAAATCTAAAAACCTCTAACTAGAAAAATCCCCAATTCAAATTTTGACATGAACCCTAATTATTCGAATGCCCTAAATCTGAAAATCAAAGTGCAAATTCAAAATTAAACATGGAATTAAACATTAAGATGAATAAGAAGCCTGCAAATTTCTACCAAACCACTCCAAATCCGAGCTCTAATTGTCCAGAAAATTGAAGATGATGGTGGAGGCAAGTAAAATCAGGTTTTATGTGATGATTCATTCGATCTTTTGACATGTGAAGAGAGTTTAAACTCTACTAAGATTCTAATATTTCTTTAAAGCTCAAAAAATCATATTTTGAGATTGTCTAGAAAAACAGAGAAAGATATTTATGTTCATGGAGTGAATGAGAGAGATGGAAGTGAATGAGAAGGTCCAAAACCTAATGTAATCCCTTAAATGTAAAACTAGTTCTGAATTGAGAAAAATGGTGTAACCAAATGAAGAAGACGAAGAAATTTGGGGTTGAATAAAAAATTGGACTAAAAACCACTCGGGGGAAATGTGGTCACAAATTTTTTGGTCGGAAAATGGTTTTGGTAGTGAAGCCAACTGGTTATACATATATAAGGTATTTATTTTTAAAAACATTAGAAAAGGTGGTTAAACAATTAGTATGTATTATATAAGGTAGCTTTTGACAATATACTCTTGTTAAAACAAAATTGCTCACATTTCTCTTAATTTCTCTGCTTCCTCACTCACGCATGCACGCACTCACACACACCCACACACCCACACACACATGTACACGAGCAAACACACGATGATAAAAGTTGATGTTACGTAAAATATATTTGAAGTAGAACATCTACTTAACTGCATTTTACTATAAAAGGTTGTCATATTTTCGAGATTTATCGTACAAAACAATCAATAACATATTTTGTGGTATGCTATTCATATATGTCTTATATTGGTTATGGTTGTTGCCTAACATATTGAGATGCCCAGAATTCGTTAGTTTACTCATGATTAACATTCAAATCATTCAAATGGTTCTTCATTGTTGTAATGAGACGGACTTTCCTTCCATTTAGTGGTTGCACGGGTCTTGCATTTTTCTCCGCATCCTATAACGGCAAAAACAAAAGTCAGCACATTCACCACATTAGATGAATTCAAAGTTTCCACAATAATAATTTCAAAATCAATTAAAAAATGGAATAGGGATCTTTTCATGTTTAGGCAAAGCAATGATAATTGTATGCTTGACAAACTCTTCAATCATTCTCATGTATAAAATGTTGTAACATGGGTGAAATATTGACATATGAAGTTAATTACCCATTACTTTTTTCATCAATTAAAATGTTTGAATGTGCTTGTTTTATCCCTGATGTGAAACATATGATTGAAAAAAGGAATAATCGACAATTAAATAAATTTGGGATTTTAACTTTATGGAGGTCACGGATGTTACACTTGTACACCATACTCCAACAATTTTGTATCATTTTTTAAAAAATTTGTATCATTTCAAGAAGTTTGTATCATTGTTCATAACAATTGTACACCAAACTCCATCAAATTAGTATCATATGTCCCTATATCTTTAGTTTTTCAAAAATTCTATGTCGTTTGAAGTCTTTATTTGTTGGCTTCTCTCGACTGATATCATATCTAACATAAAAGTTATCATTTTTTGTTGACTTTTTATTTTCCATTTCAACAATTTTGTGCCATTTCCCCCTTCTATTTCTATCATTTGTCAACTCCTTTACATATTTTATTATTATTATTACACAAATTGACATCATTGGTAAGAGAAATGATAGATCATTTTTGTTGAGTTGTAGATTATTATTTAAGCAAATTTTGTACCATCTCTCCTATCTCTTTACCATGTTGTAAGAAGCACTGATAATTTTATAAGACTCTTGTATCAATCTTTGGACAAATTTATACTTTTTCCCTTATTCTTTGTTATTTACCAACACCAAAAAGCTAGCATCTATTCACACCCACAATCACCATAACCTCACCCCCACCCCCACAAGGCCACAACTCCAACAACCATAAACCTTAACCTTACCTGCTGCTATTACTGGTATACCCACCCATATCCCCCCACCTGAATCAAATCCCCACCACCGGAATATAGCCCCACCGAAACAACCTACCCTCATCGCCCTAAACCCTACCCCTAACCCCCGAAAACCCTAGTCTCACCCCGTGACACCAAGGCCCACCACCCAAATCCAAACTCAATCACCTAAAACCCTGGTACCAAACCCCAAAACAAGTAGTCAATACAGGGCGATTATGGGCACTAGCATTGGAGCACGAAGAACGCAAAGAAGAGGGAAGAAGTTGAGACATGGGTTGCAGTATTATACATTATTTGGATAGAAGAAACTGAAAGGAAGGGAAGAGAAGAGAAGGGGATGAGACGATTTCTCTTGTTTGGGAAAAAGTATGGGAAAGGAAGGGAGAGACCCATTTCCCTCCTACTAAATTATAATCCCTCCAAAATTGAAAAGATTTAGATGGAAAATGAACCATACCTTTCCCCAACCCTCCCCCCCCTCTCCCTCCTTCTTTGTTATCCAAACAAAGCATTAGTGGCGGACCTGCGGTGGCAAAGGAAGTACAACTTTAGCGGCAATGTTGCGACGACAGAGGAGGGTAGGTGTATAGGTTGAGGACTAGTTTTGCTCTTGGTTTTGGGTAATGTAGTGAGTTGACACACTATAAGTTGTGATATACTCTCTGTGTTCCCAAATAGATTTCCCATTTGCTTTTTACACGGTCTTCAACGTAAAACTTTAACCGTTAATATATTTATTAAGGTGTTAGTAAAAATTATAAAAAGTTGATATTCGAAATGTACACATCAACGTGAATCTAACAAGGTCCAACATGACTATTATTAATAGGAAAAAGTGACCAGAATAATCCAAACTATGTCCGTTCAGCCAATAATAATCCCTACTATGAGTTATTCCTGTATAATCCCAACTATTGGAGAGGTCCGCCAGAAACACTCCCAAGTGACTTGTAACCTGCTAACAAGGTAATTTTTTTTTAATTTTTTTTCCTTTTTACTTACTACAACTACCCCAATCCTACCCACCAGGCCGCCACCCCTCCCCTCCTCTTCCTCCCCCACTCCCAAAACTCTTCCCAACCACCATCTCCCTGATTTTGCCGCCACCCTAAAACCACCTCCCCCTGCCTCTCCCTCTCCTGATTCTTCCTCCATGAGCACCACCTTTCGTCACTCTAAACCTAATTATCCCCGAAAGTCGTAACTCTAAACCCTAACCACCGCCAAATCGTCACCCTAAACTCCCTAATTTTAAGGTGGGTGGGGTGTCTTCGAAAGTGGGTGGGTTTATTCCAAGCTGGGTGAGATTTTAAAGCTAGATTGGGTTTTTTTTGAAGCTGGGTTGGGTTTTCGAAGGTTGCAAGAGAAGTTCGTGGGTCTTCGAAACTGGGTGGCCTGGGTTTATTCGAAGGTGGTGAGGGAGGGTTTTGGTGGTTTTTAGAAGGTGGTGGGGCTGGGTTTTCGAACATTGTCGAACAAAGTGGTGCTGGTTGTGGTGAATCTGGGTGGCCTGGGTTTATTCGAAGGTGGAGAGGGGGACGTTCTGAGTTTGTAAGGGAGTGGTGGTGAAGGTAGGTTCGTGGTTGGAGCTGGGAGTGGCGGCGAGGGGAGGTCGTGATTGGGACTGGGGGTGGTGATGGTGGCAAGGGGAGGGTCGTGGTTGGAGCTTGGTGGTGGTGGTGAGGAATGTTTCCTTCCACTTGGTAGGATGGGGAAGGAGGGTGGAAAAAATAAAATAAAGTAAAATAATAATAATAATTGCAAACAACCAATTAAAGCATGACACGTAGCATATTAACCCGTTAAACAGGTTTCCTTCAGGTCATGGATCATTTGTGGCGAACCTCCCCAGTAGTTGGGATTATACAGGAATAATCTATAGTAGGGATCATTATTGGTGGAACGGACATAGTTTGGATTATTCTGGTCAATTTTTCCTTATTAATATTATATGGTAGTGAGAATTTTCAGTCAAAGTTTACAAAATTTGACTTAGAATAAAGCAAATGGGCAATCTATTGGGGGACAGAGGGAGTAATAATTATATCTGAGAATTCCTTAGTGTTTTAACTTTTAAGGGCATGCTTGGGATGTGGGTAATGTATTAAGGGGGTAATAAAAATCAAACATAGCAAAACTAAGGTGATGATAGAGAGATAGAGTGGTGGTGGAGAAGACAAGGTGGTGTTGGGAGGAAGAAAATGGAAAAAAGAGGGGAACTATTACCCTTCAAATGGGGGTAATAGTTACATAGGGGTGGTGGTGGGTAATTATTACCCCCATAATGAGGGTAATAGTTCCCCTCCTTCTTCTATTTCCTACCTAGTGACACCACCTTATCCTCTCCACCACCACTATAACCCCTTTATCATCACCTTCAAATGCCTTAGTTTTCATATCTTTGACTTTTATTACCCCCTTAATATTTTACTCTCATACCAAGCATGCCTGATATCACGTATTTATATAGAGTTTTCTCCCTTATTTACAAGCTAATTTGTGCGTCATTGGAGCTCTTGGGAGCTATTTTGTGCTAACTATCGTATGTAGTTGTGGTTTCGTGTTTTAGTATTGAATTGCAGGTTTTATGGAGTTTTCTCCTTATTCCCGAGCCTTTTGGAAGCAACCACGGCTTTACGAGATGTTACGAGGCACGTAGGATGGCTCACGAGCTTTATGGATAGTTTAGGAGGTCCCAAGACCCCTAAACGTGAAGATTAGAGAGCCAAAGAGTCAAATGAGGTTTCCGTGCACTAATCGGGCAGAAATGGCCCGATCGGGCGAAATATTATGATCGGGTACGAAAGTTGCGGACCCGATCGGGCAAGGCGTGCCCGATCAGATCGGGCGAGAACACATGTGCCCAGACCCGATCGGGCATCTACCGCCCGATCCCATCGGGTCTAGTGCTGCTAGGTCTTATTGGGACGCTGCGGAGGAGGCGAGCTTGCTGGCACTTTTTGTCGCCAGCCCCGATCGGGTGACTACCGCCCGACCCGATCGGGTGGGCCGCTTTTCTCGCCTTATTGCTGCACTGCTGCTGCCAGAGCCCAGAAGTGAAGTTGGGGGAATTTGTATGTGGACCCGATCGGGTACTGTGCTCAGGCCCGATCGGGTCTGGCGCTTTTTATCGCGCTTTTTCACTTTTTGTTCCCATTTTTAGTGAACTTGAGGGGTATTATAAATACCTTTTCCTCATTATCTTTCATGGATCTTTTCATTCATCTTTCATTAGGTTTTAGACTAGTTTTATTCTTCGTTGTTCTTAGTTTAATTTAAACACTTTAGATTAATTTAGAGGTGATCAAACCTATTTCGATTTCAATAAAAGTTCCTGCTTTCCGTCAATTGGTACTCTTCTCTACTCTTTATCTCTTTAATTACTTTGATTGCTTAGTTTATTTATTTAATCGTTCATGATGCAATTGTTAGGGTTTCATATTAGTTTTGTTGTTGTTAATTCGATTATGAGTGAGTAGTCTCTTTCTAGGGTGTTAGATAGGAAAGCCATGTTTATACCATGATTGTGATTTAGACTCTTATTGATTTCTAGGGCTTGATTAGGGTGATTGTGATGTGGTTTGTTCTTTATTGAGTAATTAACGTTATTGCGCGGTTTCCTTGGTTGCTTGTGGTTAATAGTTGTTTGCACAGATCCGTCTTACGACTAGAGGCCTAGGACACGTCAGTAGTTCTGATTACGTTAGTGAACATGCGGCGTATGTTGAACTATGAGCGTTGAGTCTTAACCATAGCTCAACATAGGCTCTAATCCCCCGACTCTTGACTTAGGTTTTGATAGCTGTTGACCTTGTTTGATTGGTATAAGCATGGTGGACTGACCTAATACCCTAGGTTTTTATTCCATAGTTAAATCCTTTGTTTAATTCGTCTTTCTCAGCTTAATCATTAGTTTAATTAAATCCTTCCTGATTTCATCTGAAGTAGCTGAATTGGTTGAATATTGATTTAGAAACTCTGTCTCCCTGTGGATTCGACCCTGCTTCCACTGACTACCTTAGTTAGAGGACCGTAGGTTTATTTTTGATTAGGTGATACGACTAAAACCTATCAATGCCCTAAGTGATAGAAAAAGTAAAGTAAAGGAAACTTCATTTATCATTAGTTCACCCAAGCCTACCAAGTAACAATATAACAAACTTGGAATTATCTCGAGAGTTTCCCAAACTTGTTTAACTTCAATCACCAATCTCATGTAATTCGTCAAGTCTAAGTCAGAAATTAAGGTTTTTTTATTTATAAATTCTAGGGTTTGTGTCTAATTATTGGGATTGCATGATTAACGCCAGAATCTTTTTTATAGGCTAAAGTTGGGCAATGTTTCTTAGACAAAATTTTGATTAAAAAAACATGTTGTAATAACTCTATATTAATTGCAAGAAAATCTCCTATGAGAAATGGAAACTACATGATCATAACTTACATCATGAACAATCTCTCGCATCTTTGCTACTTGCCCTTCCGAAATAGTGGCCATCTACATAAGAGATGAGCATAAAATTTTCATGTTAATCTTGACAGTTCCAAAATATTTTAGGAGAGATAATGAATAGGCATTATGGAATAAAGGGCCAAATCTTAAAAGTGATAAATTAAAGAATAAGCAATTGGCAAACACAAATATGTTTCAATGTGAAAAAACAAATCCCTTATAAGGCAACATAGCTCCATCAAAGTAATACACCACATAAGTTGGAAATTCACAAAATTGCATTCCTCATACAATTGATTCTGAACAAACAATAAGAATTACCTAGAGAGCTCCTAAATATAAGACCCTTTTTTTTACAACTTAGCTAGAATCAGGAAACGAAACAACCTTCCTAATAACCCCTAGATATTTTGTAACAAGTATGTATAATATCTTTCTAACTTCCTAAATAACTCAACTAGAAAATCATATAGAACAAGGAAATAAACAAAAGGAGGAAACTAAATATGCTAAGCATAACAAGTTAGAAGCTTCGTGTAGCACATCACGAATAAAAGTGTAGACCACTCCACGGACCGATGGTTGAAATTTGACGATTAGTTGATAGAAGACCTCCTAAAAATAAATTTGGATCCAAATGTATCAATTGCTTACATAATTTTATTGAAGGTGTTCATGATTGTAGCTTCAGCGGAAATAAGTTTTCCAAGAAAATAACCCCTAGAAAGGGAGGGGCTAAGCAGAGCAAGAAAAGTTTCCATCACAAGAAATCTCTGAGTAAGTGAGTGTCTCACATAATTCAAGTTAATAAAACCTACTTGAAATCATCGATGTTATATGAGAGGTTGAATGGTTTGACAACTTTATCAATTTGATATACTTATAAATGAATGTGCATGTGTTAGCATATTATTATTACTATTGATATCTTTTAGAAGATACTAATTGATAGAGTTTATTCTTTTAGCTTAGCATTATCTCTTTAGGGAATAATATCTTTTATTGTTTCCTAAGTTAGTTAGGGCTTCTCATTTTGCCCTTGTATATATACTTGATGATCAATTAATGAAAGCTAAGCTTGGCCTAATTATTAGCATGGTATCAACTATCAAGAGTCATTTTTTAAAACCCTAAAAACCCTACACAATCCCCTTCCCATCGGCACTCATGGCCGACGGCAAGGACGACACACCGCCACCTACCGGCGGTTCACCGTCAATTAAACCCAATCCCCCCTTTTTCCTCGGTCCTCAAGATAGACCGGGTGATTTTATTACTCCCGCACGCTTAAAAAGTGACAATTTTGATTCATGGGCACGTGCTATTCGTGTGTCGTTGTGTTCGCGGCGGAAATTTGGATTTCTCGATGGTTCAATCATGGAACCAACACCCCCGTGCACATTGGATGATTGGAATACTATTCACTTCATGTTGGTTTCCTGGATCACAAATACCATCGATCCAGAGGTAAGTTCGACTCTTTCATACTATGACAATGCCAAAACCTTGTGGGATGATTTGCATGAACGTTACTCTGTTGTCAATGGCACTCGAATTCATCAATTAAAATCAGAATTATTCGTTGTGAGCAATCCAAAACCATGTCTGTAGCGACATACTTTGGTAAATTAAAGGTCTTGTGGGATGAATTGGCCCTTCACGAGCCCACCTTCCTTTGTAAGTGCAATGAACTTGGTCCCGCGCTTCTTAAAAAATGTGACAATGACCAACTTCATCAATTTCTCTTTGGTTTATACTCTGATTATTATGGCACTTTGCGTTCATCTTTATTGTCACAAGATCCCTTGCCTACATTAAACAAAGCCTTTCAGCAAATCTCACAAGAGGAGAGGGTTCGAGGTTTTACTCGAATCAAGGAAGAAAAACCGGAGGTTCTTGGTTTTGCGGTCCGTACAGACGGGCGTGGTAGGGGCAGTGTGCCTCCTCGTGCTACTAAGTCTGGTGTTCCTGATTGGTGGTATGAGAAATACAGGAAAAAGGCTCCTGCGGGCCGTGGTCGTGGTCAAGTGCGTGCCAATGCTACTCCTCATGACGGTGCTAGTACTTCTGCGCCTCCTATTACTCCCGAGCAGTGGCAAGCTCTCTTTGCCACATTTGGTAACGCTTCCTCGACTCCCTCGAACCGTTTGAATGGTAAGTTCGAGGTGTCTTCATGGATTATTGACATTGGTTGTACACATCATGTAACGGGAGATCGCTCTTATTTATTTGATATTGTTTCTATTGCTGATTACCCTGTTGGTCTTCCTAATGGGGAATCCGTTCTTGCTACTGAAGCAGGCACTGTTCATTTGAGCGATACTCTCGTCTTACATAATGTTTTATATGTACCTCATCTCCAGTGCAATCTTATTTCTGTCACACAACTTAGCGATGCCTTGTCTTGTTTTGTCACTTTTTCTACTAACATTTGCGCTATTCAGGACCTTCGTTCGAGGGCGCTGATTGGAACGGGTGAGAGACGGGATGGACTTTACTACCTTCGGCAGCAACCTACAGCTTTTGCGGTCTCTGTTGATAGTTCTGCTACTTCAGAATTGGAACTCTGGCACAAAAGATTGGGGCATCCTTCCGAGGCAGTGGTGAAGTCACTTCCTTTTGTTAGTTCTGCAACCTACTTAAATAAAGGATGTGTTGTCTGTCATAAGGCCAAACAATCTAGATGTAGTTTTTCTTTGAGTGAGAATAAAGCCTCTAGGATTTGTGAGATGGTTCATTGTGACTTGTGGGGTCCCTATACGACACCCTCTTCTTGTGGTTCTCGTTATTTTTTGACTTTGGTCGATGACTTTTCCCGTGCTGTATGGGTTTATTTAATGGTTGATAAAACAGAAGTTTTTGGTTTATTTATGTCTTTTATTGCCATGATGAAACGTCAATTTTCTCAAGAAATCAAGATTGTGCGTAGTGACAATGGGACGGAATTTAAATGCCTTGAACCTTACTTTAATGCTATGGGCATTATTTTTCAAAATCATGTGTCGGTACCCCTCAGCAGAATGGAAGGGTAGAACGCAAGCATCAACATCTTCTAAATGTTGCTCGCGCTCTACGCTTCCAAGCTCATCTTCCTATATCTTTTTGGGGCGAATGTGTACTCGCCGCTGCTCATGTCATCAATCGTACCCCCTCCATGTTACTTCACAAGAAAACTCCATATGAGCTCCGCTTTGGTGTATCTCCCCATTTTGCTGAATTACGAGTATTTTGGTTGTCTTTGCTTTGCCCATAATCAACGGTCTAAGAAAGACAAGTTTGCGAGTCGTAGTCGAAAGTGTGTGTTTGTTGGGTATCCTTTTGCTAAGAAGGGTTGGCTTTTATATGATCTTGACACTTAAGACTATTTTGTATCTCGTGATGTGAAATTTTTTGATGATGTGTTCCCTTTCTTGGACCAAGAGGCCTCTAATTTTAAGCCCCCTCCCTCCCCGGTTGTTTGTGACCCATGCCTTGATTGGGATGCATATATTGTGGATGATTGTGGTGATTGTGGTGTGCGGGCGCGAGAGGAACCCGTGGCTGGGTAGCAGTTTTGGGGAAGTGGAGGTGACAAGCTGCGGGCGCGGGATGAACAACCCGCGGGTGGAGACTGTAGCAGCCTCGCAAACCCGCAGGCGCGGGGTGAACCTGCGGCCAGGCAGCAGTTTTTGGGGAACGAAGGTGTGGAGCTGCGGGCGCAGGGTTCACCCGCGGGTGAGAGTGTGCCCAGGTCTGTAAACCCGCGGGCGCGGGGTGAACCTGCGGCCAGGAAGCAGTTTAACGTTGGTGATGAGGAGACTTGTGTGCGGGCGACGGATGTCGTCGTGGGTGAGAATGAAGGCGAGCAACAATCACAAGGCTCGAAGATTGCTAATTATGAGCCCGAGTTGGGTCGTGGTTGTAGGGAAAAATGGACATCAACACGACTCAAGAATCATGTCACCTACACTACAATAACAACTTCAACTAAAAGTCCATCTCTCTCAACAACTCCCACTCCTTCAGCTTCCTCAGGTACGCCTTTTCCTATAGCACATTATGTTAGTTGTGACAAATTCTCTGTGAAACATAGACATTTCTTGGCAGCTATTACTGCAGGTACTGAACCTCAATCCTTTAAAGAGGCTATGAAACATCCTGAGTCGCAAAAGGCCATGCAATATGAGATTCAAGCTCTCGAAAATAATGGTACGTGGTCGATGGAACCACTTCCTGGAGGCAAAAAGGCACTAGGGAGCAAATGGGTGTATAAGATCAAATACAACTCAGATGGGAGCATTGAAAGATTGAAAGCTCGTCTAGTGGTATTTGGGAATCATCAAACTGAAGGTCTTGACTACAACGAGACCTTTGCTCCAGTGGCAAAGATGGTTACTGTTCGGGCCTTCCTAGCTATAGCTGCTTCGAAAAATTGGGAACTGCATCAGATGGATGTTCACAATGCTTTTCTCCATGGTGACTTGAGCGAGGAGGTTTACATGAAAGTTCCTCCTCGATTTGGATCATCCTCTTCCAGTCTGGTTTGTCGTCTTTGCAAGTCTCTATATGGCTTGAAACAAGCTCCTCGTTGTTGGTTCGCAAAGTTGGTTTCCGCTCTTAAGGACTATGGTTTTTTCTCAGTCCTACTCTGATTATTCTTTGTTTACATACACTAAGCAGGGTGTGAAAAATAATGTTTTGGTGTATGTAGATGATCTTATCTTATCAGGCAATGACTCAGCTGCTCTCCAAGCTTTTAAATCATATTTGGGACGTTGCTTTCACATGAAAGATCTTGGCACTCTCAAATATTTTCCGGGTCTTGAAGTTGCTCGAAGCTCTGAAGGAATCTTCTTGTGTCAACGTAAATATGCATTGGATATAGTGTCTGAAACATGATTGCTCGGATGCAAGCCCGCGGCCACACCCATTGAACAAAACCATCACTTTGGTCGTGACGATGGCCCTCTCCTCGACGATCCTGAGCCATATCGTCGTCTTATGGGCAGATTGATCTATCTTGCCGTCACCCGTCCTGATCTGGCGTATGCAGTTCATGTTCTCTCACAGTTTATTCATGCTCCTACACAAACACACTTGGATGCTGCTCATCGTGTTGTTCGTTACTTGAAAGGTTGTCTAGGACAGGGAATTCTTCTTCGGTCTACCACTGACTTGTCATTGCAGGGTTGGTGTGACTCGGGTTGGGCAGCATGTCCGCTTACTCGACGCTCTCTTACGGGATGGTTGGTGTTTCTTGGTTCTTCTCCTATCTCTTGGAAAACTAAGAAACAACATACATTTTCTCGTTCATCTTCCGAGGCCGAGTATCGCTCTATGGCGTCTGTTACTTGTGAGCTTAAATGGCTCAAAGGTCTTCTCTTGAGTTTAGGAGTTCATCATCCTAAAGCTATCCCCTTATTTTGTGACAGTCAGTCCGCTCTACATATTGCTAAGAATCCACTCTTTCATGAGCGTACTAAGCATATTGAGGTGGATTGCCACTTTGTTCGTGATGCTATACAAGAGGGTCTTATTGCTCCTTCTTACGTTCCCACTACTGATCAACTTGCTGATGTTTTTACCAAGGCACTTGGGAGGAAGCAATTTGAGTTCTTACTTTCCAAGTTGGGCATTTATGACTTGCATGCTCCAACTTGAGGGGGGTGTTAGCATATTATTATTATTATTGATATCTTTTAGAAGATACTAATTAATAGAGTTTATTCTTTTAGCTTAGCATTATCTCTTTAGGGAATAATATCTTTTATTGTTTCCTAAGTTAGTTAGGGCTTCTCATTTTGCCCTTGTATATATACTTGATGATCAATTAATGAAAGCTAAGCTTGGCCTAATTATTAGCAGCATGTCAAGACCCTCTCCAAGAAGCAAGAATTCATTTCGACATTTTACAAAACTAGGTTTTTGCAACAAGACTTATTTAGTTGAGTGAAATACTTGTATTTTACTAGAATTTAAATAAATTCTTTTTATGCTAGGGGCCCTTCTCTCAGGCTTTGCATAGGGCTTATAAAATGTCGAGAGTGAGGCTATGTTCTTTTCAACTTATTTAAGCACTCTAGTGCTTATTTCCGAAATGATCAGATCAGATCAGAAAAATTCAGATCAGATCAGATCAGATAAAAAAAAATCAGATCAGATCAGAAAATTTTAGGTTGGAAAAGTTCAGATCAGTTCATAAAATAATAAGAACAAAAAACAACTATAATAAGTTCAGATCAGATCAGAAAAATTCAGATCAGATCAGATCAGAAAAATTCAGACCAGATAAGAAAAGTTCAGATCAGATTAGTTCAGATCATATCAGACCAGATCAGAAAAATTCAGACGAAAAGAACATAGCCTGAGAATGGGGCGGGTGTCAAGGATAATCCCTTCATACTCCTACCCTATAAAATTCTCATCTCCAAAATCATCCATGACCAATGGAGGGAGAATGAGAAAGGGTGCGAGTAGGGATGGGACGTGGTGGGCGGATATAAGGTGGGTTCAACCTAATATATATCCGCCACCCAATGACCTTCCCATCACTTGTAAAATTCCCTCATTTCCACCTAAGTGAGGTAGGTGAGGGCCGGGTCTTCATAAACCCAACCCAATGATATGCCTACTTTAAGGGCTAACTTTTTTCTTATCTCAATAATCTTTATCGAATGAGGACTAGACTATAAGCTCTAACTTAAAAACATATAGCTAAACTTTTTAAAACATAGAAAACAAAATAAATCAACCACATATTTACATATACTCCCGCGGTCCTTTTTTTAGCATCCTTTTCTTTTTTTGCAGTCCACGTATTCCCTCAAATATATAAGAAAAGTTATAGGCATATAAGATTTAATTATATTCGTTTTAATGAATATTTTTTACAAAATGTAATTTTATAATTTTTATTTATTCATAATTAGAGTTCTATTAGTCTGAAGATACATATTGAAGCTCATAAAAGATCAAATAGTGTATAGAAAGTACGAAAGAATTAATAGTTTTTGGGAGGTTTCTCATTTCTTTGACCTAAAAATAATAATTTAAATCTATACTAGATAATAAAGTCGTTCCGAAAGGAGGTACCACATCGCTTCACGTCATTATTATGTATATAAAATTAATTAATTATTTTTAATAAACAACAATAAATCTAGATAATAAAGTCGTAACGAAAGGAGACACCACATCGCTTCACATCATAATTATACTATATATAAACTTAATAATATAATTTTTAATAATAATAGAAAAGAAAATTATATCCTAAATAAAAGATTACATTCCTTATCTAAAAATACTATCAATAAGAAATTATATAAAAAAAATCATTTCAAATCTTATAAAATTATAGTTTTTGTACCATTAGATTTAACTTGAAATATACTTTGAAACAAAATCCACTAAGATACGTTTTTCAAAAACTGTGAAAATCTCAATTTTACCTATTCAAGGCATGTTTAATTTGGCATAAATGAGTTGAACTGAACTACATTGAATTGAATTGAATTGAAGTGATTTGAGCTGAACTGACTAATTTAATTTAGATCCAATGAGGCTTAAGTAATAATACTAAATAATATGCGAGGCCAATTGAGTTTTATCACTTTTAAACTAATAGTATTAAATAAGAAAACAATGTTACTGAACTGAACTGAACTGAACTAAACTGAATTGAATTGAATTGAATTGGATTAAATAAATTTATAAATAATATTTAAACAATAATAATATGAATATTAAATAATAATTATGATGATATGTAATAATAACGAATAATTATTAATGAATAATAATAATCGTATTTTGGATATTTTAAATGATAATTATAAATAAGTAATATTAATAATCATAAATTAATAATAATCATAATTAATGATTATAATGATAATTAATAACAATTATTTTATAGTCTTTGTATTAATATATTAATACTTGATTATAATTACATAATAACAATAATATCTAAGAATTAAATTAATATTACTATTTTAATAATTAGATTTAATTATATATTAATATTTAGTAATAAAATAAGGATTGGGTGGGACCGTGCAAAATTACATCATAACCCGTTTTGACGTGATTTGATTGGATTATGGGCTGAAAACGCGGGTTTATTTGTGCTTTTAACCTAAACTATGTTCCTCCGTAATGATAATAGTAATAATAATGAATAAAGTTATAATAAACAAAATAATATACAAATACTAATAACAATACTGAATAATAATGATATAAAAATAAATAATAATAAATAATAATAATACAATAATAATATTAAAAATAATAATAATAAGAGCAATTAGTAAAAAAAATTAGACAAACATAATAATATTTAACAAAATGGTTATAGCTGAACTGAACTGATTGGAGCTGGACTGAACTGAACTGATTAGAGCTGAACTGAACTGAACAGAGATTAAGCTGAAATGAACATGCTCTAATTCAATTTAGATACAATGAAAAATTATTAGATAGAAATATATTGAAGTCGGCTCGAATTAATAAAATACTAAAAAACCATCCAAACTAATTTAAATTCAATCAAGTTTAGGTAAAATAAAGGTAGCATCCTCGAGTTTAAATTACAATACGCTTAATTTTTATTGAGGTTAACATCCTTCAAGTAATTCAAAATAATTGAAAATTTTGTATAAAAATAATACTTCCTCCGTTTTTTATTAAATGTGACACTTTCTATATAAGGAAGTTTGGAATTAATTGTGACACTTTCTTTTTTGGGCAAATCTTTCTCTCTATCTCTCTCCTATCACATGGGTCCCCTTCTTTCTTTCTCTCTATCTCTTTCCTCTCTAAAAATTGTCTAGAAATCCGTGAAATTAAAAGTGTCACAACTAATAAAAAACGGAGGAAGTAAGACATCTCTCGGACACTGAGTTAAAAGCTAGAAATAAATAAATCTGGAACAAGGTCGGGTGTAACTTGTAAGACATACCCGTCTATCGAGGCTCCAAAGGACACCTTCTGTACAAGGAGGAGTGGTAAGTGAGCCCATGTATCTGTAATACTTCCTGCCTCTCATCTTTATTTCTCCTGGATTAATGTCGCCCGCGTTTGTCTGGTCTAGAGCATTAGGAACTAATTCCAATTTTTCCATCAACTGTAAAAGGAATTTGTATGATGTCAACCCTTCGAGTGTACTCAATTTAATACATCTTTCCCAATATTAAGGGCTTAACAAGTTAACAACCAACTAAAATCAACAACCATATACTCCAATAAAAACCATACCTTTGTGAGAAAACGATTAGGCTTGCCAAGCTTGTAAAGAAGTCCAATAACAGCAATCTTGTTGTTTTGGCTTTGATGAACAAGATGCAGCTCTGCAGCTAGCCTATTATGCCATTTCACATACATTTATTCGTAATGTTAAGTTCTCAAATAGGACTTGTACGAGTATTACAGACTAAGAGTCAAACCACATACCTTAATAGTAATCCCTCCTTTTTCATTTGATGTTCTCATTTTCGTTTTGGTATGTTTTAAAAAATTCTTCTAATAATTTCTAATTATCCATCTTACCTTTTAACAACTACTCCCTCCGTCCCCCAAATGATTTCCCATTTGCTTTTTGCACGGCCTCCAATGCACATCTTTGACCGCTTATATCTCCTAATATTTATTAATAAAAATGATAAAATGTTGATATTTTGAATGTACCTATTAATACAAATCTAATAAGATCACCTATGACAATTATTTATATTATATATTAGTTATAATTTATGGTCAAAGTTTACAAAATTTGACTTCAAGAAAAGCAAATGGGAAATCCTTTGGGGACGGAGGGAGTATATATTTAATACACTATTTTACTTTTTGTGTTACACATGTTATAATCTTTTATTTTTCAATCACACACTTTTCTTTCTCTTTCTTACTTTTTTAAAAAGATTCTCATCTACGTCAATTTACATTGGTTTTCCACATATTTCAAATGGAAACATCAAATAGGAAAAGAGTGAGTATATGATATTAGTTTAAACTATTTGGATAGCAGTTCGTAAAAGATTAAAGATTTGTAAAAAGGAAAGGATGATAGAGTACCTTATGCCATTGAGTGTATGCTCTGATGGGGAATGCCAATGGCATTGCCTTAGGAAGTAAGTAGTGCCATTAATCTCAATTTTGTTCTCTTCACCCTCCCACTCAACCTGTGCCAACAAGTATAAAGATGAGAGAAAAGCTATGCAAGAGACTTTAATTTGAGGAAAACATAATCTTATGGCAATTCCAATAATATATATCCTTCAATAATTGGACGAACTAAAGAGGAAATGAAATAAATGATATACGTAACTCTTAGGATTATGTAAAACCATTTAATACTTTCTAAAATACCAAAACCAAAAAATAACCAATACTAATTGAAGCGTGATTTGTCAACAAATTTCCAATTTGAAACTATTTTAGTTAAAATAGTTAATGCTTAAACACGGCCTTAGGGTTATGAATATGAAAACCCATGAAATATATAAAGTGTTCTTTTGGATCTTTTTATCACACCAAATACTGAAATTTTAGTTCCTTTCTTTTCCCTTCTATCCCCTTATTTTTTCCTCACTATTGTTTTCTTTGTCATTCGGTTGGAGGTGCCTCACAATCAAGTATGTAAATATCAACTAAAAGTTATTTAAGAAGTTGAATATACATTATTCATGTAATTTTAGATAATTGTAATTTTTCTAGAATCCAGTTACACCTTATATCTCAGTTAAAAGTTTAGGCTTGTTAAGATCTAGAGAATCAGATCATATATCAGAAGTTGGATTAAGTTTAAACCTAACAGACTTAAAATTTCAAGATGTGCTTACTAAAAAAATTAAGGTTGATGATTAGAAATATAAAAGGAGGGCAATAGTTTTGAGAAGGGCTCTTTTCCTTTCAAAGATATCGGGATTCCTATTTGCTCGAAAAGAATTTCAGCAGCCGAGTGTGAGGTAATTGCGGATAAAATGGTTGCTAGAATTAAGTGGGGAGTTCAAGACACTTATCGTTCACTCGTAGACTACAATTAATCAACACTGATTTATTGAGTGTTCATTCTTACTGGGCTCGGGTTTGTTGCTGCCTAAGAAAATCTTACATGAGATTAACAGAATTTGCAGGGCTTTTTTCTAGACAGGACGCTACTTTAGCACAAAACCAGGCAATATGAGATTAGAACAGGTGTGTTCTCCTAGAGGTGAGGGTGGTTTGGGAGTGATAAAGAGTCAATCATATATGGAATATGGCAATCATAGGTACATATGTGTGGGCAGTCGTTATAAAGCAAGATAATCTTCTGGTTAAGTGGGTTAACAGAGTTTACAAGCAACATAGAGACTGGTGGAGCTATCATTCTGGCCAGCATTGCAGCTAGTACTGGAAGATGGTTTGCAAGGTCAAAGACATAAAGAAAGTGGTGCACTATGTTGATGAGATGAGAAGGATGAGCAGGTCTTTCAGTCAAGCAATCAATTTTGGATCTATGTGGTAATGAAGAATGATTGGATTGGACTGATATGATTTGGAATAGGATGCGGGTTCCTGAAGTCCAATTATGTGCATGGTTGAGTAGGCAAAAGAAGCTACAAACTTAAGAGCATCTCTTTGCTACATAGAGTGAAGCAGATGGGTTGGTATGGTTGTACTAGGGTTCAAATTACAGAAAAAATTGTTACTTCGCTACATAGGAGAAGGCAAGGATCCAAGATCAGAAGACATAAAAGCCTCACCTTGTGCGTATATTGTTTGGAAATCCAGAAAGGAAGCTTTTTGGTTGAGGAAGTATATAATATAGACATGAAATTTAATACTTCAAGGGATATTGTAAATGGGAGAGTGAAGGGGTGTTCATCCAGGAAAATGTCACAGAAGGATAGATTGTGGGTTGTGAGATTATATTTGTTTGTTCATTTGATCTTGTAATTAGATGGTTACACTGATTTCTTACCTAGGAGTCCATCTAGATGGTTTTGCTAGGGAGATACTTAGTTTTTAGGTTGTAAATGTTTCTGGTTTTTAGATGAATATATTACTACTGACTACTGAGATACCAAAACAGAAATTTACTCTCTTGAGCAAATTGGCAATGCAAAGCCAAACGCACACAAGCACTTTAAGGGTTTAGCTAATTGCTCAAAGTTTTAGATAATGCTAACAAGTCCTTTTAGACAATCATTAAAGATACTCGTATTTTGTTTGTTTCGTTTATTCCTTAATTTATTGGTTGTTAATTTTTCCCCATTCATTTTTCAAGTTCGCTGAGCTTATGATGTTTCTTACTTAGGCTTGAACCTCAACTATTGAGCAATGAGTTTCAAAAATTTTCGAGAATTATTCTCATTTGGATTTTCATAATAGATAGGAAAATTTGCACAAAATCACCTTAAGTTTGCCAATATTTGTAAACTCTCACCTTTATGTTTTTTTATAAGTTACCACCTTAAGTTTACAAAACGTTTATAAACTCCCACCATTTCACATAACACCGTTTGCTTGTGGGCCCCACTTTTCTTCCCCTGCCTATATATGTTTTGTTTCCCTCCATCCAAACTCATCTTCCCCCTCCAAAGGTTTGAAAGCTTCAAATTTTTCTGGAAATTTCAGGTAATTCTCGTTCTCCTCTTTACCTCCCTAAAATTCAGTATATGGGTGGGCATGCTATATAGAAATGAGTATGACCCATGCTTAAACTTGCCAAAAGAGCAGAAAATTACAGAGACATTTCATTGAACAAATTGTGGGCATGACCATAAACCTAACCCACCATAAATTCCTCCAAATTGATGAAATTAAGTAAGAAAATTACTGGAATTGTTGAAGAAACAAGTTAAAGCATTGAAATGTTAAAAATACCAACGCATAAAGAAAAATAGATTTTGTTGGGTTTCTCTAAGATGTGTTAGATACAAAATTGAAATGTTAAAACTCATTAAAATTACTCCTAAACAAACCTTTAAGAATTTAGAAGATCACTCTTATTGTCTGTTCACGAACTTATGGAAAAAAGGCAATTTGCAGCTGGAAATCTAGAATCGTTCGCAAAGTTTTAAAGATGGAAAGCTGAAATGGATGAGTCGATAGAGAGAGTTGACAATTCTAAACGAGGGTTTAGAGTTAAGATATTTTTTAGAGGATAGATTTGAATATTGGGTTAGATGTGTGCATAACTTAAGCTCAAAAGTAAGTCATCAATGGTGGAAAGAGGAAGAGATAAAGAGATGAATGGGGAAATGAGGATTTTGGAGGGAAAAGCAAAAGATTGTACTGATGTGAGGTCCAAAGTTAACGGAGTTAGGCAAATTCCGTCAAAAGGTGAGAGTTTACAAGGTTTGGTAAAGTTTAGGTGGTAATTTAAGAAAAAAATCATAAAGGTGGGAGTTTACAAATATTGGCAAACTTAAGGTGGTTCTATGCAAATTTTCCTAATAGATATGTATCAGTGAATGAGTCTTAAATATTGGACTTTTAAACTAATATATTACGAGTTAAGTATTAGGGATTGGACTTTGAGACCCTAAGCCCAAAATATGAGAAACTAGCGTAGTTTGTTTAAATTAATTGTGAAACTTGGAAACCAAAGTATGAGATCCGAAACACAAGATCTAAGACTCAAAATTCAAAATTTGAGACCCAGACTAACTAGTGTTCCTTTGTCACAAAATATTTGCATCACTTAATCTGAAATAAAACTATTCGTGTAACCTTATTTTACTGTGTTTTCTTTTTACCATTCTATAAATATAATAATCATATCATTTGTTTGGATTCATCTTGGTGCATTGGCAAACGTTATTTTTTAGATAAACTTTGAAATCCCCTTTCAAAGAAGTGCTCGGATGGACACTTATAAGCCTGGAAGAGCAATAAAGAAAAGAAGGAACATAAGCTACCGACTAGTGATCACCCTGGGCGGATTGTCCGAGCAGGTTTTATTTGGGTTGCACGTTTTTTCGGCAATTTGTTCCGATTTTGACTCGATTTGTTTCCAATCTTTTTGTAATTTTCTATCATTGTTTGTGACGGTTATTGGATGGTTTCTTTAGGGTCTACTTATATAAAGGGAACCATTAGACTCTAAATTAAGACATGCCATTAGAAGAAATTCTATTATAATCCTCTTAATATTTACCATTGAAGATGAGAAAAGCTCCCGAATCCCCCACGTAAAACCTTGCGTATTTACTTGGTTTCTTCTTCTTTATTGTTTTTCTCTCTGATATTTTATTGTTGATTATTGTTCCGCACTATCAACACAGATTCATTGTAGTCAAAACGTTAATCATTAAAGTGGTGCAAGTATTTTAAAAAAGATTAGTTAGGATATCAATTTAGAGTATTTTTTTAAGGGTAATGATATATTACCTGAAATAGTATTAAGTTGGGAATATATGCCACAACCACGTGTGAATCGTTGTTATTAATGTTTGAAAGTTACTTAAATTTCCTTATATAGGTTCTTATATACAGCCCTAAAGGTTGTATTTATCATTTTCCTTTTTTTAAACATAATTGGAGCTTATCTCTATTCCATAAGGGGATAGGAGGGGGCATCAAAAATCAACATTAATTTTTTTATTTCCTAATTAAATGGAACAAACTCTCTCTCTATTATTTTGGTATTTGCACCCGGTTCACCCTTCGGGCTGCATCCTGATCGAGGCCAAGTTTGGGTGCTTAGGTTCCATTCCTCTCCCAATGGTGTTGCAGGGATTCGAATACGGGTTCGTCCTACCTAAGCCAGTCCCTATCACCACTGGGCCAACATTTACTTGGTTACACACTCTCTCTATAACTAACTGTTTTCGCATTTTTATAATTTGAAAAGAAAATGTAACACCCTAATCAAACTAACTGTTATATTTTTGTGCAGATTTTTGTGCGATTCTGCACGCATTGCATGCATATAAGACTAGTTGACCCTTGTCCAGACAAACCTAAAATAATTAGAACCTATCTCTATACTATAAGGGAATATTCAAGGATGTTAAGTTTTTAGTTTTTTTGAATGTCAATATTTTAACCATATTATTTCATTTTCCAAAATCCTTATATGTTACTATTTCGCACGTATAACGTGCGCATAAGTAGAGCTGTCAAAAATTTATATAACACGCCAATACGACACGAATCGAATACGAAATATGTGGGTTAGTGTTGAGCATTCTTGACACGTTTACTTAAACGAGTCAACACGAATTTAACTGTTTAATAGATAGGTCGGGTTAGTGTTGAGATTTTCAACACGAAACTGACACGATTTTACCCGCTTAATTAAAACACATAGATTTTATAAAATTATAGTATGATATGAAAGTAAAAAAATAGAAATTTTGTAATTCAAACTTTAAATTTCAATACGAGAAAATGTTAATGGTTAGCCAAATATGAATTCATACAATGAAAGAACAAAAACTAGGCACGAAAAATCGATTTATTATCATAATTTTCTAAATTGTATGGCTTAAATGGGTTAAGTGAGTTGACGCGGCTAACCGTTTAATTAAACAGGTCGGGTTAGTGGCAAGGGTCTTTGACACGGTTAGTTAAATAGGTCGGGTTAGTGTGTTTTCGACACATTTATTTTTAATACGAACACGAAGTCGACACAATACGACATATTTGACAGATCTACATATAAGACTAGTCTACTATTATTAGAACTTATCAAACCTAAAACATCTATTTTTATCTAGGGATAACAACGCATCCCTATAGTTGTGCGAAATACCTGTACAAGAAACTATTTATGCTTTACACATACAATTGCAATCGGTATCTGTAGGAGGTGTTCTATGCTCTAGTGCACTTGCTTCTTGAACAAGTGGGAGATTGTTCGAAATGTTCAATAATCAAGTGCATATTTTATTGTTAGTCATAATATAATAAGATTGTATTAATACGTTCATATATAATTAATATTAAGAAATTAATTATGCTTTGCTAGAGCCAATATTTACTATTTGGACTTTTAGTCCTAACTGAATATTAATTGGGTCCTATTGGCTCACACAATAAGTAACTATCCGAATTAATTCATCACGTGGACTAATTATATGATCATAAGCCCAACAGGTTACAAGTTGGACTTGGATTAGAATTAACTAAACCTAATTGGATTAGGGATAAAGATAGATTACTCTATATAAGATAGAGTAAATAGGCGCCTAATAATATAACAAATCAACATTGTTAAGAAGATTAGAGCGCTTAATTAGAAGCTAAGAGTTTTGGTCTTCCAACTTTCATATAACCAAAAAGCTACGTGAGAAACAAAGGAATTTTGTTCTTTTTGGTAGTAATCAAGAAAAGTTGTTGGAGATCGTTCTAGCAGACGAAGATTCGGAATAGAGTTGCTTGTGGATACCGATAGAGGAAGGACACTTGTGCTTCTAACGTCTTACCGCAATTATTCGTCTGAAGGATGTCACGCGACAAAGGTATAATCTTTACTCGACAATTAACGTGTTTCATACATATTAATATATGGTTGTTGGGATTAGATTTGATAAATAGTTTATCATGTTCCGTACTATTAAGAATTAATAGATTAAAAACCTAACAGTATCGATTACAGAATGTTAAGTGCAAAACTTATAAAACAAATCTCATTGCGATGGCTGTTAAAAGGATCTTTTGCATGTATTCTGGATTTCGCTTGGTGTCACTTTGTGATTTAGCACGTCGTCTGATAATGTGGTGGAATACAACCTACTAATATTAATACTCATTTTGAAAAGAATCTCATTTTGTCTTGGTACTAGAGTTGGACTTGGATTGACAGTGTGAGCTTGGTCCAACTAGATACGAGCCTCCAACAACTCCCAACAATTGGCATGGTTTGAGACTTGAGAATCACAGATTGTTTGGTTGTAGATATGATATTTTCTTTGTCTATTAAAGGATTTCTCATTATTTTATTTCTGTTTGTTATAATAATATTTTTTATTTTTTTATTTGGATACGATACATGAATTATAATATTGTTTTCTTTATAAAATATTTGACCCTATTTTTTTTTTTAAAATAAAAATTTAGACTAACATTAACCTCCCTTTATAAACTTTGTGGCATGTTAAAGTATAAGCTTGATAATTCTTATTCAACAAAAATGAAAAAAGTAAAATTCATGTGAGGGTATGCCAACTTGCCAAGGGCCTTTGATGAATGATGAGAGTCATGAGACCTTATTATGAAACTTTTGCATGACAGGATATTTCCTTGGTATATATTGTATATTTGTATGTCATGTGGGGGCAGCCCGAGTCATGTCCAACTCTATTAACACCGTTTTTATTCCAAATTTGTCATTTCTTCTAAAATAGTCATACACTATGGTTTATAAGGCTAAGTGACGCCAAATTATCATTATTGGAAATTTTAAGGCTAAGTTACCTCAAACCTGATTAACCAAACGCAAACGAAAAGGAAATAGAGAATTACCATAATATCATGTCCTCTGTTTTTGACAGTAGCGTTGGCTGACTTGTAGAACTTGGTGATTTCCTGAGTTTTGGGTATGACTTGCACTCTTCGATGTAATAGATCAATGGGAGATTGATATTTACCCGTCTTACATTTTGCCCATTCTTCCTTAATATGTCCCCACCTTTCTGGACCCCTTTCACTTCCTCTCATATAATCAAACTCTGTCTCATCATCTGCCACAAAAAATAAAAAAAAAAATGTATTTTCGAGTTTAGCTCATAAATCTTGTGAGTAATATCCATAAACCCATAAATCATAAACTTATACCAAGAAACACTGTCACTTGTGTTTTATTTCGAGATTCATATGATATAGAGGGTACAATGAACAAAAATAGGCCGTACTTATATTAACTGTACATAAAATTGGAAACTGATTCCAAAAATCAAATAACAAAAAACGATAACGAAAAGACACTTGTAAAACAAGTTTATGGCATCAAACAAAAGCTATATGCAAATCTTACCGACTTCTTGAGCTGTAGTTGATTCTAAGAGCAGAAAGAGGAGAAGAATAGAGAGAAATAGGGAGGAAATGAGCATGGAAGATTTCTTCATTTTGTTTTGCATAAGATTAGTATGTAATAGTACTAGTCTTTGAGCTTTGAGATGTTCTTAGGTTCGAATTTATAGAATAGTTGTGCTCTTGCTATTTCAATCTTTATTAAATTGTAATTATAGTATAAGAAAGGAAAAAAAATACTCCCTCCGTCCCAAATTAACTGCTACATTTGACCAAAAAGTAAAGTACTTTTTGGTCAAATGTAGCAGTTAAGTTGGGACAGAGGGAGTATATAACAATTTCTGCACACTTTCGCATATAGTGATGTTGGGTTTTAGCTACCGTTGACAACTTCCAGTCTTCTAGGCTACAGCTAACGTCAGTTTAATATTCTAATTTTGTCACAATTGACTTACAAATACATTTTTTTTTATTTTCACAGGTGACTCTTCCACGTTTTGCTCCATCATTCGGATTGGAGTACCATGAAGAGTCAAATATGCAATCGCAAATAATTTTAGCAAGTATCAATGGAAAATTCTGATGGCTATAACCCACAACTTTTATAACTTATGGGTAAATTTTCTTTGTGATCTTATTGAAAATCTATGTCATTCTCGTTTTTAGTAAAATATGAATGTAAATAAGCTATTCAAAGGGAAGTTATGTCTAGTTTCTAAAATACTTAGCGTTGTTATAGTGAATTAATGTAAATTAATTTCAAATAAGTTTAGTTTAGTTTAATTCAGTTTAGTCTAGTTCAGCTTAACTCAGTTCAATTTTGTTCAATTACGTTCAACTCTTGTTGCGTCAATGCTTTTAATTCATTTCACTTAAGTCCAGTTCAGTTCGATCAGGTCAGTTTAATTCAACTTAATTCAATTGAGCGTCACTCAACTAAAAAATCAGTCTTTTAACAAGTTTTCCATTTATATTACTTTTCAGCATACATCACCAGCCATGCAACAACACCATGCCTATTGTAGCAAACCATCTTAATTTTTTTTTTGACACCTGCTCAGTGTTACCTAAGAAAGCGAAAACTCAAATAAATTACATCTACAGTAGTTGGCCATCTTATGGGCTTGTTCAACCTCTTTCCGGGACACTTTCAGAATTGTGCACCATTGTAGTTCACTGGCCGCTTTCCTAATTTCCTGTATCGTCCAGTTGACTTCTAGATTCGTCTGCGCCTGATTTCGTAATAAGGTGATTAGCTCGGAGGAGTCTGTCTGAATTTGAAGTTCTACCACTTGTTGTTGTAAGCCCCATTTAATACCATTTAGACAGGAAACTGCCTCGGTTTGTAGTGCTGACGTCGCGGCCCCGTAAGATCCTCCCCCTTTGATTATCCAATGGTTTGTATCCGCAGTGTCGTCAAATCTTGTTTGTTTCCTTAACCATGCCATTCCTTCTGCTTTAGTGGTTTTTTCCCACGAACCATCTGTTGCAATAATCATGGTCGGGAAACCATGTACATTTCTGCATATGTTTGCAAGGAAGAACCCCGGGGGTAGTCTGAGTGAGGACCAGAGTTCGAAGGAGCCTGGCCTACTATTAAGTTGGCTTTGTTCTGAAATACATGTAGTTCATCCCATGCTCGGTTTCTGGTTTCTCGCATGTGAGAAATCCCCATGTTGTGTTTCGGAAAACCATATTGTTTCTCGTACACCAGATGGTCGAAAGGGTTATAGCAAACATAACAATGTTACCTTCGTCTCGAGTGGTCGAGTTAGGTATAGAATCAATCGTGTACTGGACTACTTCCCCAAAGTTGGAGTTGGTTGTCGAGTTCACAGGTTGGAGGGTCGGAGTATCCACCCATAATTGGCCAATCATCAGGCATTGACTAAACAAATGCATTGCCGTTTCTGGATACACAAGACACATCGGGCAACTGTCCTCAATTACAATTTTCCGTTTGCTAAGTTGGTCCTTTGTTGGAAGGATGTTCCTCCATATTTTCCAAAGGAACATTTTCCATTTTGGGGGAAGGTTAGCGTGCCATAACTTCTTCGCTACCCTGGCCGTTTCGTTCTCGTCTCTGCTATAACTATGCATTTGCTGTTTTTCCAACTTCAGCAAGTAGGCGTATCCTGATTTCGTTGTAAACTGGCCTGACTTAGTATTCTGCCAGTAGATGTGATCATCATGGTTTTCTTGTGGAATTTCCATCCCCAAGATACGTTGGGCGTCTTCCCAGGCAAAGTATTTACGCACCTTTCCCCCCTCCCAATAACGCGGATTATGGTGCAGGAATTCCTCAACATGCCAGTCCTGTGTTTCCTGTACCTGGTCACTATTCTTTGGAATTGGGGTTCTACCTTCCACCCAGGGGTGATGAAAGGCCTTCACCATCCTTCCATTACCTATCTTCCAAGCGTACCCGGCCGCGAAAAGTCTTCCGGCCTTTTCCATACCTCGTCCTGAAAAAGATTTTGCCCCCATACTCCCATTGGTCCTGTCATGAATCCGTGGCGATTTGAGTGCTTCCATTACTTTAAGCCGCTTTCCTATTACTTGGGTTACAAGTAATTGTGGGTTTTTGTGCATTCTCCAGACTTGTTTCATTAATAGGGTTTTGTTTACTACCTCCAGATTTCTAACCCTTAGTCCTCCCATGCCCTTTGGGGTTTGAACTGTTACTTTGTTCATCCAGTGGACCCTGGTGCTTCCATGTTTGGCCCACAGAAAGTTAATCAATAGAGAATCAATCTTACCAACTATTGATTTTGGGAGAAGGACACTGCTCATTATATGCGTCACCTTCAGGATAAGTACTGTGTTTATAAGCAGAATCTTCACCTGAAGTGAGAAGGGGGTATTATTCCAAGCTAAGATTTTCCCGGATATTCGGTGGATCAAAAACTGGTAGTGTTGGTTTTTCTTCCCTGGCAGGTCAATTGGAGAGCCGAGGTGGTGGTCCATTGTAGTAACTATAGGCATCCTGAGTATGTCATTGCACTGTTGACGGTCCCTTTCATGCATTAGGGGACTGTATTTGACGTAGGATTTACTCAGATTGATCTATTGACCGGAGGCTTTCGCAAACCGGCTAAGAATAGTTGCTAACGCCATACAAGAGTCCTTATTTGCCTGAAAAAATAGCACGACGTCATCGGCAAAAAATAAGTGTGAGATAGAGGGCCCATTCCTGTGAATTTTAATTCCCTTGAAAAGTTTGATTTCTTCTGAGATGCTGAGAGTGCGAGACAGGATATCCATACAGAAGAGAAAGAGATATGGGGATAAGGGGTCCCCCTGCCTAAGACCACATTCAGGATCGAACTTTTCCGACAGGTGATTATTGACCAGAATTTTAAAGGAGACCGTAGATAAGCACTGTTGTATCAATTGGAGCCAGAGGGGAGGAAAACCATAAGCTCGGAGTACTTTAAGAAGGAAGTTCCATTCTACTCTATCGTAAGCTTTACTGATGTCCATTTTGATGGCAGCTTTAGGGTTCTTTGTTTCTTTGGAAGAGTTAATAAGATGTAATAATTCCTGGCTTATTATCACATTGTCTGTCATGTGGCGCCCCGGAACAAAAGCTAGCTGAAAGTGTGAGATCAACATTGGGAGAACCCTTTTCATCCTGTTCACCAAACACTTCGAAAGGCATTTATAGATTGTATTACAAAGGCTGATAGGTCGGAGCTGTCCTACCTCCTCTGGAGACTCTACCTTGGGAATGAGGATCATGATAGTTTGGTTCCATTCTTTGAGTAGATACCCTGTGGTAAAGAAATGCTGTATAGCTCGTATTATTGACTCTCCCACTATGTTCCAGTGTAGTTGGAAAAATTCTGCCGACATACCATCTGGTCCTGGAGATTTAGACCCTTTAATTGAGAACATAGTTGTTTTAATTTCCCATTGAGAAAGTGGTTTATTCAAGGCTAGTACCTGGTCTTCAGTAAGGCTTGGTAAATCCAGTTCTCGCAACAGGAGATCAGCTTCATTTTCCGGATTCGTGGTAGAATTAGTTTTGGTGGTAAAAATGTCTTTCCAGAAGTCGGTAATGAGTTTTGTAATTCCAGTAGTTCCTTCCACCCATTCCCCCTCATTATTTTCCAGCATAAGGATCTCGTTTTTCCTTTGCTTTTTCTTTGCCTTTTGGTACAGGAGTTTAGTAGGCAAGTCTCCGTTTTGAATCCATCTTGCTTTTGCTCTTTGTTTCCAATATATGTTACCTAGTTCATACTCAGTGATTTTTTGGTGTGCAAAGAGGCTATAGTCTCGTGAGTTTACAGTTATGCCCCTTGGGTTGACTAATGCTCCAGCGGTGTTTAGGGACTTGATGAATCGGATTTTCAGGTCCTATCTTGATATGTTCGTAGTTGTGTTCATTGATGATATTCTTATTTATTCTAAGGATGCTGGTGAGCATGAAGAGCATCTTCGCACTATTTTGCAAGTTCTAAGGGAGAATAAGTTGTATGCTAAGTTCTCCAAGTGCGAATTCTGGTTGGAGAAAGTTGCATTTCTTGGCCATATTATTTCTGAAGAAGGCGTTTTAGTGGATCCTTCAAAGATCCAAGTTGTATCGGAGTGGCCTACTCCAAGGAGTGTGACTGAGATTCACAGTTTTCTTGGTTTGGCGGGTTATTATAGGAGGTTTGTGAAAGACTTCTCAAAGATAGCTCGGCCTTTAACTGCATTGATGAGGAAAGATACTAAGTATTAGTGGGATGATGATTGTGAGAAGGCATTCCAGATTCTGAAGGAACGTCTCACTACAGCTCTTGTGTTGACGCTGCCTGATGAAAATCTAGAGTACGAAGTGTATACAGATGCTTCGAAGAATGGTCTTGGTTGTGTGCTTATGCAGAATAGAAAGGTTGTTGCCTACGCTTCTAGGCAATTGAAGAACCATGAGGTTAATATTCCGACACATGATCTAGAGTTGGCAGCTGTTGTTTTTGCAGATTTGGCATCATTATTTCTTTGGCACATCATTTAAGATATTTTCGGACCATAAGAGCCTGAAATACATCTTCACTCAAAGAGAGATGAACATGAGGCAGAGCAGGTGGTTGGAACTGATCAAAGATTATGATATGGAAATTCAGTACAATGAGGGTAAGGCTAATGTTTTTGCAGATGCACTTAGTAGAAAAACTTCTCATTATTTTGCAGACCTTGCGTTCCAAAAATCGTCTTAGAGAGGAGTTTCAGCGTCTCGATGTGGAGATAGTGCAAACAGGAGCTCAGCTTAATGCTCTAACTATTCAGTCGACTTTGTTTGACGAGATCAAGGAAGCACAAGTAAATGATCAGTTTCTGAAGGACAAGCAAGCTAATGAGCTTGTCAATTTCACAGTGATTGAGGATGGTAGTGTGAGGTTCAAAGGGAGATGGTGTGTTCCTAATGTTTCTGAGTTAAAGAAGAAGATTTTGGAGGAAGCTCATACAGCACAGTACTCTGTACATCCTGGAGGGGATAAGATGTACAAGGATCTCAAGCGGACTTTTTGGTGGCCTCATATGAAGACAGATGCCGCTAAGTACGTCTCGAGATGCCTGACTTGTCAGAAGCTCAAGAGTGAGCATAAGAGGCCTCAGGGAATGATTCAGCCTTTAGAGGTTCCACAGTGGAAATGGGATTCGATCTCTATGGATTTAATTTGTGAACTTCCAAGGACACCGAAGGGGAATAATATGATTTGGGTGATTGTGGATCGTCTTACCCAGTCTGCTCATTTTTTTCCCATGAAGGATACTTTCAAGCATGAGCGATTGGTTGTTGCTTATAGAGAGCACGTGATTAGACTTTATGGTGTTCCGAGTGATATTGTTTCACATAGGGATCGTAGATTTTTGTCTAACTTTTGGCAGAAGCTTCAGGAAGCTCTAGGGACTAAGTTTAAGATGAGTATAGCTTTTCACCCTGCTAACAATGGTTAGACGGAGCGCACTATTCAAACATTGGAGGATATGTTGAAAGCTTGTGCCTTAGAGTTTCATGGTTCTTGGGAGGATAAGCTTGATCTGATAGAGTTCTCGTACAATAATAGTTACCATTCTACCATTCAGATGGCTCCGTATGAAGCTTTGTATGATCGTCGATGTCGTACTCCTTTGTGTTGGAGTGATATTGGTAAATCCGTTGTGATTGGACCATAGATGATTCAAGAGACCACTTAGCAAGTAAAGCTCATCCAGCAGAAAATGAAGGAGGCACAAGATAGACAAAAGAGCTATGGCGATAAGCATCGTCGTCATGAGGAATTTGAGGTAGGAGAAAACGTATTGCTTAGAGTTTCTCCGATGAAGGGAGTGATGCGATTTGGAAAGAAAGGAAAGTTGAGCCCTAAGTTCATTGGCCCTTATTGAGATTTTGGAAAGGATAGGAGAGCTTGCTTATAGATTGGCGTTGCCACCATGCGTTGATCGTGCGCATAACGTATTCCATATTTCTCAGTTACATCGATACATTAGTGACCCTTCGCATGTGCTACAACCCGAGTCTCTACAGTTAGATGATAACATGACTCATGAGGAGTTTCCAGTTAAAATTCTAGATCAAAAAGTTCGGAAAACTCGCAAAGGTGAGACAAAGATCGTAAAGGTGTTATGGTCAAATCACAACTCGGAGGAGTGTACTTGGGAAGCCGAGGATGCCATGCGTCTTAAATACCCCCATCACTTCAACGAGGTAAACTTTAGTTACGAGGACGTAACTCCCTTTTTAAGGGGGGTAGAATGCGTACCTATTTCGCGCTTTTAGTGTCCAAAGTTATTATAATACAAGTTTAGTGGTTAATTTTGTTATGTGTTTAATTCTCTACTTGTTATATTAGGATGGTAAGATGCAAGTTGAATGTTTATATTTCAAGTGTTTAGTAGTTGCGTAAGCTATAGAGTTAATGAGCTATTTTGAAAAACAAGAGTCTAAGTTTGAATGTTTAATTGTGTGATTCATACTTTAAGTTTCGGGACGAAACTTATTTTAAGGGGGGTAGATTGTTACAACCCTTATTTTTATATATTGTTCGTAAGTATTTAAATTAAATTATTTTAAATTAGTCTTTTATTAAATTATTTTCCTTCCATACTTTGACTTTAACTTAGAAGTAGTCAAAAATCTATTCCTAGACTTATTAGATTAGATACCCATTAGTTAGTAAAATAGATAGAAAAGATAAGTTAGAAGAAAAGAGGAAAAAAAGAAAAGAAAAGAAAAGAAAAGAAAAGAAAACAAACCAAAAGTATTCAGAGCAGTAAACTTACCTTCGGCTGCTCTTCAACGCAATTTAACTCCCCTGCCTCCATCTTCTTTTTCTCCTTTCTTTAAGACTCATCTACTCCATAATTCAAGCTTACATAGTTACATTCAAGTCTTTGCTCATCCATCATCACTTGAACCATTCATCATCATTCTATCTTAGTTGTTTTTGGGCGTTTTGGATTGAAAGGAAAGGACAAGTTTTGGACGTTTTTTTAGGTAGAATTTAGGGTCAAAAGAGATGAAATTTTGGGACTTTCTTCATTAGTCTACTTTCCGATTCTCCAATTTATCAAGTAAGATTTATTCTCATGTTTTAATTTTAGTTTATGTGTTAATTTTCGACTAGGGTTTTTTTTTGTTAAATTAGGGTTCTTAAGAAAAATAATTTGGGGAAAACTTATACTATCATTAATTTGTTTAATTGGGATACATTTTATGTGTAATTTGCATTAATTAACATATGTCTGAGTTTAGTTTGCAAAAATTAATACTTTTGAAATTACTATGAATTCTTGCTATATTAGATTGATGATTAGTTTCTTATGTAGAGTTAATAGTTGAATTTCAGTTTAGAATATTATAGTTATTGTGAGTTTAAATGTTATTTTGAAATTCTTGAGTATATTGGATTAGTTGTTAGTTTTAAATCCTAAGTTGAATTATAATTGAATGATTGTATATTTGATAAGCTTATTGTTTGGCATATAGTTGGTGTAGGTTGTTGGTGTTGTTGGTGTTGTTGTTGTTGTCGTTGTTGTTGTCGTTGTTGTTGTTGTTGTTGTTGTTGTTGTCGTCGTCGTCATGGTTGTATGGCATTGTTAAGAGTATAGAATGAAGGAGGAGTTAGTTGGTGGGGAAATAATATGGATTGATATTAGAGTCAAAATTAGTTTGACATTTGTTAACCAAACTTGACCGGTCTGACTTTTGTTGACCAAACTTGACCATTTTGACTTTTGTTGACCAAACTTGAATAGTTTGACTTTTGTTGACTTTTGTGTTCTGTTGACTTTGAGTCATTTTTAGAATTAGCCAAATCTCATTAACTACGTTAGGTTATTTGTATATGAATTACTTGAAGTATAGTCAAGTGACTTATACTATACTATATTATATTGTAGATTGTAGGTTCGTAGAAGAGCCTTATTGACTTGAGATTCAGTTTGGTTGATTGTGGTTGTTGAAAAGGTAAGATTTCTTATTAAGACTTGCACAGAATATATTGGAAAATGAATGATGTTGGTTTAAAGTTTATATTGATATTTTACAAGGTTTTATTTGGTTTACATATGGAGATCTAAAAAGAGTTTTACATTATTTATATATTGAGATTTAAAAGGTTTTACATTGTTTATATAATGGGATTTAAATCGTTTTGACGATATTTATTGTGAAAGAAAATTATGAGATTCAAAAGGGAGGAAGTTCCTCATATGCCAAGTTGAGATTTAAAAGGAGGATGTTCCTCATTGCTACAGGTTTTGAGTAAACTAGAATGTTTCTATGTTTACTTAATTATGATTTATCATGTTTTATAAGAATGTTTCTGTGGGGTTGCCGGTAAACGGTATTCCTCGGGTTTGGAAGTAGGTTGAGTTTTGTTTCAACCATTATTAAGTAGTTGGGTGTATGTTGATCAATACACTTGCCATTTGTCTTCCTTCTTGGTTCATTATCAAGTTAGGGGTATGCATACTAGGGGCTTTGGTGTTTACCTGTCTCATGAGCCTAGCTAGCTCATTGGAGTTTAATATTTCCTACTCACAGGTGTTAGAAACTGACTGTTTACAATGACTGAACAAAGACTAAATTCAAGGCTGTGTCGCGGTAGAAGACCACTGACTTGAAAGCAATTACGGCCCGACTATGGTGGTAATCGCAACTGGCCGGAAAGCTCCCCAAGGTTAACACAGCGACCTTTCTAAGTCACCACTAACAGAGAAAGATCTTGGAGACTGTTTATGCACGTACCCAGTGTTTAGAAGAGAGAAAGAAGAAGAGAAGAGAAGTGAATTTCGGATGCCAAACTGAGGTAGCAATGGACTGATTTTATAGTAAAAGAATCAGGCCAAATAAGGAAGGTAATAAACAGAGGGAGGAAATCAAGGGCGACAATAAAGGCCATTAACACTGTAACGTTTAAAAACGTTTCAGTTTTACATGTTACCGTTACACATAGTTGGGCTCGGGTCCAAAAAGATAAGCTCCAGCTCAGCTCTTCCCAGAACCCAGAACCCAGAACCCAGATCCCAGGTCCCAGGCCCAGCCCGGTCCGGTCCGGGCGGGCGGCGCGCGCGCGCGTGTGTGTGTGATAGCAAGCCCAAACCCAAGTTTGATCTCCAACCACAAAAACCAACCAAGTACTCAACTCAATAAACATGAAGAGGAAGGGAGTTAATAAACAAAGGCAAGCTCCCTTCCATAGGAGATGTGGGATGTTTGGAAAAAACACAAGTAGGCTTTGCAAGCCTTAACTCCAACAATCCCCCACAAAGGCTTTGAAAAGCAAAAGAAATTCCTGGGTAAGGAAAGGAAGGTACTTAAGCATCAATATCTTTCGATTTGAATTGATACATAGTGGAGTGAGGCAACAACTTACTTTCTAGTGAGTGAATTTCTCTTGAACTCACCAGAGTTCCGTTGAGACCCCCACAACACATACCTACCTTAAGAACGTGCAGTCTCCGCGATACAACACAAGCGCTTTATAGCCATGCGCACACCTTGGGTCTCATAAGTGCTCTAGAAAGACAGCCCAGTCTTTCATAGAAGGCGGCTTAACCTCCACACTTACGTAGGTAGTCCATTAAGTGTTCCTCAATAACACCACCCCGAGGGATATGAAACTATTAAGAGCAAAAGCTCAACCTCACAATATAAATCCATCAAGTGCGTCTCAATAGCACCACCAAACAGGCTATGGATTTAGAAAGCACTACCAACACGCCATAGGGATGAGTAATGTAGTGCAAGTTAAGATTCTATGGCTTCGTTTGACCACAAACGGGTATCCACCATAAACTCTCAACTAATGGGCCTAAGCCCCATCCCCCTCGACGACTCTAGGACAACTCTCCTAGATAATCCCTTAGTAAAGGGATCAGCAAGATTTCTTTCGGACCTGACATAGTCCAAAGAAATCACCCCATTTTTCAGGAGTTGTTTCACGACTCCATGTCTGATCTGTATGTGTCTTTTCTTACCATTGTAGACACTGTTCTTAGCAACGCCAATGGCTGCTTGAGAATCACAGTGAAGGGAGACAGGAGCACCCTGTCCTCCCCATAATGGAATATCAGACAAAAGGTTTATCAACCACTCAGCTTCTTGCCCTGCCAACTCGAGTGCAATAAACTCAGACTCCATGGTTGAGCGTGCTATACAAGTCTGTTTCGAAGACTTCCACGAAATAGCACCACCACCAAGAGTAAACACGTAACCACTAGTTGAACTAATCTCATCATTACCTGAAACCCAGTTTGCATCACAAAATCCTTCAAGTACAGCAGGAAATTTAGAGTAGTGCAAACATAGATCAACTGTTCCTTTCAGGTATCTAAGAAGACGATGAAGAGCATTCCAATGTTCATTACTAGGGTTATGAGTATACCGACTCAGTCGACTCACTGCATAGGCTATGTCAGGTCGAGTACAGTTCATGAGGTACATCAAACTACCTATGACTTTCGCATATTCACTTTGAGAAACACTTTCTCCTAAATTCTTAGTCAAATGAATACTAGGGTCATAGGGTGTACTCACTGGAGCAACATCAAAGGAGTTAAATTTTTTAAGCACCTTTTCCACATAATGAGACTGACTAAGGGAGATGCGACCGGAGGTTTTCTTAAGTCTTACTCCTAAAATCACATCAGCTTCTCCCAAATCCTTCATCTCAAACTTCGATGCCAAGAAAAGTTTAGTATCATTTACCACCTTTAAATTGTTACCAAAGATCAACATGTCATCCACATAAAGACATATGATTACACAATCTGATCCTATTAGCTTTAAGTAAACGCAAGAGTCAGAGTTGTTGACAATGAAGCCATTTGACACAATAGTACTGTCAAATTTTTCATACCACTGTTTTGGTGCTTGTTTGAGACCATATAAGGACTTCCTCAACTTACACACTTTATCTTCTTGACCTTGCACCACGAAACCCTCAGGTTGAGACATATAAATCTCCTCCTCTAAGTCACCATTCAAGAAAGCAGTCTTAACATCCATCTGATGTATGACTAAGTCATGAATAGCAGCAAGAGCTAACAGGGTCCTAATGGTGGCTATCTTAGTCACAGGAGAATAAGTGTCAAAGTAATCTAGTCCTTTCCTTTGAGTGAAGCCCCTAATCACAAGTCTGGCTTTAAACCTCTCAATGGTCCCATCAGGTCTCAACTTCTTTTTAAAGATCCATTTGCTATCTATGGTCTTTGATCCCTTAGGTAAGTAAGTTAATTCCCAAGTGGAATTAGACACTATGGAATCTAACTCGCTCTTAATGGCCTCTTTCCAAAAACTAGCATCCACAGATCTCATTGCTTCCTCAAAAGTCTTAGGGTCCTCTTCTATCATGAAAGCATAGACCAATTCATCACTCAACAAGTCAATACAGGAGCTCTCAGACAGAAAAGCAGTGACAAAATCAGAACCAAAGTCTTTTGCTACTCTAGGTCTTTTACTTCTCCTAGGTTCATCTATAGCACCAGAACTACTAACATGCAAATCAACTGAAGTACTACTTAAAGTCAAATCAGCAGGAACATCACTAGTAGGTAAAAAAACCGTAGGAGAAGAACATGAAGGCATGGAAGCAACATCACCCTTTTTCAAGGGAAAAACATGTTCAAAGAACTCAGCGTCTCTGTACTCACAAATAGACCTATCACTCAAAGTCATGAACCTATAGGCAGCATGAGCATAACCAATAAATACTGCATCAAAGGTCTTGGGTCCAATGTTTGACCTTTTATAGTCAGGTAGCCCAACTTTAGCTAGACACCCCCACACTCTCAAGAAGCTCAAGTTTGGAGTAAACCCCTTCCATAATTCATAGGGAGTCTTATCTAACCTTTTGTGAGGTACTCTGTTAAGAACATGACAGGCTGAAAGGACTGCTTCCCCCCACATTTCATCAGGCAACCCAGAACTTACAAGCATAGCATTCATCATGTTTTTCAAAGACCTATTTTTCCGTTCAGCTATACCATTCTGTTGGGGTACATAAGGTGCACTAAGTTCATGAATAATACCCAATTTCTCACAATGGTCATTCAAAGAGAAGTTTTCAAACTCTCTACCTCTGTCAGATCTAACCCTCTTGATTTTCCTATCAAGTTGGTTTTCTACTTCGGCCTTATATTTGATGAAAGCTTCCCCTGCCTCACTTTTGGCTTTGAGAAGGTAAATCTTAGTGTACCTCGAAAAATCATCAACAAATGAAATATACCAGAATTTTCCTCCTCTACTCCTAGTGTTCTGGAAGTCAGCTAAGTCCGTATGAATCAACTCTAGAAGTTGTGTGGTCCTTTGAGTCACAGTTTTGCAAGGTTTCTTAGTGAATTTTGCTTCAACACAAACTGGACACTTAGAAAACTCAGTAGTCGACAGATTAGGAATTAAAGCTAAGGTCCTTAGTCTCTTAATGGAAGCAACATTCACATGCCCTAATCTACCATGCCACAAATTTAAAGACTCAGCAATATAAGCAGAACCAGAAACAGTTTTATTAAAAACAGCAGAAATAGAAGAAGCAACATTCAGAATAAATAAACCTCCACTTAAATACCCCTTCCCAACAAATTCCCCACCACGAGTCATTACAACTTTGTCAGCCTCAAAAACAATTTTCAAACCAGCTTTGTTTAATAAGGCACCAGACACTAAGTTGCGACGCATAGTAGGAACATACAACACATTAGAAAGGGAGAGGGTTTTTCCAGAGGTAAGTTTAAGAGTGACCTTTCCTCGTCCAAGTACTCCAGCAGTTGCAGCATTGCCCATGTAGACACACTCGCCTTCAGAAGCATCCTGAAAATCATGGAGCAGCTCCTTGTTTGCACAGAAATGTCTTGAAGCCCCAGTGTCTAGAATCCAATCAGTACTGTTCTCGATCAGATTTGCTTCAACAACCACAGCAGCGACAATGTCGTTTGATTCAGCAAGGTTGGCCTGAGGTCCTTGTTTTTGCACAGAACCTTGGCGTTGAGGGCATTGGTAAGCCTTATGATCTGGCTTGCCACAGACATAACAGAGGACAGACTTCTTTTGAATCTTGCTATCCGGTTTGTTAAATTTGCCTTGCTTCTTTCCTTTGTTATTACCCTTTTTCCCTTTTCCCTTAAACTTATCAAAGCCTGATGGAGCAGCAGATTCCACCAGGTTAGCTTTAGTGGTATTAACAGAAACTGAATCTAGATTGTCCTTAAGGCGATTTGCCTCTTCAATCCTCATATGACTTATTAATTCCTGAAGAGACAGGAATTCTTTTCTGTGTTTCAGATTATTTCTAAAATCTCTCCAAGAAGGGGGAAATTTTTCTAGTAAAACATTAGCTTGAAATACTTCACAAATTTTCATGTCCTCATTAAGAACATCAGCACAGAGATTTTCGAACTCATGAACTTGATCCATGACTGGCTTATCATCAACCATACGGAAAGCCAGCCACTTGCCAACAACATATTTCTGTTTTCCAGCATCATCAGCCCCATATTTTTTCTCTAGGGCCTCCCAAATCAGTTTTGAACTTTTATGAACCACAAACAAATCATACAGATTATTGATCATCAGATTAAGGAGGTGGAAACGGACAGTTTTATTATCTTTTACATATTTTTCAATTTCGTCCTCTTTCTTCTTAATTTCAGTAGCAGAAGGAGAAGAGGATGAGTCACCTGTAGTAGTAAGCGCAGTGGGACAGTCCTTGAAAAGGACGTAGTCAATGTCCAATTGCTCAAAGAACATCAGCAATTTCGAAGACCAACGTTTGTAGTTGTTTCCGTCAAGAGATTCGAGCTTGGACAGATGAGACACGGATTTGCTTGAAAAATCAGCCATTGCAAATTAAATAATTGCTTTCAAATTGTTAGAAACTGACTGTTTACAATGACTGAACAAAGACTAAATTCAAGGCTGTGTCGCGGTAGAAGACCACTGACTTGAAAGCAATTACGGCCCGACTATGGTGGTAATCGCAACTGGCCGGAAAGCTCCCCAAGGTTAACACAGCGACCTTTCTAAGTCACCACTAACAGAGAAAGATCTTGGAGACTGTTTATGCACGTACCCAGTGTTTAGAAGAGAGAAAGAAGAAGAGAAGAGAAGTGAATTTCGGATGCCAAACTGAGGTAGCAGTGGACTGATTTTATAGTAAAAGAATCAGGCCAAATAAGGAAGGTAATAAACAGAGGGAGGAAATCAAGGGCGACAATAAAGGCCATTAACACTGTAACGTTTAAAAACGTTTCAGTTTTACATGTTACCGTTACACATAGTTGGGCTCGGGTCCAAAAAGATAAGCTCCAGCTCAGCTCTTCCCAGAACCCAGAACCCAGATCCCAGGCCCAGCCCGGTCCGGTCCGGGCGGGCGGCGCGCGCGCGCGCGTGTGTGTGTGATAGCAAGCCCAAACCCAAGTTTGATCTCCAACCACAAAAACCAACCAAGTACTCAACTCAATAAACATGAAGAGGAAGGGAGTTAATAAACAAAGGCAAGCTCCCTTCCATAGGAGATGTGGGATGTTTGGAAAAAACACAAGTAGGCTTTGCAAGCCTTAACTTCAACAACAGGTTTCAAAACAGTTACATTTTAAATGTATTTACAGAATTATTTTAGAAAAAGAAAGATTGAAAGTTGAGATTATTGAAAAATTGTTTTATCTTATATATTTGATCTGTACAGGTTTGAAATGAATTTGTAAGATATTCCTATATATCTTAGCTGCACATTGGATAGTTTTGTTTTATAACAGTATGAAATCTTGCTCAACCTTTTTGTTGATACTATAGTGTTCAATGTGCAGGGACTTGAAGGCGGTTAGCTCAAGGTCGGGTTAAATAATGTGACGGATTTAGTTATGTTTTAGTATGTTTAATAAGACTTCCGCTGTTATTCATTTGACTTTAGTATTTTATTTCAGTCTATAATAATTATTTAGATTCTGGTTAGTTTAATTATTTAAACCTTGTTGACTAATTATTTTCAGTTAGAACCTTTTGTCTTGCGGTGATTATCATTACTTATCGCGGCATAACACCTTCGAAATTTCCTTTAATTATTTATTATATTGCATTTTCAAAGTAGAGGAATTTCAGGGGTGTTAGATAAACAACCATCAAATTGACAACAAGTAGTCCAACAGGAAAAGTCATACACATATGAACAAGTTCAATACATGAAAATGAATCAGATCAACATTCCTAACATGATACTACATTATCTACATTTCTCATTCTGCTGTTGCTTGGGTGAAGAAGGACAATGTTGGGCTTTGTATGGACCCGATCCACTGCCCGATCGGGCCAGTGATCGGGTGGGCCCATATTTGGCTTATGAGGGTTGTGCTGCTGCGTGGAATAAAAGAGGAAAAGTTTGGTTTTTTTTAGTGTGGGCCCGATCGGGTGGCCCTTTGCCTGATCGGGTCCCGCATTCGACTACGCGAAAATTTTATCTTTATTTCCGTTTTTAATTAGACTTATGGGGGCATTATAAATACTTTTTCCTCATTTTTTAAGAGACAACTTTTTATTCTGTTTTATTTCTAATAGTTCTTAGTTTAGTTTTAGAGAGTTTTATTTAGATTAAACACTTTAGATTAGATTAAAGATGATTGAACCTCGGATTTGATTTCAATAAAAGTTATTGCTTTCCATAATTGGTATTCTTCTTTAATCTTAATCTCTTTAATAACTTTGATTGCTTAGTTTAATTATTCAATTGATTTATGATGTTGAAATTAGGGTTTCTTGTAAAAATTGTTATTGTTGATTTAATTATGTCTGAGTAGTTTAATTTCTAGGGATTTGGTAAGGGAAGCCATATTTACACCTTGATTATTTGAAATACCATTAGTTTCTAGGGTTTGATGAGATAGGTTATGGTGTGATTTTTTCTTATTGAGTAATTAACGTTATTGCGCAATTTCTTTGATTACTTAAGGTTAATAATTGTTTGCACAATTACGTCTTACTTTTAGAGGCCTAGTACACATCAGTAATTCTGATTATGTTTGTGAACATGCTGCATATGTTGAATTATGGGCATTGAGACTTAGCCATAGCTTGACACTACCCTAATCTATCGATTCTTGACCTAGAATCTGATAGTTGTTTGATCCCTTGATTGGTATAAGCATGGTAGACCGAACTAATTCCCTAGATCTTTAATTCATAGTAAATCTCTCTCTTTATATTGCTTTCTAGTGTTTAATTATTAGTTCAGTTGATTCTTGTATGATCTTGTCTGAAGTAGCTTTAGCTGGATATTGACTTAGAAACTCCGTCTCTCTATGGATTCGACCCTACTTCCCTTGACTATTTGTTAGAGGACTTAGGATATATCTTTGATTAGGTGATACGACTTTAGCCTGTCAATATACATTGATGTTTATTATACTCAATTGACCAATTTTTATCAGATTATAGACTCATTTTTCAGTTTACCTACTCAATTAGGCATATACATTGATGTTTAGCATACTCAATCAACTATTCGACAGAAATTGAGAAAAATAATTGCATTCTCAACTGATTTCATAACTTTAGTTCGATAATAATCGCATGAGTTGAATTTCGTGATATCTAACAGTCTAATTGAAGCTTTTTTACTTACTTAGGCTGTGCATGTTCAGCAGTTTGATCATCTTAACGATCTTTCTGTCGAGTTTGCATGATTTTGTTTTCTTCGAAGTTTGATTTTGCTTCTTTCAGTTTCGAATTCGTAGTTTTGTAACAACTTTGTTTGATTTTTGCAGAAATTTAGAAGAATGAGAGAGAATCGGAGTCACAATGGAGAGAGATTTTGGGAGGAAGGTAGTTTCTGGAGAGAGAGAATGGCGTCTCGAGAAAAGCGCGAGAGTAAGTTTTAGTTTTCTTTTTTTTTTGGTTAATGTTGGTGTTGGGCGGTTTTCTTTTGGGTTTTTATATTGGGCTGTCTTATTGGGTTGGTGCACCTAGATCTATGTACACCATGGTGTATGTTTTACCGACTACTAGGTCCGTAACTTAAAAAATACAACGATTAGACATTTTCTACTCGCACTTCATATCAAATCATTACATTTTTATATTAAGGAGGTAGTATATACTTCCTCCGTTTTTTTAATGACTACACTTTCCTTTCTAGGAAGTTTAAAATTAATTGCTACACTTCTCCTTTTTTCCCTTATTAGTAACTTTTTCTCTATATGGTTCTCCTACCACTTTTTCTTACATACTTTTAGTCACTGACCAAAGCTTTTGCCTAGGAGTCCGTAAAATGAGAAGTGTAGCCAATGAAAAAACGGAGAAAGTAGTATTTTATTCTTCTCCCACCCACCAATGACAAATTTTTGAAAGAGGCGGTCTAATTTTAACATAAAATTAGACCAAATTAAGCCCACATTCTACTAACAAGCCCATTTTATCTTACTCTACCCCAATACTATTACTAGACATTTAGCACAATTTAGTTGTTCATTCTCTTCTCCTTTCCTTATTTCAATTTTATTCTCGATATAAAACAAGCGATTCCTAAAAAAAATATGACTTACCAGATGAATTAAACTAGTCACTAAATGAATTAAACTAGTAACTAAATAAATTTAACACTGAGTATTAAATGAAAAAACATGTGAATAGGGGTGTTAATGATACGAGGCGAGCCCGAATACTGACAGGCTCGGCTCGAGCTTGTCAAACACTACTCGCGGCTCGGCTCGAGCTCGTGGCTTGTCGAGCCTTGATATTTTGAGCTCGGCTCGAGCTCGTGGCTTGTCGAGCCTTGATATTTTGAGCTCGGCTCGAGCTCGTGGCTTGTCGAGCCTTGATATTTTGAGCTCGGCTCGAGCTCCTGATGTCATAATTAAGCTCAGGCTCATGGCTCGGGCTCGTGGCTCGAGCTCTTAACTCGTTTCTTACTTTTGGCTAGGCACTTTGGCCCAAACGTATAGCCCCAAGTCAATAACTAAATATCCACTTAGGCGGTTGGCCCAACTGTATATACCTAAGGGGAGCTTACTCACTTAGCTATCATATGGTTTTATAACTTGGTTTCCCTCTTAGCATTGCTAAGATTTCGATGTAGGACTCCATAGTTTGATGAAGAAAAACAAACTCATCTAACCCATGTTATAATCTTAGCATTGCTAAGATTTCGATGTGGAGCTCCACAGTGTCATGAAGAAAAACAAACTCATCTAACTCATGTTATAACTTTGTTTCCCTCTTAGCATTGCTAAGATTTCGATATAGGACTCCATAGTTTGATGAAGAAAAACAAACTTATCTAACTCATCTTGTAACTTGGTTTCCCTCTTAGCATTTCTAGACTTTAATGTCAGTGTCCATGTTTCGTTTAACTCATCTTACGTATGTTTTTCTAACTTGGTTTCCCTTTTAGCATTGCTAAAATTTCGATGTAGGACTCAATGTTTTATTATAGAAAAAGAATCACTCGACATATGTTTTTATAATTTTGTTTCCTTCTTAACTTCACTAAAAATTCAATGTGGGACTTCATGTATTAAAAAATACTTCTAGCTTTGTAATAATAAAACTATAAGTGCATTTAAATAATTAATTATTAAATAATCTAATACTTTATAATATACTTTATTCTTTTTGTGAAGGAAATTAAGTATAAAATTTGTATACCAACCAAGGAGGTACAAAATCAAGATCTAAGTTGAGCTAATAAAGGAGTAGTAGCTATTTATAAAGAAAATAAGGTTGGTACTTGTTTTCTTAGCCAATGTGGCACTTAAGCTCTAAGAGAATAGTGAACACTTTGGTAAATATAAGATATAAAAATAATTCGAGCCGCTCACAAGCTTTTCGAGCCGAGCTTAGTCTAGCTCATGTATCGTCTCATTAAAACTCGAGCCGAGCCCGAACTCTAGTCGAGCCCCACCGAGCCGAGCTTTGACTGAGCCGAATTCAAATAGTTCGCGAATAGGCTCGGCGCATTAACACCCCTATATGTCACAAAATGAATTTGATAGGTCACAAACTAACTGGTTTCCTGATTTCCAAACACCCATAGGCACATACTAAACGCCCCGTAGTCCGTAAGATGCATTTAGGCTTCAATCCCATCTTGTTGCTCTCTTATCCAAGAGTATGCTACTTCTTAGTTCTGCCTGTCATTTGATTCCAATAGAATAGGAAGTCTCAAGTCTGAACTCTGAAGCAGCATCACCTTTATCTAACTGTCATTGTAAACTAATCAACTATGGCTAGCTTGGCCTACCATTCTACCATGCAGCATCGACCTCGATCCTCTCCGTTGATGTTGAAAAAAGCTTCCAATTGTATATCTCCTCACACAACTCTCTTCTTTTCTTCCATTCCCATTAAATTCCACAAAATCCCATTTCGAATTTCATCTGAGTTGGTTCCTAAAGCTCGAATTGTGGCTCGCCGCAGGGAGACTATTCCTGTTCAGCAGCTTCAGCGCCCTCTATGTAATGCTACCTCTTAACATTTTTCCCTTTTTTACTTTTTTAAGTTTCATGCTATTGCTTGCTTGCCTTATATTTCATCTTTTGGGTTGTCATTATTTTGTTTATCCCTTTAATTTCTGTGGGGGTTTGGGGGGCAATGCCAAGTTGATATCGGATCTAGGCCAACAATACATATATCCACTGCCTTACATTTTTTGGTAGTATTTTTCTTTTTACAAAGTAGTATATTCATTACAATAAGTATATAAAAATCGGTGATAACTTTGTATATTTAGCATTTAAATTTTAGAATTTATCAATTTAATATACTACTACTTTTTAATAAATATACTACTTTGTATATGAAATATACTATTTTTCGTTGAATTTACCACAAAAAATCGATATATGTAGTGTTGACATAATATTCAATATCAACTTGGCATTTCTATCTGGGGAGGGAAGCTGGTTACAGGTACATGAATCTGCTAATAGTTGCTTTATTTTTTCCAATTGATTAATATGTTTCTTACTTATTTGCCTGGCTCATCGATATCTTCACTTCGTTTGTGATGTCTGCAATTGTTTGTAATTTTAAGAACTCTTTTGTGCTGCGGCAGTGGAATATATGAGCTTACCGGCAAGTCAATACTCGGTGTTGGATGCAGAGAGGATAGAGAGAGTAGATAGCAATACATTTAGGTGCTATGTCTATAGATTTAAATTCTTTAGTTTCGAGGTTTGCCCTGTTCTGCTGGTTCGCGTTGAGGAACAGCCTGATGGATGTTGTATCAAGCTTTTATCCTGCAAGGTTGGACTTCTTCCTTACCATTTACACCTTCCATTAGCAATTTTCGATTATTTGGAAACATTGGCTCTGTGAATCACAACTTTATAATGGCCTTGTATTATACTGACGATATCTTTTTAGCTACTCTTTCCATTCCCTAGATAAAAGCTTGCATGACATTTTTTTGTATAAAAAAAGACCCTTATAAAGGTTGTGGCAAGATGCAATTCTCCTGCCGTTTCAGTTCCCAATGAAAAGATCGTGTTAATCAAAGGAAACAGTTACTGAAATGGAATTCTTCACATAATCGCATACTAGTCAATCTTTGTCGGTGTAATGATTTTCATGTGAAGTTGCAGACCTCAATATAGGTGCTCTATATAGAATAGAGGGAACACCTCCTACATCTTTAACAAATTTTCATTCAAATTCTCAATATGTTATAACGTTTCAAGTTAGACACTACATCTAAGTCATTTGTTGTACACCTGTACTCCTAACAAGTGTGGATACTTCATTATGAGATTCAGTTGTTAATGAAATGTATGTTTGTAAAGCATTAATTTTGAAAGCTCAGGCATCTTTGGTTTGATTTTTTGACATTAGTGGACTAAGAGGTTTCCTTATCTGTTCTGTGATATACTTCATTGCAGTTGGAGGGTTCACCTATTGTGGTTGCACAGAACGACAAGTTTGAGGGTAAGGAAGTCTTGCTACAATTTTACTCTTGTATTGTTTTGCATTTCCAGCTATAAGCCATTTCTTGTATAATTTGCTTTGAACAAGTCTGTGATGCTTGAATCCTTGTTTTCATGACCATTAAGCTTTATATGTAATTTAGAAACTTATACTAGTTCTTTCAGGTGCTCGCTGTTAAAGTAAATTCTTTTAAATTGTTGCCACTGATTTGAAACATTGAATGAGTAACCTAGAGGTTTGCTTGACCCAATAGTGTTATCCATACAAACTCTCGGCCAACATAAGGACCCTCTTGGCTTTACAAAGAATGGTCTAACAGCTATTGAAGTATTGGCGGTGTTTGGCAGTTGGCTAGTGGCTGTCATGTTGGCTGATTTGACCGACTGTTTTTAGTGGCTTGTTTGACCGACTATTTTTAGTGGCTTGTTTGACCGATTGTATAATTATTGGTTGTCAAAAGAAGTGTTTGGTAAAATTGGTTGTTATTGCTGGCTGTTTAGTATGAAAATGAAGCAATAGCAAAAAAAACCAACCATAAAAGCTGGTAAAAGCAGCTTCTGGCTTTTGGCCGGCTTTTTAGCCATTGCAAAAGCTTACCAAACACTTTTTTTTGGCTGTTTGACCAGAAATAAAAGCCAAAAGTCATTTGTCAAACACCCCATTTCTAACCGACTAATTTAAGCAAGAATTTCTCGAAGACTAATTTCCAGCATCCTCCCCTTCCTGATTAATTTGAGCCCCAAACCAATCAATGACATCGCATTGAAGTTCCATCCCCTAGTTTCCATGGCTCACAATTGATCAAGAAAATTAAGAAGCCTCGAAACTGCATGCTCGTTGCTCATGGTCTTGAAGAAGGAGGTCATCTTGAATCCCTCTTCCTACTCTTCTTTAATCCAAATGATTTAACCTAGACATGTTTTAACAAAGTGACCTTTTTTCTTGCAAGATCAACACTCTTTTCAGGTCCTTCGGCACTAAAGTAACCCACTAAAGTGCGTCGTCCTCTGCCTAGGCAATCTTATAATCCTAGAATCTATGTGCCCTTCTCTTGGGTTCTACTTTGTCGTGCTAGGTGAGCCTTCTTTGTGAGGACTAAGACGGAAAGTACCCAATCCCTGATTATTTACAACAAACTTCTTATCTCTCTTCCTTGCTCCCCATTGTTTTCCTATTGCACGCGCAAAAAATTCCATTTTTAGAGTCTTAGCAACTTTATGGGATTATTAGATTTAAACTTGCTTTGATTCTCCAATCAAATCGTCAACCCAAGGGAATTAGAAGCGCATTCATCGTGAAACGTCTCAACGTTGTTGTCCTTATGATAGACGCTTGGGGGCATGGACACAAAACTCGGCCTTTATGTTACGTAGCGGTCACATAAAGGCCGTTATGTAACGGAATTTGTACTTGTCGTTATGCGAAATGCCATTACGTAAAGCCGCTATGAAAGTTACATCCATTTCGCTGCGTTATCCAATAAGTAACGGTGAATCGCTGCTTTAGAGCATCTTTTACGCCTTACACCCATTACTTTATAAGAATCGGCCAAAAAGAAGGGGAAAATACCCATAGTAACACAAAAACAATAGGAACACACCAACGAAAGGAGAAAACTTGTTGGAGGCTTTCAAGTTGGATAAATGTATATGAATTAGCATATATATATATTATTTTTTTGAATAGGATAAGGATTTCATGTTTCTAAGTAATTTTTTATTAAGCATATGTAAAACCCAACCATATGATAGTTTTGGTCAAATTAAGTTATAAGAATACTTATAAAACTTAAGAAATGCAAATTTGATATAAAAATTTAGTAGTTTGATATTTTTGGTATAATAATATTTTGGCACCCTTTTATCTCGAAAGTAAAAAGTACATCGATCTATCTTTTTTTAGTTGAGTTACTCAACTTTATCCGTCCTCAACTAAAGTTTACCCCACTAACGCCCATCACATCTACTATTAACATAAGTATATTTGATATCCACATAACTCCTCATCGCGTTCAACCAAGTGTTCTCACTAATATGGGATTTGGGATTATGGGAGTAGTGAGTAAAAAGTTGTTTAACAGGCTCAATCTATAAACTTGTATTTAAGAGCTTATTTTTGGATAAAAACGACCACCTCTCAAAATACGAGGCCCAATGTCATTGTTGTGGAAAACAAGGTTTACAAAACTTTAATAAGCTCTTTACTCCTTAGTTATAAAATGTGAAAGAAGCAAAAGAAAACTATCAATTACCACCTCTTATCTCTCATCTTCCATCTTTTATTCTCTTAGTGGGTTTGTTTTGTGGGATTAAAGGGTGGGAATGGGATTTTAAATCCCCATGGTTAATAATCTCATGTTTGTTTGGAGGGATTGGGAATTTCAAGTGGATTGGGAATGGGATTAAATGCCTCTAATCCCAAAAAATAAGATATGGGGAGGGGTAGGTATTAGGGGTGGGATTAAAATTTTGTAAGAAAATGACCCATTTACCCTTAATGAAAAGAAAGGGGTGAAGTGTTAGTAAGGGTATCAAAGTAAAATTACCATTTAATCCCAACATATTCCCAACGCATACCAAACGAGGGATTGACAATATTTTATCCTTATCCCACCCACCAATTCTCACCCCCAATCCCACCCTCTAATCCCCAAACTCCCATTCCCACATACCAAACGCCCCGTTAGTGACTGAAAAGAGTGAAGAAATAAATCGGAGTAAAAAAAGCCAACGCTGACAACAACCGCCAATATTTAGGAATTTCCAATACTTCATCTGCCCAATGACGCTTATTCTTCAGCGTAACTAGTGTTGTGGCAGCCTCGTGTCGTGTCCCCCGTCTTGTCGTGTCTGACACTCGAGGAAGAGAGGGCGTGGAGCCGTTGAAGTAATGCGAGGGTCATGTTTCCCCTTTGAATTGTTGAGAAGCTTTTATGACCTCAAGGAAAGTCATACATAATCCTGAATCTAAAATGGTGATTTTTGCCATACTTTTATCACGAGTGTTCTTCCCCTTTCTTTGCTTTCGGTTGATCCCCAATTATCCAAAACTAGAAGGGAGACCACCTTAGTCGAAGGATACACCTTACAAGGCCATGGTTTCAAGTCGATCCTACACCCCTCGTGTAGTAATCAAAGCACATTCTTCTTTGTTAAGTACATTAGATTCCTATCAAACTGTCAAGGACGCCGGATGCATCCATGAAAGTATGTCACTCCCTCGTCGTTTGTCAACCAAGTTAGCTTGTAAGGACTCGTATGCGTCCTTGTCTCTAACATTGGTATGTGAGCCACACTTCCATCCACTTAGCAACTCAAATAAGTTTTCTCTTTTTGTCTTGAAAGTGAAGTAGCTTCCTTAAAACCAAGGTCTCATGATCCAGAAACAACCTAAAATACCGATTAATCCTCCAAGTTTTTTACATCCACATTCCATGTCTTCGTCACTAGTTTATTCTCATTTCCGAAGCATAAAACATTGTAGCAATTATAACTCTTACTCTTTGATTCATACAATCGAATTTGTAATGTCCCCTTGGAATCTAGATCCTTTGGCACTTCCGAAAAGGAGAACTCTCTTGCCCTTGTCCAAATTTTTAGTCTTGGTAAAAAACAAGGACTCATCTTTAGGAAAAAAAAGGAAAACAGGAGTGCTTGCTTTAATTTAAATTGTTTGTTAATTATTCGAGAAGTCTGAAAACATGAGTCATTCGGAAGTAGCAATTAGGAAAGTTCTTTTCTTTTCAGATTTTCGTGTGATGTAGAGTGATTTTTGGAAAGTTTTTCATATCCTTCCTTGTTCTTCTTTTCACGTGCAATGAGGAAAGGTTAAGGGATTTCTTTTGTTTCCTAGATCTGGTTTGTAGTACTCCTAAAAATAAAAGGCGCGAGGGGTGCAAAGGGTCCTCGAGCCTTGGTTAAGGTGCGCGCCCATTCGTAGGCGAGGCGCACAAATTTTTTTAATGTTAATTTATTTGTTTTTTTTAGGTAATAAATTTTGCGTAGTTGAGTCCTAATAAAACATCAGGGTACATTAGTGCTCAGGTTATGTTAGTGTTCGAAGGAGGACTAATTACAAAAGGTAAGCTCTTGAGGTGTCATGGAGCAATTTAGTTTTGAGGAAAAGGAGTAGTGTAGAATATGCTAGTGCTCAAGGTATGTTTTGAGCACAAAAGAGATAAGATTTTTCTAAGTCATACTCCGAGCTTTTTGATATTCTAAACTATGCCCTTGGTTATACATGATTTTCCTTTTTCCAATTAAATAATTACTAACACCTTTTATGATTAGCCTAACATTCTTCACTAATATGACATGTCAAAGGTTACTTATGATTAATAAGGATTAAAATAGGGGTACAACGGGAACTGAAAACTCTGAATAACCATGGACATAGCTTAGAATCAAACAAATCAGGTGTATAATGTAGAAAAACCTGAAAGCGTTATTATGTGAATGGAAGGGGTACTATAATTTACCCACTTTTCCTTTCCCCTTGGAATAGTACTTTACGTTAATGATAACTAGAGGTGGCAATCCGGTCGGGTCAGGCTGATTTCGATCGGGTTCGGGTATGCCATTTTTTGGTCGGGTTTCGGGTCAATGTATTTGGGCTGAAGGTATGTAAAAATAAAAATATGTTATAATTTAGTATGATCTCCCTCCCAAATTCGTTCTAATTGTGTTGTTTTCTTTGATGAAACTCTATGTATTTGCCTTTATTTTCATGTGAATGTCTTTTTCTTCGTATATCATGTGATTTGGGTCTTGTTACCCCAAAAAGAAAACTTTTAATCTATCTTTTACCGAGATAAACAAAAAAAGAAATTGTTATGAGTGTTCTGGTATACAAGGAGCATTATATCTACTATAAAAAATAATAATATTGAAAATTATAAGACTATAACTATAAAATTATAAATTAATATGCAAATTTAGGATAAATATTATCCGGGTCAATTTTTGGTGGGTTGGGTCTGTTTTGGGTCAACATGCTTCGGGCTCGGGTCCGGTTGAGTCATTCAGGTCTCGTGGTTGATTTCGGGTCAATTTGGGTCTCGAGTCAGGTCGTTCCAGTCAAGTCAACTTTGCCGGGTCTAATAATCTGGACAATGAAGTTGATATATGGACTCACAAATTGGCTAGGAGTCTGTCTTATAAATATAAAGGTGACAAACAGGTCCTGACTACGAGCACTTTGAAATGCTTCTTTGGCATGATATAATTAATTATCTGGTTTTGAGTCCTGGTGTCATGCTATTTCAGGAGTGCGTTGACATTGATTTGGTATGAGAATGCAGCTTCCATGGTGAATCTTATATCTTGTGACAGCAAGCAAAGCGTTTCAGGATTGCAGCAGCTCACTTCTGATGCAGTAATTGAGGTAATATGCTCCTTTTTATTATGTATGAATTCTTACTAAACGGTCTGGGTTTGCAGAGAGCAGAGGTCAGACTCATTTTTTCATCTGGATTACAGGTGACCATCGATGTACCATTTCCATTTCGGGCAATTCCAGTGGAAATGATTGAATCAAGTGGAGCAGGAGTACTTCAACAGATACTCGTGATTATGCTTCCTCGCTTTATGGAACAGGTTTGTAAAATCCGTGCTGAATTTGCTTCAAGTGTAATTTAAGTGCAAGTGTTATTTTGAATAGAATTATACTTTCTATTTTTAAAATATGAAAATCTTAATTTTGTAAGGTATGAAAGCCTCCGAAAGTTAAGCGATGTCGACCAAAATTTACTCTCAGAGAGGATTTAAATGAAATCCCATTTGATTCTTTTGGAAAATTGTGTGAGGGAGTGGAAGGGACGGTTTCTGCTAGGACTGACATAGCTGGGCAGAGTTAAAAGGAAAGAGATGAAGCCCATGAAGGTTATATCTGTTTGATTTCTGGAGAACAGAAACAATTGATGATAATACAAGCTTGCGAGAGGCTTGCTCTCGTCCAAATCACCAAATTCATAACGTTGCTTATGCTTTTCTTTCTGATCTCCGCTAATTGAAGAGAATATGATTTCTCTTGTTTTTGTCCCTTCTCCCTCTTCTACTCACTTGCTAGGTTGCTCTCTTTTAAGCAAATCCTAACCAAACTAATGCTTCTACTACTCCTCCTCCCCCCCAACCACCACACACACACACACACACACTATGCTATTGAATTGCACTGCCGACCGCCCATAATTCTCACCTTGTCCTTAAGGTGGATAGTAAACGACTCTCCAATCCCGGCCTCCACAACAATGGTCAGTTTCCTATTTGCCACTATACTCAAAGCAATGGCACACTCACAATCCGTTGAGTTAGGAGCCCCTCTCTGGTGAGTCCTCTTTCTTCCTATGATAGCATAGCTACGTAGAGGTTAATCTTGACGTTGTGGGGATATCTCAAGGGGTGGGAGTTTATTTTGGTGGTAAGTTCTACTGGTTGGAATGATATAAGTTCATTTATGTTTTAAAGTATAAAAGTGAGTTGGGTTGTTCTATACACTGTGTCACATAATTGGGTGTCGACAAATTGGGTGTAAAACAGGGCAAGGAAAATGGGTCTTGAGTGATTGAAGATATGCTCTACCTCATCTTGCTTGTGTGGGCACTAGGCTTTGGGTTGTAGGAATAAGAAGGGGACTTATTGGGTTGGCTGGGAGCACAAAGAGGGTTATGTTTAATTATTTAAACATGGGTTGAATGATTGTATTTAAGCTATGAATGCGATGATGGGAGACTGGGAGTAGTGTGTTAGTCATCTCATTTGAAAGCCTTTCCTCACAAAAGAGTGTATTTAGATTCACAGGATCAATCTCGTGCCATACATTTGATAACCGTTTAACAACTCATATCTCCTAATATGTGCCACGATAAGGGCTCAAACTAATTTCAGACTAATTTAGTGTGAAGGAAGTATTAATTATTTTATACTAATATAAATTTATTCTACTTTTAAGAAAGAAAAGCGTAATAACTCTTATATTTTAATGGTAGTAGAGATCAAACCTTAGATCCGAACAAATAAGCATGCAACAAAATCAGAATTTGTCATAACAAAAATTTAAAGTTGAAATGGAGAGAGAAATTCGTGGAGATGAGAACCAAAAAAGAAATTCGTGGGGGAGAAAGCAAGAAATTTGTGGACATGAGAGAGGAAGTTTGACAATGCACCAGAAGGATTGGATGTGCGGTAGATTGATAGAAAAGTTATTTTCTAACTATTTAAGATAGGTTAAAGTGCCATGTGATTGTTTTTCGGGTGAAAATTTTCACCAAAAAAGTATTAATTCACCAAAAAAGTATTAATGAGGCCTTTTTTCTCTATAAAACTGGTGAAAGCAATGGTATGTGTTTGCTACGCTGAGAAGTTACCATTATGGGGGTGAAAATCACGATCAAAAGATAAAGGGGTAGTTTGCACTTCATTATAAATGTTTCCTAGCTTTGATATTATTCTTTGCGGTTTAACGCTGTAAACGTTGTGCGCTTTATTTGTTGGTGATTAATGAAGTGTTTCTTGGCTTGGTTGATGATTAAAATTTGAGTATGTACTGGCTATCGTTGTTGGTGTTAGTCGTTTTTGTAAGGTGTTTTTTATAGATCCTACCACTACTTAATAATCCTATTTTGTCAAACATTTGGTGGTTTTGTCTTTAATATCTTTGGACAAAGATTCTTATTTTGCACCCGAGCTTACAAAGTCCACAACAACTTTAATACTTACATTCATTAATTTTCCACCACTTAATTGTGATATCTAATATGTTTCACTGATTATTTACGTTGTATGCTCCGCGCAGCTTGTTAAGGACTATCAAGCATGGGCTTCAGGGGATACCTCAAGGCAACCCCTTGGAACTGGTCAAATATGAGTATGGAAGGAAAAGTGCCCTCTTCCTTTCTTCTTCAACCGTATAGTAGAATGGGTTATGAAATTTTATTTTCAGGGTCAATCATGAAAAATTGTAGAAGAAAACAGAAAAAGATATCTTGTATAATATGATAATTTTTTAATTTGAAAAGCTAAATGCAGAGTGTTGTACATCTAGTATAATTATCAAAACTCATAGCCTCTCATTGCAGAGTGTTACGTAACATTCCAAGTCACGACCTGGCATGTCACACGCCACTGTATGTGTGACATGTCACTTTTACTTAAAGTAACATGAATCGAACCTACAACTCGTCATTTGGAATAACACACTCAAACTATCATGGCGAACCTTACTTTGCTATTACTTCTCTGTTTTCTTCTTATATAAGCTGGAAGACAATGAAATCATAAAGCATTCAGTTTTTCAACCCAATTTACAAAATCAACAAATTGTACATGAAAATAACAAATCAAGCCCAATGATATAATAACAATTAAGTCATGATTCAAGCCAAATAAACATTGAACTGAACTGAACTGAACTGATTGGAGCTGAACTGAACTGAACTGAACTGAATTAAATTAAATTGAATTGAATTGAATTAAATTGAATTTAATTGGATTGAATTTAATTTAATAAATATATAAATAATATTTAAACAATAATAATATAAATATTAAATAATAATTATAATGATAAGTAATAATAATGAATAATTATTAATGAATAATAATAATTGTATTTTGGATATTTTTAAATGATATTATAAATAAATAATATTAATAATCATAAATTAATAATTATAATGATAATTAATAACAATTATTTTATAGTCTTTGTATTAATATATTAATACCTGATGATGATTACATAATAACAATAATATTTAAGAATTAAATTAATATTACTATTTTAATAATTAGATTTAATTATATATTAATATTTACATGGACCCAAAGCCCAAGCTTCTCTTCACTTAAATCTGAATTTTTATTTAGCTTAGCCCAACACTTTAAATTAACCCATCTTTCTTTACTAGTTTTATTTTGTTTAATTGAAATAAAAGTTCCATTTAACTTTATTATTTCCATTAGTGATTATATTAACTTTTCATAACTTAAAAATATTTCTAAGTTGCTACAGTAAAATAAGAAATATAATGAAGTTGATTTTCTATACTCACTTAAATTATTTAAATTGTTTAAGTTAAATAAATAGTAAACTTGAAGTAATGTTGAAGTATGTAGAATGATTTTTATAAATAAATTCGAGAAACATAAACTTTGATTTATAAACTTCCTTGAAATAAACAATAAGTTTTTTAAAGTTATTTAAATTATTTAAGTTATTTATTTATAAAATCATAAGGGGTTATTTAGGAAACTAATTTTAGATTTCGTTTAATTGTAGACTCCGATCTAGTAGAGGAAGATTATCAAGAGTGCGATCAACTCGTGGATTAACTTCGGACACGCTTCAAGAGGTAATCTTCAATATCCATCCACAAGTAGATTCCGTAAAAACAAAAACGATTGTGATTATGTGATTATGTGGATTATAATTATGGGTTAGTAATGGACTATGAATACGAATTTTAAGTATGGACTATGGAGATAGGAAATGAAATGGATAACAAGAGTGGATCTTTATCATGAACCGTGAATATGGGAGTTAGATTATGGACTATGACAATGACTATTATAACGTGGTTTAACATAGTAATTAAACTCAACATAATTTTGTTATTATTATTATTATTATTATTATTATTGTTATTATTATTATATAAAATCATATAACCTACAAAAAATCATACAACCTACAAGAAATTAGTGGGCAACCGGAAAAAAATCTGGGCACCCACTCCTCTAGCTATAGCAAACCCTATCCTAGTGAAAATATGGGCAGCAGCACGTGCCCCTATGTCCTGTGTCTTCGAGAAGTTCTTGACCCGCTTCAGCAACGCAATAGCCACCTTATCCAATTCCCCAAGAGAAGAAAAGGAAAAGGGAAGGAAGCCATATCCAATTGCTCGACAACGAGCTTCATACTTGACCCGCTTCCGATGAGCCGCATCAGCAACAGCACGTCTAGGAACAAAGTCAGACAACCCAGAAAGGGTCAAGGGAGAGGACCCTGTCAAGTCGACACACACATCACAACCTCGATCCAAGAATAAAGAAGCACATCTGCTGGTCTGAGGGCGCCGTCGTTCCCCCCAAACAAGCCAATGTCAACCTCCTTTCTTGCCGAAATCCCAGACCGATAGCAAATATAAACAAGAGTATCCCGAACAACATTGTGCCGATGTTTAATACCCCCAATACCAGCACACGACACGGCATGATCACCAAAAACATCTCCAACAAAAACCCGGGAGCAAGCAGAGCACGGCATCGGAGTAGAAAACAAAGGAACACCCAACCGGTAACACAACACACTCCAATAAGTCTTAGAGTTCATTGTCTGACCCAACCCTGAAATAGGAACTGCCCGAAGCCAATCTGAGGTGTGATCCCCCTGCTGTGACTGCCACAAAGCAAACTGTCGAGAAGATAAAGAAAAAGTAGATTCTGCAGATGCAGTAAGCTTTGTCAAGTATATATCTGCCAATTTCTTCATAAGTTTAGGGGCAGCGACTACACTAGGATTACTTAAAATGTCAGACTCCACAGTTTTATTAAAAAGACTCAACGTATCCTCAAAGGCACGACCACAACCAACAATACCTGCAGGACGAAGAAGCTTATCCTGTAAACCAACAGACTGCATACGAGACGCGAGATAAGCATAATGTCGAACATCACTCGCGTAATAAACACCAAGTCCACCGAAGGCAAAAGATAGGGTAGCAAGACGCCAATGCCAATTGCCAAAACTAGGCCCTGAAGCAGTAACAATACGCTCTAAAGAAGACCGAAGAGCCCCATCGAAAGAACGATAAGCCTCATCAAAGACACAAGGAGGACAAGTACGCAAGGCAAAATAGAGTTTTGAAATGTCCGTACACGCCCTAAGTAGCAACAACTCACACTGCGGATCATCAAGCTTAGCAACCTTATCCATAAGCGTAATAGTCTTGGACACTCTCTGCATCACAAGCTCCCCGCTGAAAACATAGTCAGAACTAGCGGGACTACCAAGAAATTTTACACCATGCAAAGGCCGTGCAATATCAGGGGGAAAGACACCGACAAGCCTACTATGAGGGTCTTCGACTGGCCAAAAAACTTCAGTTTTTCCCACATTGAGATGTAGCCCTAAACTAGGCCCATCCTCCTTAATCAACTCCAAAATCTTCCCCACCACCAAGGTATCACCAATAATGGTGTCATCATCCAAATACCACGCCTGAAGACTGACATCAAAAGAGTCTTTGATTTTACACACCAAGGGATGTAAAACCAAAGCAAAAAGCAAGGGACCAAGAGGATCACCCTGCTGCACCCCCTGAGATGACCATAAGGTATGCTCTCCATAATACAATCTGGCTGGATGAGAGTAGTAGAATTCAACCCAACGCGAAATGCCCGAACAACGAAGACGAACTTCACATAACATGATCTCACGATCAACTAAGTTGAAAGCATTTTGGAAATCCACCAACAACATAGAAAGACCGATCATTCCCACAATCCTCAATCAACTGCTAACAGCATGAAGTACTGCCTCACCACCTGAAGGAACCCCAACACCAAACTGAAGACCATCAAAGTAACCACCCAAAGATGGCCCTACCAAAACAGCTCCAACCTTCGAAACCAGACGCCGCCAAATAGTACCAACGGCTATAGGACGAATACCACCCCCTTGTTTTACGAGAGGAGTGAGAGGAGCCCTGGCAATGTACTCGCCCAAGACCGCAGGACATTTCCCAGCTAGAAAGAGATTAATCACCTGCGAAATAGAGTCAACTAACTCATCCGAAATAGCCATCGCTGCCCCACTCAAACAATCCATAAGGTGTTGAGCTCGAAAACCGTCTCTACCACAAGACTTACCACGCGGAAAACTCGAAATCCGATCCAAAACAACAGCAGAAGAAGCAATGAGATGATGGTGGTCTATAGGTATATCCGGCAAGGAAGGAGCCGACGAAGAAGGGTGTTTGTACTGTAAATCCGCAAGAGTGACATCGGAATAAGGAGCAATACCGGAAGAAGAAAGAACCCGGACCGCAGCTGTATAATGACCATCACAAATCTTCCTCTTACACTGCTTGATATTACGCTTATCCAAATTAAGGTCCTGCTCATCAGCCTCTGACAAAGTAGGAGAATCCTCAGCCAAAGTTTCTCTGACAAGGTGCAAACTACCACCATGCGTAACCCAAGAAGAAATAGCACGGGAAATACTCTCTTCCTGACGCTGGCGCTTAATAGCAGACTTACACTCAAGATTACTCCGCGGACGAAAAGTTTTAAGAGTGCAAAGAGGCAACACCAACAAAGAGACCCAACAGGAAATGTCATCAGGTTTAGAAATAACCTTATCAAGAGCACCTTTTAGAACCCGAGAGAACCCCAAACGACACTTGGGAGGGATAGAGTTCACAGTGCGAAACCCCTTAGAGAACAAACGATCAAGAAGAGCCACATCAAAACCACAATCAAGAACATGCAACGAGCCATCATCATTTCCAAGCTGCACAGGTGAAGAAGGAACCTGTGGCTTGGGAATGTCATAAAGCATAAACCGAACAATACCATCACCCTCATCAGGAGGCGACACAAAATCTGCACCCCGGCCATGATGACACCTAGTACGAAGAGTATGGGTTTTGAAACAAACCCCACATAACCAAATCCCCATACGAGCAAAAGTAACCTCTGTCGCGGTAAAAACAGACAAAGTAGTAAAAAGAACAAGTCGTGTAGTATCACGCGCACCAGAACAACAATGACGATCACGAAGGTGTGTGATCAGTGAAATCTTAGTGAGTCCATTCCCACCACCATTCAGGCACCCACTAAGACCAACAAAAGGACAATGAAACCGCACAACAGCGGCCATCACAGATTAATGTAACCGTTTCACAACCAAAGGATCACCAAAAATAAAACACCAAAAATCAACCCAAAAACACTTATCAAACAAAACCAAAGATGACACGGCTGATGACATCCACAAGTAACCAAACACCAAACAAAAAAAACAAAAATCACTATTCCATTGATGAAGGGCAAAACCTGATCATGGCTGATGAACAAAAACCAACGCTGCAGACAATCAACCCACGCTGCAGACGATCAAGATGCGACGCTGCAGACACGCTGCACCGCAAACGCTGCACCAACGCTGAACCCAAAGTAGCAAGCGTTGAAACGGAAACAGCCCCACCAAAACGCTGCACCCAAACACTGCCGGAAAAAGATGCACAGACGTGCCGGAGACGTTATGGAAGCCCCGACCCCCAACCCCAAACCGTTGTCGCGTGCCTGAGACCCCGCCGGAGAATAGCCCAGGGAATTGCCGTCGAAGAAAACCCCGACCCCTCGTTATACAATTGTTATTATTACCATTATTATTATTAATACTATTGTTGTTGTTCTTATTGTTATCGTTATTATTTATCATAGTTTTTATAATCATTATTATTAATATGGAAGTTATAAACGGAAGTTGACATTGTGATGAGCATGTGATAATGGAAATGATTATGAGTTAATGTAACCAAGTGATGGTTGAGAATATGGATATGCTATCGGAATTAGCTATGTATGAAATGAGTTATGGAATTGGAGTAACGATTTTCACTCTCGATTAAATGAACGATGCATATGTGAACATGTGATATGTGATAACTTGAAGTAAAAACTATAAATCACTTAAAGTGAAATATCGGAAGGAAGTGTGAACAGGTTGCCCTGTATGGGAGGTTCAGCGGCCACCTACAGGTTCTTGTGTTACTATGCTGAAACTCGATGTTATTTGTCTTCCTTCTATCTTGATGTCTTCCAAGTTAGAAGGGGTGTGCACACTAGGGACTCTGTTTTATGGCCAATATTATTTTAGTGGGTGGCTTACGTGGTGTATCACCGGCCCACTATGTGAGTGGTTTACGTGGTGTATCACCGGCTCACATTGTTTAAGCAAGTGGTTTACGTGGTGCATCACCGGCTTGCTACCGTTCTCCTTCCCTTCCGTAAAGGAAATAGAATATTGCTATGTTAATGTGACCTATTAACTGTATGTATTTATGTGCTATGCTTTTCAACTCGACTTATATAATATTTTCAACGTATTTTAAACTTAAGTACTTTACGGGATGGAGTTGGAATTACTCGGTTTATCTGATTTTTGGGAGCTTGTCTCTCTTGTCTTTTTCAATGTTTATTTGCAGGTGGGTGATCGAGGGGAATTATGAGAGATCAACTAGAAGTTGTCATCCACCTAGTTTAATATATTGTTTCCGCTGGAACTCTAAAACACTTAATATTTAGTACTTAAAGAACAAGTTTAATTTGGTTGTAAGGATTTTTAATTAAGTTTGGAATGAATATGTTTTGGTTACTCAGCCTTGCACTTAATTCCATGGAGTTGAGTGTCGCGATAACACTCCATCCGAGTCGAACCCTCGTTGATTTTCCCCTCAAACGAGTTTTATTAATATAAAAAGGGTTCGGTTTGGGCGGGGTGTTATAATGATGAGTTTGATTTTAGTGGTAGTCTTTTTGGTGTGGAAAAGAAATGAATTAAGGAGATGTATGATTTATATCGGTTGCATTCCGGAGCGTTAGGATTTAGCATTAGGAAGTACACCTCTAGGAAATCGAATGTTAACTTGACTAAGGAAAAGTATTTTGTGTGTTCATGCCATGGAAAACTAGATGGGAAAGGTAATTTTGTTTCTGTTCCTGATGTTGTTGTTGATGATGATGGGATTGAAAGGAAGCGGCAGCAGCGGAGGGTTATTGTTACAAAGATCGGTTGTAATGATAGTGATGAGGGTGAATATGCTAAAGGGGTGTATGAAGTGATACCCCATGTTCTTACTCACAGTCATGAGCTTACAAGAGTCGCAACATTTACATCGTTGGGAGAGGTGAATCGGGAAAGGGAAAGCAAAAGAGATCATGGTGATGAATGAGGCATCAATGAAACCTGTTGTCCAATATCGTTATGAATGTCCACATAATGGGGGTCCGGAGGCTCTTGGGCACACTTCTCGTGACCACTTTGACTTTGTCAATAGGTTGGGACAGATGGAGTATAATTTAATTCGTGATGCTTTTAGGAATAAACAATCATTGGAAGAATGTATTTTTTGGGTATTGCTTTGTGTCCAAAGAGACAACCGAGTCCTTTGTGTGCCTTTTTTAGGTTTTAAGAAATACATGGGAGGAGTTTCTCCTATAACAATGTTTACAGAACAAGATCAGGGCATGAACTATGCAGTTCCACATGTAAATTTTTTACTATTATTACTTTCTTTTTGTTATTTTGGTCTCTGTATGAATGTTGTTAATCTCTAATCATCTTGGTCCCCTATGGGTTATAGGTTTTTAATATTGTGTTAGTAGTGTGGTCAAACACATGTCTATTGAATTAATTTTGGTTGGCCCCTTAACGGATTGAAAGGGTGAGTTATAGGCTTAACTGGTCTCTAATAAATGGTAATATGTATTGTAACTGAAATGTGTTTGGCAGGTTTTTCCTAATACTAGGCACATGTTATGTCAGTGGCATATCTAACAAAACGCATTGAGTCACTTTGAAACTTTGAAGAGCAATTCCACATTTATTAATGCGTTTAACAAGTGCCTTTGAGGTTGTTATGATATTGATGAATATCAAAATTGTTGGAAAGATATAACCAACAAATATGGGCTTCAAAGATACAATCTTGTCTCTTGTTCTTGTAGAAATTTTGAGGAGGTTGGGTTTTTGTGTTATTGGTGGGACGCGGTCACAAGCGTTTACCAAAGATACTATTTATAATTCCGACTTTCCAACACAAATAATGTAGGAGGCAAGTAGGGTCGAACCACAGAGACTAAGAGACTAAAGTATGTGTATAAGAGATCGAAACAGATACAAAGAGTAGATTAACAGACTAAGAAAACAATAATAAACTATAGGGAATATCAAAGGAGAGGTCTGGAGCTCGGTCAATCGTCACTTCGGTTCGGGTTATCGATCATCGGTTTCTAAATACGAATAATTAAACTTAATCACACATAGATTGAGAATTTAATCCCGCTTCCCTCTAAAGTTTAGTTAAACTACCCGAATCTGCAGATAGAATAACTGAACTATAGAACAACCTAATCAAATCAGTAATATAGGTTCAATTCTAAAGAACATCAAAGCCCTAGGAAACTATGTGCCAAACAACAATCACTAGCGTAATTATTCAATTTGGAAATAATGAATTCACTAGGAAATAACAAGAACAATCAGATTCAAAGTTAAACCCTAGTCTAGTACTCATAAACAAAGAACAATCGAATCGGCAACGTTCTATGTTCTAGCAATAAATCAATTGAAAAGATAAACTAGTTGTACTTCCTAACAATCAAACAATCAATCATATAATTCAAATAGAAATCAATATTATAACTAAGCAATTGTTCATACAAGAAACCTCACAATAAAACTAACCGAAGATTAGATCACCGTTCTCAAGAATCGATTTACGCTACGATCGGCATAGCATACATCAACATTCTTCAATGATAAACCAAAGCATAGAAAGATTAGAAAGGAGGAAAAGAGTATTCTCTCTCTAATTAGGGTTCTAATTATGTCTAAGTGTATGAGATAATGAAAGTTAAGAAAGTAAAACGTATAAAACTAAGTTAATGAACAAGAGATCGTCAAAATCGTCCGTCCGCGTCGCAAGCTCGACAGGCGCGCGAGTTGCGCATCAAGGGCGCGCGAGGTGCGCGTGATTACTGATCTGCTCTGCTGCTGGGATGCTGGGGCAAGCCTGCTGCGTGAGGTGTGCTAGTCCCGCCAGCTTACTACCTCGAAGGTTGCTGCTTGCTGGGCGCTGCTTGGCGCGCGGGATGTGCACGATGCTGCGTGGCTCGCGCAAAGAGATTGCTTAGGCTGCTGCGTTATGCTGTGCTAGGCTTGCTTACGAGCTTGGCTTGCGTTATCCGAACTCTAGCAAACACAACCATAATCAATCACTACATTAGCATCCGCCATCACACAAGACGCTTGGGTATAAACTCTTTTCGAACGGCCACGAACATGCAACGGAGTCCACCTGTAAATGCATAAAATAATATAGGATCTCCGAATGTCCTTAATACACCTCTAAAGCACCGAAACCAACCCAATTCTCCATAAACCACACCTAGGCTATTATATCCGAAATTCCGCTTCTCAAGGCCTAAACCCCTACTAAACAAACTCTGAAATGCTCTAAACACGACTAATATGGTCCCATCAGTTATGTATCATTAGGGTGTTTCACATGCACTCGATTATTGAGATGCCTTCAACATATATTTTAAGGCGTTGGATAGAGTTCACGCAAACATAATTTTCGGGATTGATTGAAGCAAAAACGTATTGGTATGTCAATGTTGAAGAAAAACCAATCTCTTGGCTTTATCAAATGAGTAGGGTGTAAACAATGTTATCATGAGATGTGATGGTAATGAATAGGCAAGTAAGATCGCGGAGAAGGTCTATATGCGTGATCTTGGTGATGTGGATGCTTTGTTTGATAACATTGATGTTGCTGATGTGAAGCTGATTTTGTACATCCTCCAAGGGAAGAAGTGCGAGGCCAAAGTCAAGATTGAGAAAAGAAAAAAATCTAGGGGGAAATTTGCTCTTGTTTCTGATGCAGTAAAGGACTTTGATTCTTACACTCCCCCTGCTAGATTGTTGTAGCCTCTTGAAAGATTATAGTGGTCACATAATAATTTATTTTTGTGACACAATGGTTATTGTTGGTAGCTTATTATTTGTTTAACATCTAGGGACCACACATGTAATTCGAGTGACATTTAGTGATAATGGTAATAAATACATTTGTTTCTTCCCGTTTCACATTTGAAGTTTCTAGCTATTATAAATTTTTTCATTTAATTCCTTAAATAGTCACTGAATAGCTTAAAGTGGGCACCAATTATTTTGAATTAGGTACCAAATGAATTTAAATAGTCACTTATTAAAATATATTAGATGTTCAACTTTATGATTTTAAATTATTTATAGTAGTCCCATAATTAATTTAAATAAGTTCGAGATAAATGAAACTAGTAACTAATTACAATTTACTAGTTGTTTAGTAATATTTTTCCCTAATAACTCGAATTGTTCGGTTGTAAGATTAATTTGGATTCAAATTTAATTTATGGTCCTAAATAAATTAAATTAGTCTCTTAATGAGTTAAAGTAGATATTTATTGAAGTATGTAAGGTTTTTATTTTTTCAATATTATGTAATTAAGGGGACAGACGTGATGTAACGAAAGTTTTCAAGCCCGCCTACCCCATAACCCTGGCCAAAAATCGGATGAGGGAAAGGGAGATGATACATCTATAATAGATTTTCGCTTTTCTTTATAACGACGTTAAGGAGTTAAAGAGTTAGCCTTGATCCGAAAGTAGCCTTTTCCGAATTGACCTGACCCGATCGACCCAATTATCACCTCTACGGCTCTACCCCTGCCTCTACCAATCCCTCTATGAGAACATCTGAGAACATCTGCCTCTACCTATACATCGGACGCCTCCTCCGCCTCCCCTCTCTCCCTCTCTAGAAGGAGCTGTTTTACGAGCCTTCCATATATCTCCACGGCTGAATCACTCTTCTCTCTCTTGTCTTGCTCTACCTTTCCTTTTCCTCTGCCATTCAACAATCCTTGATCACTTTCTTGGAAACCCTAACCCTAACCTAGAAAACCATTCAAAAATCAAATACAGAAAATGGCGTTGAATGAGCCGAAAAAGGAGTCAAATCATGAACACCGTCTCTACAACCCATACCAAGACCTAGAAATCCCAGTTCAAAAGCTGTATCAACTCCCAACCCAACCCGAATACCTTTTCCATGAAGAGTCCCTTCGACAACGCAGATCTTGGGGCGAGAATCTCACCTACTACACCGGATGCGGCTACTTAGCAGGAGCTTCCTCAGGGGCCGCCAAGGGACTCGTAGACGCAATCCGTGCTTCGGAACACGGCGACACCCTTAAGCTTCGCGTCAATCGCATACTTAACACTTCAGGCCTCACTGGTCGACAGTGGGGTAACCGTGCTGGAGTCATTGGCCTTATGTATGCCGGTCTCGAAAGCGGGATTGTTAAGTTCAGAGATACCGACGATGTTATTAATAGTGTTGCTGCTGGACTTGCTACTGGTGCTATTTATAAGGCTGCTTCTGGTCCTCGTGCTGCTGCTGTTGCTGGTGCCGTTGGTGGAATCCTTGTTGGTTGTACTGTGGGGGTCAAGCACGCTCTCAAGAGATATATTCCTCTCTGATTCTATTCACTAAGGTTTTCCCCGGTTATAATTCTTAATTCAAATTAATCTCATGATAATCGAATCACTCAAAGAATTTTGTGGTGTGATACAGTTATTACTATATGTTTTTCCATCTAATTATATTTTCGCTCTGTTATGCTTGTTATATGCTCAAACTTTGTAGGTGGCTCAATAATATCACAGAAAAAGCTTAGACTTTACCATCTAACACCCCTTTTGCTTATAGGTCGATTACTTGCTAATCTGCCAATGTTGTTACAATTATGACAAAGCTATCATCGGTGACTCATTAGTTTTATGTATAAGATCATGAAGGTATACATTTGTGATGCAGGCACCCTGACATTGCTTGGTTTTATCATGACTTATTCTGTTTGATTTGATTTGGGTTATAGGGTAAGTTGGGTTAGATTTATTTTCTTCTAACCGAGGAAATTTCATGGTCATGATTTTAGCGGGTAAATTAGCCGAACTGAGTGTATTATGATCCAATAGATAATATTGCTGTTATGTTTGTATAACCCCATAACAACTTACCAAGGGTTGAATCTTTGAAGGATTAATGCTCATTCATTTATAGGAATCCATAGTGGAGTAAGAAACCCAAATTGAATGTCTTTTTAAATTGTTTGGATAGCCAAGATAGGGGGGGGACGCTTTGGATACCAAACGAGGGTGAGGGATTTGGAGGGGAGGAGAATGAAAGTATTAAGTTGTAAGAAATTCCTCCCTCTAATAGTGGAGAGATTTGGAAGGAAAATTCATCCTTCTCCACTCCTTTCTCTTCTATTCACTCTATTCTTTTCCTTCGCCCTCCTTTTCCCAAATACAGTGTTACGCTTTCTTTGGATAGCAAAGAAGGAAGGGGAGGGAGGGAAGGGGAGCGACAAGGAGGGAAGAGAAAGGGAAAGGAAAAGTGTGATCCATTTCCCCCCCCAAAATGTTACAATTTTGGAAGGATTATGTTTATTAACACTTTGTTTGGATAGCATAGACGGAGGGAAAGGAAGGGGAGGGAAGAGAAAGGGAAGGAAGATGTATTTTCCCTCCAAAATTTTCCAATTTTGGAAGGATTATGTTTATTAACACTTTGTTTGGGTAGCATGGACAGAGAGGAAAGGGAGGGAAGGAAAGGGAAGGGGAGGGAAGAGAAAGGGAAGGAAGATGTATGTTCCATTTTCCCTCCAAATCTTTCCAATTTTGGAGGGATTAAGCTTATTAAAGGAGGGAAAATGGTCCCTCTTTCCCCCTCCCCTTCCCTCCCCAAACTATTTCCCAAACAAGAGAAATTGTCCCCCTCCCTTTCTCTCCTCTCACTTTCCTTCCATTTTCTTCTATCCAAATAATGTGTAAAGGAGGAGGGAAATGGATCCTCTCCCTTCCTTTCCCTCCCCAAACGTTTTCCCAAACCAGAGAAATTGTCCCTCGCCCTTTCTTTTCTCTTCCTTTCCTTCCATTTTCTTCTATACAAAGAGGCATAAAAAGACATTTCACATCCTTTTAACATATGGATGCTTTTTTTTTTGCAACCATGTGGATGCTTCTATTTTCCATTTGCTGATGGGAAAAAATGTATAATTAACATTGTACACCAAGATTAGGGGGTTTTGCTTTGGATGTGGAGATGATCGAGGGCAGTGTCACCTAATTTGTTCTCTAATTCGCTTAATTCGCTTTGTGAATTCGCCATTTGCCCAATACGTGCCCGAAGCAGCCCAAGATGGCTTAGAATTCCCTTGGCTTAGGGGAATGAGTGAATTAGGTAACACTGACCTAGAGTTCACTATTAATAGATCTGAGTTTCAGTTCAAGGTTAAATCTCTATTCAGGATAACTTTGGACTATTGCCAACTCCTCAGTCTTTTGTTAGCTACTCTAGCTTGCTTACTTAACAATATATCTTCCATCTCTTATTTAAATTGCAAATTTGATTCCCCCTGCCTTAGAACAAAAAAGTATTTGAATTAAAGTACATAATAATTTTCCCTCCCTTCCTGGACCACAGGTTTGCCTGATGACCCACCCACCTAGGGTTATATCACTTATATGAGTTTTTGATGAGAGCTGTTGTGCTCCATGACATTTGCGAGTAGCTGTTTGATTTATTGGATATGATTTCCCTCTGCTTACTCTAGCCTGGTTACTTATCGCTTATCTTATACTCTAAACTTGAACTATGAATTTGATTGAGAATGGCTGTTTGTTTACTTGCTCAGTCTTTTTTTATTTTATTTTTTCATTTAAGTTTATTGCCAAATTCATCTCAGTCGCAGGTAACTTATGTTGCACTTTCACTTTGCAATGTAAATATAGTCATTAGTCCTTTCTTTGTTGGGACATGAGCTGGTCAAAAACTGTGTTAATAATGAACAAGTTATTTGATCTTATTAAGCCTATGTAAAGAGGCTTTAGGTAGCTTATAGTTCCACTAAAGGCGTGTTGAAAGTTGTTAGTCTTTTCATAAAGTTGATCAGAGTCCGTTGTAATGTGAATGTCACCAATCTTGTGCTTCATCACTTGTGAAGGTAAGATGCCCAGAGTCAAGCTTGTTGTCGGGTTTAGTGGGTTAAAAGGGGACAGCGTTAACGGAGTAGGGATAAAAGGGGACGACATTAGAGATGGCAATATCCAGTGGATTTTAGTAACTCGCTCCACCCTGTTTAAATAAAAGGGTGAAAACCCGAAATAAACGGATGAAACGCAGGTGACGGGTGAACCGGGTGACGGATTCGGGTAGGATGCGGGTGACAGTTTCTCATCCATCACCCGATCCACCACCCGGTTTATCACCCGACCCATTATCCATCTGTTTATTTTTTTATAATATAATAATTTTTAAAATAAAATAATAAGTATAAAAAACAAAAACCCTAATCCTAAACCCCTGTTTCTCTTCTAGCCTCCCAAACACCCAAACACTCCCAGGCTCTCACAAACCTCCCTGTCCACAGCAGTCCTCACTCGCCGGAGTCCTCCCTCGCCTTCAATCGTCGGAGTTTATCACTCGTGGCTATTCCTCACTGGTCGGACGCCGGTTGCTAGTCGAGGTTAGTTTCTTCCCATTACTCCTGAAATTGTTGTTGTAATGAGCTGGTTAGGATTTCATTATTATTATTATTAGGGTTGTTTGAATTCATGGGGTTAATGTTAATAGCGGAGTGTGTTGAATGAAAACCTAAAGAGAGATTGGATTGAGAGTGTGTAAATCCATTCCCACTAAAAACAAATACAGTCACAGTAATTACAAAATCAAATCAAATCAGCAGCAACAACAACAACAACAACCACAACTAAGCTTTATTCCCAAAGTGATTTGGGGTCGGCTAACATGAATCGTCAACTGAAACCGTCGCCAAAGGAGATGGCATCGACAAGAGTGATAAAAAGTTTTTTATAAGGGTTTAAGTTTTAAAAAAAAAATTTAAAAGTTTTTGAAAAACAAGGTTTGCACCAAAAAGTTTTAAATGAGGTTTAAATGCCAACACAATTGAGAAAAACAAATAAATGCAGTAATCACACTCCTTCCTCCACATGGATACTGCCCCTCCACCCACTTCTATCCAACGCCATGCTCTCCTCAATCCCAAGTAGCCTCATGTCACTTTCAATTACCTTCATCCAAGTCATCTTAGGTCTTCCCCTACCCCTTACAATTTGATTACTCCTCCACTCTTCAATTCTTCTCACCGGTGCATCACCTGATCTCCTTTTCACATGACCAAATCATCTTAACCGATTCTCCCTCATCTTCTCTTCAATTGATGCAACTCTAACTTTTTCCCGAATCACTTCATTTCTTAATCGGTCCTTCCTTGTGTGGCCACACATCCACCGCAACATACGCATCTCCGCCACGTTCATCTTATGAGCGTGACATTGTTTCACCGCCCAACATTCGGTGCCATATAACAAAGCAGGCCTAATTGCCGTCCGGTAGAACTTTCCCTTCAATCTTTGGGGAATGCCAGAATCACAAAGGAAACCGGTGGCACTTTTCCACTTTACCCAACCCGCGTTAATTCTATGAGCCACGTCTCCATCCAGTTCTCCATCCTTTTGGAGAATGGATCCAAGGTAACGGAAGACGTTCGATCCTTGAACCACTTTGCTATCCAAAGTGACCGTCCCTGCCTCGTTGCTTGTAACCCCACTGAACTTGTACTCCATATACTCCGTCTTACTTCTGCTCAATCTAAACCACGGGCTTCTAATGTATCCCTCCACAATTCCAACTTACTATCAACACCTTCCTTTGTCTCATCCATCAACACAATATCATCCGCAAACATCATACACCACAGTATATCATCTTGAATTGACCTCGTTAGTTCGTCCATCACTAAAGCAAAGAGAAAGGGACTAAGTGCAGATTCTTGGTGCACTCCGATCGTAATAGGGAACTCTGCTGTCCTCCCCACCGTGGTCCGCACACTCGTAGTTGCCCCCTCATACATATCCTTGATGATATTTATATATTTTTGTGGAACATCTTTCTTTGTCAACGCCCACCAAAGTATTTCTCTTGGTACTCTATCATATGCCTTCTCCAAATCAATGAAAACCATATGTAGATCCTTCTTCCTATCACGGTAATGTTCCATTGTCTGTCTCATGAGGTAGATGGCCTCTATAGTCGATCTTCCAGGCATAAATCCAAATTGGTTCTCCGATATCTTCACATGTTTCCTAAGTCTTTGCTCAATCACTCGTTCCAAAGTTTCATCGTATGACTCATTAGTTTGATTCCTCGGTAGTTGGTACAATCTTGTACGTCGCCTTTGTTCTTATACAAAGGAATCAAAGTACTCTTCCTCCACTCTAATGGGATTTTGTTGTGTCTCCAAATCATGTTGAAGAATGTTGTCAGCCATTCGATTCCTCTCCCCTCTAAACACCTCCAAACTTCGATAGGTATGCCATCTGGCTCCGTAGCTTTCTTCAATCCCATCTTTTTAAATGCTGCAACGACTTCTCCCTTTTGAATCCTCCTCATAAACTCTCGATTTAACATACTTGGCGGGATGTGTACAAAAAAAAATTGCGAATGATTTTGAGAACGGGAACGAAGCAACAAGAGAGGGGAATTGGAAAAGGATAAAAGCAAAGAAATTCACATGGAAAGTTTATAACCCTAATAATTAACAAACCAGGAGGACAAAGGGTGAAATAGTTAAGTGGGAGTTAAGAGAGAAGAGAAGGTCAGAAGGTTAGATTGATTCATAGAACACGCCTAGATGCTGCTCAGACGTCATGGAGGATGCACCTGGACGCTATTCCTTTCCATCAGGGATTTTCTTTTTTCCTTTTTTCATGTAAACAAATTAGGAAATGTATTTGATTAACTTTTTTCGTTTGTATTTGAGATGATAGCTATTTTCATGTTCACTCGTTGTTAATTTTCTGTTAATGCCAATATTTTACTAAGCATTGTTAGCTAATTGTTCATGTGTTTTTCGTTTGTGTTTGTTGTTTATTTGCTTCAATATTGTAGATAATTCATTATGTATTCTTGTAAACAAATTTGTTGTTTATGTGTTTGTTGTTTGTCTTTGTTGTTCATTAGAGAAATCAATATTTTCTTCGTGCTGCTTTGCCGACTTCCAGCTGCCGAGACGACTTCCTGCTGTTGTTGCGGACTTCCAGCTGCCAAGACGACTTCCTGCTGCCTTTGCCGACTTTCCTGCTGCACTAAAGATCATGTTTGCTAAGTTCCTGCCAACAGGAATACTTCTTGTTGAAGTATTATGAACATTGAATTTTAATTTGTAAAGTTTTGTTGAAAGTCTTGAAACTTTATGGCTGTGAAGACGGCTTCCTACTGCTGTTGAAGTATTGTTGAAATTTCTATAGTGCGAAGTCACCTTTTTTAATGCTAAAACCATCGATTTCGGAACGCTATTATGTTGTAGCCTTGTAGGTGTAAATTGGGTAAATTAGTAAATAGTGTTTGTGAGATACTTCCTCTGTTTCTAAATAAGTGGAACATAGAGAAAGTGGGGGAAAACCATGGAGGTTAGAGAGAGAAAATTGGGGACCACAATTAAAAAGAGAAAGGGTACTTTAACTAAATGAACAATTGAATATATATTGCTTGAGTAAGGGTAATCATGTAATTTTATCATTTGAAATGTCCTATTTTGAGCATGGTGTCACTTATTGTGACATTTTCTTATTAGGAAAGTGTGTCACTTATTTAGAAACGGAAGATATATTTTTTTAATATTTATAATCTAAATTTGATATTTAGAATTTTTCACCCGACCCACCCGAATCACCCGGTTGTGATGGATGGATGGATTTCGGGTGATGGGTAAACCGGGTGACGGATGACTGTCGGTCTAACCGGGTGATGGATGCGGGTGATGACTCAAATCCCACCCATTGCCATTCCTAGATACAAACATTCTTTGTGAAATAGTGAACAGTTTCCGATCTTCGGCTTGTCGTGATGCTTCATCCTTGTCGTGGCCGGATCTGAAGAGATTTCATCGCACTCCCATTTTACAACTTAATTGCAGTTTACAACTTGATTTTGCGTGAATAGTGCCTATAACTGATGATGATATTCGTGCTTTTGATTGCTTCTTGAATATATGGTTAGATAAAAAAAGATAAATGAAAATTGGGGGCAACATATAGATCGTGGTATGTGTTGAGTTTATGATTAAAATTAAATTAAAAACATATAATTTTTCTAAATTAAACAAAGATAACAGTGGAGTCTTGTAGCAGTTATCCAACATCTTTTTCTTTCTATCCTTCAACCTTAGATAACACTCATCTTGAATAAGGGTTATATAAAATACAATAAAACACCTATTGTATTTAGATGTTATGTAAAAGGTGTTATGTTTGCCGCTTTTTGTAGTAGTGAAGTCAAGTTTTTAGTTTAAAATGAAGTATCCAAGTGAAGTTTCATGTCGGACACGACACGATATAACACCCGATTTTTGAGGTAAATGAAGGTGTCAGAGTAACGTAAATAAGTGTCATTATATATGGTTTATTGAACTGGGATGGATTGGGACATAATGAATTGGTTTGGATAATGCCAGACCGTGGTATGAGTCCAGAACCCCATACCGGCTTTAAACCTGTAATGGATTTTATATCCATTGTTGCTGTTTGGTTCACCCTTAGAATTAGAATGGATTATCTGCCTAGTTTTTATTTTAATATAATTATACCTATATATATAATTAAGATAAAAGGAAAAACAAAAAAATAAATATGGAAAAGTATTCCTAAAAAAACTGTCCAGTTTTTATTTTAATACTGTAATTGTTGATATGTATATACACTCAAGATAAAGGAAAAACAAAATATAAAATAAGAAAAAGTATATCTAAAAAATCCAAAAAAAGGATCGGCCTTCTCAACGTCGCGAAACACAAAGCATCATAATATAGACTCTTAATAACCAAAGATATTGAGTGAGAAAAGGTGGGGTAAGACCGGAGATAAAAAGATGGTTTCGGCGGTGAGAGATAAAGAAGCCGATGGCGTTGGTGGTGGGTACATTTGGACCAAAGGTTATTGCTACTTAATCATAGTCTCGATGTCAGGTATGGCGATTGGCCGTTAAAGGTGCTCGGAGGTTGATGGTCGGAATAGTGTTGTAGATAATCAGCAAATGGTGGTCGTGGTCAGTGGTCAGCTCTCTCCATTCAACATAACACAAATTAGGGTTTGATAGAGGGATGAAATGGAGTTAGAAACTGGAGGGGGGTTAGAGTTGATTGGGATTCTAAGGGATGAGGTGAAGATATAATCCATAAAGCATGAGATTCTACCCTAAAAAAGCCGAACCAAACATTTGAATGATAGTTATTCCATTCTATCTATATATTACATTAAAGCAAAATGAGTTTTGCCACGTGTCATCACCAGATGAATCCAAAGCAAACCTCGATCCCTCAAGCATCCTGGCATTTATAGAAGCCACGTGTCAGCAACAGATTTTTTTGCTCTTTTTAAAATGCAACGTGTCAACTTGGTGTTGTTTTGCTTTTTTTAAAAAAAAAAAAATATTTCCGTTTAATTAAGCAACAATTAACAACCATTTACTTCCATTTATGCGGTTGATTCCTTAATTAAAGGAATTTCATATACCGAAAATCAGTCCCTTAATCTATTCCTAAATTAGCGTTTGATTCTTTATTATCTTCCTAAATATTCTGGCATTTATTTGGCTTAATTTCAGTAAGAATTACCCATTTACTTCCATTTATGCGGTTGATTCCTTAATTAAAGGATCTTCAAAAAAATAAAAATCAGTCCCTTAATCTATTCCTAAATTAACGTGATTTTCAAATCCTTCATTGAATAGATTCCTAAATTTTATTCGGTTGATTCCTTTAATTAAGGAATAAATTTCACTTTTCATTATCTTCCTAAATATTGTGGCAATTATTTGGCTTAATTTCAGTAAGAATTATTCTTCTCAAATCCCATGAGATTTGGCAATTATATAGCCCACGCATGGGATGAACCAATAAAATCCCTGTGCATTATTTTTAAAAAACGAATTGCATTTATATGTACTTGATCACTTTTAATATTTATTCTGCCATAATCTAAATTTGTAAAGTGTATTGCATTCATAATATTTAAATTATATAGATTTCAATGATTATTCCATAAGCTTATAATATCAATTAATATTACTTGCCATAATTAACATTCCTATATTATTTTCGGACATACTATCTATATTACACTAAAGCAAAATAAAATTAGACCTACAAAATAAAATTACACTAACATGCCTCATAGCGTTTTTTTTTGCCACATGTTAGCATTATAGCTTTATGTTTTTTTGAATTAGATAGCTGGTTTATTTAGGAAATCATATCTTCAATCATTTTCTAAAAAAGCTTTGATAATAAATGCCTTAATTGAATAAAATCTGCTAAGAAATCGGGCAATTAAAAAATTCCTAAAAAATCGTTGATATTAAAAGGGTTAATTGAGATCAATTCGGTATAACTGCCTAAAATTAGGTTCCTTAATCAATTAGGTTCCTTAATCAATTCGCTTAATTACATAATTGCTTAAAATAACAAATCAAAAGTTAAGATCTGCTTTCATGTTTTAGGAATTTTAACAAATCAAAATTGAATATATCAATGTTTTTAAATTTAATCTTCATTATAGGAAAGAGTAATTATAGGAAACAATCATCATAGAATGAAAAGGACCAACGTTTTTTTAAGAAAGTTAGCTCATTGTTTCATAAATATGCCACTATAAATACATACAACAAGATAGCTCATTTCAATCGAAATTAAATCTAGCCTCTCTCATTCTAAATGTTTCTCTCTCAAAATAAAAACATGGCTCCATTCAATAAAATCATTCAAGAATATTGGAATGGTTTGACAAATTTCGATTGAAAGAAGATTGTTACATTGTTTTATTTCTCAGATTCGAAGAATATTGGATGAATTCTCCGAATGCGATTGAAGAAAGTTTCATAAGCATCATCACAAAACATGACAATGGAGGTTTTGAATATTTTCATGAAAGTATCATCGATCTAATCGGTTTTTTTGCCTTAGCGAAAAATATGAAATTCAAAGGTATTAGTTAAATTTATGACTTTAAAATTACAAAAAAAAAAACTAATTAATTGGGAAAGTTATTTGTTTGGCAACTATAGTGGACATTGATTTTTGATTTTGGGTGGTGATATCAAGCTTGCATAAGATGTGCTACTAAAGTTATTAAAGATGGTAAAGACAAATTTTGTCCAAAAGATAGATACATTGTTAAGAGAACCAATCTTAGTAACTATCTATATTTGCATTACTTTTTTGAAACTTTCAATGTACAAAATACTCCTCATAACTTTAGATAATTTTTTTTATCACAAAAGATCTAGGTTAAAGATTATTGTATCTGACGGAACAAAGAATGAGTGTTTTATATTGTATGACAAGGTAGTTCGTGAGTTGGTTAACAAAACTCCCGAAGAGTTTTTGAATCTGCAAGAAGAGTTATTATTATAATAAACCGACACTGTATTGAAAATAGTTTGTAAAACGATTGAATTTAATTAATCCTTATTCGACCTTATCTTATATATTGTGAAAATGTTATATATAATGAACCAAAATTATTGTTTGTGTCTATTTATATTCTTAACTTGATTAATTTTTTTATTAGATCAATTTACATTATTCATCTTCAATTTAGTTTGTAATCTTACGATCTCTTAAATAATAACTCAAAAATCTATTTACAAAAAAACTTTCCCGTGCATTTTTGCACGGGTCTGAAAAAGCTAGTACCATTAAAAAAAACCCAATCAAACACCTCCTTAGAGAATTGCTTGTTGATCTTACCAATAAAGGGGTGTATCATTTATAAAGTGAAGAGTTAAATCACGCCCGTAAAAATACAAAAAACGCCCACCCTAAATAATGTAAGATACCAATTTACCCTCTACAAAAACAAAATCTCCTTCCCTCCCTCTACCCCTTTCCCTTTCCCTCTCCCTGTCCTACTCTGACAAAGCCTAGTCGCCCACTAACTCCGGCAATGAAGCCGCCGATGTTGCACCAAAGTCTTTCCTCTCCCATTCTCACACTCTGGTAACAAAGGCATCGCTGTCTAACCATGAGTTGCGCTGCCAGAGACCTTTAGTTTTTTCCCTGGCGCGCCGTGCTCCATGGGCACAAAGAAGTTATTAGTTTAGATGAAAAAAAATAAGCCCAAAACCGGCCCACTGAACCGGTTCCTCCATGGGAAAACCAGTCCTGGAAACCGGTTCCTTCATGGGAGAACCAGTCCTTGGAACCGGTTTCCCTATGAGAAGACCGATTTTCAGGGACGGTTTTCCAATGGTGGAAACGGTTCTTAGGAATGGTCCTCCCATGGAAGAAGCAGTTTTTAGGAGCGGTTCACTGCTTTGTTAAGACCTTACTGTTTATTTGAATGTTAGGCAGATTTACAATGAGCAATTTGTTCCTGTGAATATTTCGATGAGCAAATAGCAGGAATAGAGCATGCCGATGTTACGTATGACTAACTGCATATGATTATAATCAATGGGAACTAATTACTAAACTGCATATGATTGCCTATTCCATGGGTACTAAACTTCATATGATTATAATCATCAATGGGTATTAAACAATTGATTATGATTGATGAGGCAAATGCACGGAATATTTGGTGGGGGTAGGAATAAGTAGGATGGTGGGTTTTGGAATGTTTAAATTAATTAGGGTATATTAGTCTTTTTAATTAAGAGTGTGGGCGTTTTTTGTATTTTTGTGGGCGTAGTTTAACAATCCCCGTAAAAGGGGAAAAGGAACCGAACCAAGTAAGGATTAGAAGAGGTAAGGAAACAAACCCCCTTCAATTTCCCCACGTGTTTAAGGAAAAGGTTTCATTCTTCTTCTTCCACCCACCTTTTTCCTTCTCTCCATCTCCATCTCTTGCGCCGACCCCTGTGTCATCTCTTTGCCCTTATTCTCTCTCTTAGAACTATAGTGACGTGCCCGTGTGCTTTCGAAGGTGGGCGTCTGTTTTCGGGTGGGAAGGTGTGTTTGCAGAATGGACAACTCTCTTTGAGTTGGATAGGGATGTTTTCCGGTATGTTGTGAGGGTGGTTCCGGTCGGGTAGGTTTTGGGGTGGATTAAGGGGAATTGGGGTGGTTTCGAGTAGGATGGGGGTGGTTTCGAGGATTGGGGGGTTTCATGGGATTGGTGGTGGTGTCAGGTTTGCAGGTGGTTTTGGATATGCGGTGGTGGTTTTGGGGGTGGAGGAGGTTTTAGTGGTGGTGAGGGTTGAGCCAGAGATGGGGGGAAGGGTGGTGTGGATGGAGGGTTCCTTGGAAAAAGGTGCTGACGGTGTGGTGGTGGTGGGGAAGGGCGTTTGGGGTAATCAAGTGGTTGTTGTGGTGGGGTGGTGGTGGTTGACTGGTGGTGAAGTTTGGTCAATGGTGGTTAGAAGGATTTGGGGGAACCCAAAATATTAGGTAAGGGTGGGGAACCAATGTAGAGGGATATAGGGATAAACTAATACCGAAATTGGGTAAAGGGAAAGGAAAAAGAACACATCAACCAAGCAAGTAAGGGAAACATGAGATATCATTACATTCCCTTTCTTGAAAACCCCAATCCAAACGCCTCCTAAGTGTCATTATATAATCTTAGGGTATTTGTTGTGCATCTTACATTGATCATTAGCCCTCTCTTTTGCAATACTTAAAAAGGTCTCACATGGCCCAATTCTTATTACAGCATTCTCTACCATAGGATTCGGCCTTCAGGGGTCAACCCGGTGGCTTCTATGAGGAACGCATTGAACAGGAGGCTCGAGAGTATTCCGCATCCTGTCCATAGAATCACAGTAATATGCTTGGACGTCAAAACATAAACAATGAGGCATATTTATCCTCAAAGTTATGGTACATCTTGTGATATATGCTTGTTATTGATGGTTCATCCTTGTTTAACTTTCATGGTGGATTTGTCATGTGTGGAATATTTGAGAGAGAACTCCCCGGTAGAAATATTTAGCTGGTGCTTCAGGTCCTTGCCCATCAAGCACCAATTTTTGGAGCTAAGATGTTTGAACAAGCGGAGGGGGACAACTTGTACCTTGTTTTAGAATGTATCATAAGAATGAAAGCTAATTTTGTCAATATAGTTCTGTTTAGTATATCCTCTGTTGTTAAAGAAGTTGTTAAAACACTCTATGGGGCTTGATTAGAAGGTAAATGCATAGATTATAAACTTTTAGTGTAACCTTCAAAGGGTTGCTTTCCTCGTCAAATTTTTAAGTTCCAATTTGTGAAGCTGTTGTTTAGCAGGACTGCAGGGTTGTTTTAGTTGGGCATGAATTGACTCTTCTTGATTATCTAGTCAAAGCACTTGACAATAGTGTGAGGGCATGAGTTTGGTCCCTTTACTCGGTTCTGGATCGAGAAAGCACTGCAATTGCAAAGGCAAGTCAAATATCATTAAAATGGGAGTATAATTGATGGGATAAACACAAGAAGTTGTATTTGATTTCCGAAATAATGAACTACAACTTCCTTTGTAGTTTTTATACTTACAAATATGGTATTTCCTGGTCAAATGTTGGTGCCTCCAGGGTGTGGAACTTTCTAAAAGGTAGTCTGGCATTCTACCGAACTATTAATGAGTTTAATATAACTCCAAATGAAGCAATTCCTAATACAAATGTTTTTTGGTATGGCTTGCAGCTTGGAGGAGTTCGTTTGAACATCCAGTGTTGGTGAATATAAAGGTCTTAAAAGACGTCTAGTCCTCTACAGCTTATGCTTTCATTTTATGGCGAACTTAATGCTGGCATATGTCTGGGTTCCTATGTAAGTGTGCTGCTGTAAAAGGTTTTAATTTCATGATGCTATTTAGTGCCTTTAATTGCATTGACAGAAAGTTGGTATTTACTGCCTGCAATTCCTGGCATACTTGATTGCTTATTTTAGAATCTGGAGTAGGACTCAACTCTTGCATGACAACCCTCTGTTGTTTTAAGACCAATTTTTTGTGGACAAATCTTTTGGAAATTTTTACTAGAATACATAAGGTGTTACTCTATGTTACTAGTTACCTAGTAAAACTTGAAATTCGCCCATTTTCATGTAAGCAATGCTAATTTTTACTCTAATCTGCTATCCTCATTGTGAGACTGTCTTACACAAGTTTCGCACTTAATTAGTCCAACTGAGTTCTCTCCAGCATAGAAATTTCAGAAGAAGCTGGTTACTGAGTTAACGATTGCCAATTTAAGGAAACATGTACCTATTATTGCTAAAAAATTTCGTATGCAGATGTGCTCAGAAAGAAGAAAAAAAATTCACATACAATGTTTTTGGCTTCTATAGGGTTACAAGTCACATTGCCTCTAGCACAGATAATATAAAAAGAGAATTAGAAGAACTTTTGAAGCTTTGTCAATGGGGTCGTCCTGAAAAGCTTGTGTCCGTGTGGAACTCGAAGCGAAACCGACAAAGGCTGAAGAAGCTTATACAGAAGTACACTGTCAGTAAAAAAATTGTATATCAAAGTGGCATCTTTCTGTGAGCTTCATTTTCTTGTATTAATATATTTACTAGAAGAGATATTTCTTAATTTTTAGTTCTGCCAGTCTGTTACATTTGACTTGATTATGTTGGAGTTAAGGCTTGCAAAGCCTACTTGTGTTTTTTCCAAACATCCCACATCTCCTATGGAAGGGAGCTTGCCTTTGTTTATTAACTCCCTTCCTCTTCATGTTTATTGAGTTGAGTACTTGGTTGGTTTTTGTGGTTGGAGATCAAACTTGGGTTTGGGCTTGCTATCACACACACGCGCGCCGCCCGCCCGGACCGGACCGGACTGGGCCTGGGACCTGGGTTCTGGGATCTGGGTTCTGGGAAGAGCTGGAGCTTATCTTTTTGGACCCGAGCCCAACTGTGTGTAACGGTAACATGTAAAACTGAAACGTTGTTAAACGTTGGCCTTCATTACAGTGTTAATGGCCTTTATTGTCGCCCTTGATTTCCTCCCTCTGTTTATTACCTTCTTTATTTGGCCTGATTCTTTTACTATAAAATCAGTCCACTGCTACCTCAGTTTTGGCATCCGAAAATCATTTCTCTTCTCTTCTTCTTTCTCTCTACTAAACACTGGGTACGTGCATAAACAGTCTCCAAGATCTTTCTCTGTTAGTGGTGACTTAGAAAGGTCGCTGTGTTAACCTTGGGGAGCTTTCCGGCCAGTTGCGATTACCACCATAGTCGGGCCGTAATTGCTTTCAAGTCAGTGGTCTTCTACCGCGACACAGCCTTGAATTTAGTCTTTTTTCAGTCATTGTAAACAGTCAGTTTCTAACAATTTGAAAGCAATTAATTTTAATTTGCAATGGCTGATTTTTCAAGCAAATCCGTGTCTCATCTGTCCAAGCTCGAATCTCTTGACGGAAACAACTACAAACGTTGGTCTTCCAAACTGCTGATGTTCTTTGAGCAATTGGACATTGACTACGTCCTTTTCAAGGACTGTCCCACTGCGCTTACTACTACATGTGACTCATCCTCTTCTCCTTCTGCTACTGAAATTAAGAAGAAAGAGGACGAAATTGAAAAATATGTAAAAGATAATAAAACTGTCCGTTTCCACCTCCTTAATCTGATGATCAATAATCTGTATGATTTGTTTATGGTTCATAAAAGTTCAAAACTGATTTGGGAGGCCCTTGAGAAAAAATATGGGGCTGATGATGCTGGAAAACAGAAATATGTTGTTGGCAAGTGGCTGGCTTTCCGTATGGTTGATGATAAGCCAGTCATGGATCAAGTTCATGAGTTCGAAAATCTCTGTGCTGATGTTCTTAATGAGGACATGAAAATTTGTGAAGTATTTCAAGCTAATGTTTTACTAGAAAAATTTCCCCCCTCTTGGAGAGATTTTAGAAATAATCTGAAACACAGAAAAGAATTCCTGTCTCTTCAGGAATTAGTTAGTCATATGAGGATTGAAGAGGCAAATCGCCTTAAGGACAATCTAGATTCAGTTTCCGTTAATACCGCTAAAGCTAACCTGGTGGAATCTGCTGCTCCATCAGGCTTTGATAAGTTTAAGGGAAAAGGGAAAAAGGGTAATAACAAAGGAAAGAAGCAAGGCAAATTTAACAAACCGGATAGCAAGATTCAAAAGAAGTCTGTCCTCTGTTATGTCTGTGGCAAGCCAGATCATAAGGCTTACCAATGCCCTCAACGCCAAGGTTCTGTGCAAAAACAAGGACCTCAGGCCAACCTTGCTGAATCAAACGACATTGTCGCTGCTGTGGTTGTTGAAGCAAATCTGATCGAGAACAGTACTGATTGGATTCTAGACACTGGGGCTTCAAGACATTTCTGTGCAAACAAGGAGCTGCTCCATGATTTTCAGGATGCTTCTGAAGGCGAGTGTGTCTACATGGGCAATGCTGCAACTGCTGGAGTACTTGGACGAGGAAAGGTCACTCTTAAACTTACCTCTGGAAAAACCCTCTCCCTTTCTAATGTGTTGTATGTTCCTACTATGCGTCGCAACTTAGTGTCTGGTGCCTTATTAAACAAAGCTGGTTTGAAAATTGTTTTTGAGGCTGACAAAGTTGTAATGACTCGTGGTGGGGAATTTGTTGGGAAGGGGTATTTAAGTGGAGGTTTATTTATTCTGAATGTTGCTTCTTCTATTTCTGTTGTTTTTAATAAAACTGTTTCTGGTTCTGCTTATATTGCTGAGTCTTTAAATTTGTGGCATGGTAGATTAGGGCATGTGAATGTTGCTTCCATTAAGAGACTAAGGACCTTAGCTTTAATTCCTAATCTGTCGACTACTGAGTTTTCTAAGTGTCCAGTTTGTGTTGAAGCAAAATTCACTAAGAAACCTTGCAAAACTGTGACTCAAAGGACCACACAACTTCTAGAGTTGATTCATACGGACTTAGCTGACTTCCAGAACACTAGAAGTAGAGGAGGAAAATTCTGGTATATTTCATTTGTTGATGATTTTTCGAGGTACACTAAGATTTACCTTCTCAAAGCCAAAAGTGAGGCAGGGGAAGCTTTCATAAAATATAAGGCCGAAGTAGAAAACCAACTTGATAGGAAAATCAAGAGGGTTAGATCTGACAGAGGTAGAGAGTTTGAAAACTTCTCTTTGAATGACCATTGTGAGAAATTGGGTATTATTCATGAACTTAGTGCACCTTATGTACCCCAACAGAATGGTATAGCTGAACGGAAAAATAGGTCTTTGAAAAACATGATGAATGCTATGCTTGTAAGTTCTGGGTTGCCTGATGAAATGTGGGGGAAGCAGTCCTTTCAGCCTGTCATGTTCTTAACAGAGTACCTCACAAAAGGTTAGATAAGACTCCCTATGAATTATGGAAGGGATTTACTCCAAACTTAAGCTTCTTGAGAGTGTGGGGGTGTCTAGCTAAAGTTGGGCTACCTGACTATAAAAGGTCAAACATTGGACCTAAGACCTTTGATGCAGTATTTATTGGTTATGCTCATGCAGCCTATAGGTTCATGTCTTTGAGTGATAGGTCTATTTGTGAGTACAGAGACGCTGAGTTCTTTGAACATGTTTTTCCCTTGAAAAAGGGTGATGTTGCTTCCATGCCTTCATGTTCTTCTCCTACGGTTGTTTTACCTACTTGTTCTACGCACGACGTTCCCTTACCTACTAGTAATGTTCCTGCTGATTTGACTTTAAGTAGTACTTCAGTTGATTTGCATGTTAGTAGTTCTGGTGCTATAGATGAACCTAGGAGAAGTAAAAGACCTAGAGTAGCAAAAGACTTTGGTTCTGATTTTGTCACTGCTTTTCTGTCTGAGAGCTCTTGTATTGACTTGTTGAGTGATGAATTGGTCTATGCTTTCATGATAGAAGAGGACCCTAAGACTTTTGAGGAAGCAATGAGGTCTGTGGATGCTAGTTTTTGGAAAGAGGCCATTAAGAGCGAGCTAGATTCCATAGTGTCTAACTCCACTTGGGAGTTAACTTACTTACCTAAGGGATCAAAGACCATAGATAGCAAATGGATCTTTAAAAAGAAGTTGAGACCTGATGGGACCATTGAGAGGTTTAAAGCCAGACTTGTGATTAGGGGCTTCACTCAAAGGAAAGGACTAGATTACTTTGACACTTATTCTCCTGTGACTAAGATAGCCACCATTAGGACCCTGTTAGCTCTTGCTGCTATTCATGACTTAGTCATACATCAGATGGATGTTAAGACTGCTTTCTTGAATGGTGACTTAGAGGAGGAGATTTATATGTCTCAACCTGAGGGTTTCGTGGTGCAAGGTCAAGAAGATAAAGTGTGTAAGTTGAGGAAGTCCTTATATGGTCTCAAACAAGCACCAAAACAGTGGTATGAAAAATTTGACAGTACTATTGTGTCAAATGGCTTCATTGTCAACAACTCTGACTCTTGCGTTTACTCAAAGCTAATAGGATCAGATTGTGTAATCATATGTCTTTATGTGGATGACATGTTGATCTTTGGTAACAATTTAAAGGTGGTCAATGATACTAAACTTTTCTTGGCATCGAAGTTTGAGATGAAGGATTTGGGAGAAGCTGATGTGATTTTAGGAGTAAGACTTAAGAAAACCTCCGGTCGCATCTCCCTTAGTCAGTCTCATTATGTGGAAAAGGTGCTTAAAAAATTTAACTCCTTTGATGTTGCTCCAGTGAGTACACCCTATGACCCTAGTATTCATTTGACTAAGAATTTAGGAGAAAGTGTTTCTCAAAGTGAATATGCGAAAGTCATAGGTAGTTTGATGTACCTCATGAACTGTACTCGACCTGACATAGCCTATGCAGTGAGTCGACTGAGTCGGTATACTCATAACCCTAGTAATGAACATTGGAATGCTCTTCATCGTCTTCTCAGATACCTGAAAGGAACAGTTGATCTATGTTTGCACTACTCTAAATTTCCTGCTGTACTTGAAGGATTTTGTGATGCAAACTGGGTTTCAGGTAATGATGAGATTAGTTCAACTAGTGGTTACGTGTTTACTCTTGGTGGTGGTGCTATTTCGTGGAAGTCTTCGAAACAGACTTGTATAGCACGCTCAACCATGGAGTCTGAGTTTATTGCACTCGAGTTGGCAGGGCAAGAAGCTGAGTGGTTGAGAAACCTTTTGTCTGATATTCCATTATGGGGAGGGCAGGGTGCTCCTGTCTCCCTTCACTGTGATTCTCAAGCAGCCATTGGCGTTGCTAAGAACAGTGTCTACAATGGTAAGAAAAGACACATACGGATCAGACATGGAGTCGTGAAACAACTCCTGAAAAATGGGGTGATTTCTTTGGACTATGTCAGGTCCGAAAGAAATCTTGCTGATCCCTTTACTAAGGGATTATCTAGGAGAGTTGTCCTAGAGTCGTCGAGGGGGATGGGGCTTAGGCCCATTAGTTGAGAGTTTATGGTGGATACCCGTTTGTGGTCAAACGAAGCCATAGAATCTTAACTTGCACTACATTACTCATCCCTATGGCATGTTGGTAGTGCTTTCTAAATCCATAGCCTGTTTGGTGGTGCTATTGAGACGCACTTGATGGATTTATATTGAGAGGTTGAGCTTTTGCTCTTAATAGTTTCATATCCCTCGGGGTGGTGTTATTGAGGAACACTTAATGGACTACCTACGTAAGTGTGGAGGTTAAGCCGCCTTCTATGAAAGACTGGGCTGTCTTTCTAGAGCACTTATGAGACCCAAGGTGTGCGCATGGCTATAAAGCGCTTGTGTTGTATCGCGGAGACTGCACGTTCTTAAGGTAGGTATGTGTTGTGGGGGTCTCAACGGAACTCTGGTGAGTTCAAGAGAAATTCACTCACTAGAAAGTAAGTTGTTGCCTCACTCCACTATGTATCAATTCAAATCGAAAGATATTGATGCTTAAGTACCTCCCTTTCCTTACCCAGGAATTTCTTTTGCTTTTCAAAGCCTTTGTGGGGGATTGTTGGAGTTAAGGCTTGCAAAGCCTACTTGTGTTTTTTCCAAACATCCCACATCTCCTATGGAAGGGAGCTTGCCTTTGTTTATTAACTCCCTTCCTCTTCATGTTTATTGAGTTGAGTACTTGGTTGGTTTTTGTGGTTGGAGATCAAACTTGGGTTTGGGCTTGCTATCACACACACACGCGCGCGCGCGCGCGCGCCCGCCCGGACCGGACCGGACTGGGCTGGGCCTGGGCCTGGGACCTGGGATCTGGGATCTGGGTTCTGGGTTCTGGGTTCTGGGTTCTGGGTTCTGGGAAGAGCTGAGCTGGAGCTTATCTTTTTGGACCCGAGCCCAACTGTGTGTAACGGTAACATGTAAAACTGAAACGTTGTTAAACGTTGGCCTTCATTACAGTGTTAATGGCCTTTATTGTCGCCCTTGATTTCCTCCCTCTGTTTATTACCTTCTTTATTTGGCCTGATTCTTTTACTATAAAATCAGTCCACTGCTACCTCAGTTTTGGCATCCGAAAATCATTTCTCTTCTCTTCTTCTTTCTCTCTACTAAACACTGGGTACGTGCATAAACAGTCTCCAAGATCTTTCTCTGTTAGTGGTGACTTAGAAAGGTCGCTGTGTTAACCTTGGGGAGCTTTCCGGCCAGTTGCGATTACCACCATAGTCGGGCCGTAATTGCTTTCAAGTCAGTGGTCTTCTACCGCGACACAGCCTTGAATTTAGTCTTTTTTCAGTCATTGTAAACAGTCAGTTTCTAACAGATTATATACTAGTTTTTTCACTCTAGACTTTGGCTATTTCCAACTGTACAATGTTCACTGTCCAATATTTTTGTAATCCTCTTTGTTATATTTGTAACAAGTGATTTTTTTCTGAGCTGAATATACTCTGTGGTGGCCAAGGTCTATATGACTACGTAATAATGCTAATAATGATTCTTTCATGTACAAAGACCTAGTTCGTGTCATACCCGTGCTGGCTTTATACTTTGTGCAAGTTAATACAAGTCCCGTCCTAGCCCATGGTGTGGTTAGCTATGATATACCTGAAGGAATATGTCCTTAGACAATTTCCGCAATTACTAAATATAAATAGGATTGCATTTATGGAGATAATATAGTTAATTATTTTAGTAACCGTATTTGCTTGCTAGAGAATAAATTACGATTTGTAAACAAATTGGTTTGGGCCTACAACTAAGATAATTAATCCTATGAGGTCACACAGAGTAACACTGATTAATAAATAAATTATGAGCCCATAAAGGCTTATAAGGGCCGGCCACTATAAGGGTGATTAGGGTTTTAGTTTTTCCTTTCCTCTTAACCTAATCTCTATTTATTATATATAGATATAAGAAGAAGAGAGATGGAATAATTCAGTTAGTCAGTAACTTGACACAAAAGAGAGAAAAAGAAAAACCCTTCTCCCTCTTTAGTCTAGGCGCCTAACCCATCAAAAGCAAGAGAGTGAATAGTTCATACTCTTCCGTTCTAGCAGACGTGGGAATTAATCGGTGTTCGTGGACTAAGTAGAGGAATTACAAGTGTAGTTCTTTATCTCCGAAGTAGTCATATCTGCGATAATACTTTGCAGTATTCAAACCCTACATACGTGTTCAAGTCGTGAATAAAAGGTTGTGTATTCTCTACTCTATGTATCGATTCATATATTGTTATGCATGCGATTCTGTTATAGATGTTAGGAAATTGTATCCTGAAATTCCGCTATTCGCACCTATGAATTCCTACAGTGGTATCAGTTTTAGCCTCTTGCATAACTTTATATGATCAAGTTCATAATTTTAATTCAATTCAGGGAGGATTTTTAATATGTGTTAATTTGCAAGATTAATATGTTGATATTAATAAATTGAAAAGCATAAAATTATGAATTTTATGTTAAATATTGCCCAATAAATTGTTTTTGGTTTAATTTTCGGAAATTTAAATCGAAAATTTTGGTTTTGTTCGACCTAGTTTGGTCGAAATTCTTGCTCCCACAATCAGCAATTCAATGAGATTATTTTGTGAAATTAAATTAGGGCTTTGTTTTGTTTTGATTTGAATTGCAAATTGATATTCTTAATTGTGATTTTAGTTTCGAAATCAAATAGTTTGATTCGAAAATAACTAGAACACAATTTTTTGCCCCAAATTTTTTCCATGGATGTTGAATGCGATTTAGCATACCAAATCACGAATTTTATTAAATTAAATGGAATTGAAACATAAAGCATGAGTTTTTAAGCACGAATTTGCCCGAAAAATATTCGATTTGATCGAAAATAGCCCAGAATTTTCGGAATTTCTGGGCAATACAACGTGGTTTTTCCGGCCACGATGGTGGCGCATCTGGTGGAGCTGCCTGGCCGCACGTTTCCGGTGAGCAAAAACCAATTTCTGGTGGCTGCCTTCAGATTCGTTTGCGTGCGTGGTTGCGTTATTGCTGGTTGCGGCCTGCGTGATGCTGCTTTCGCGGGCCAGCAACGAGCCAGCAGCGGGCTGCAGGCCGGGCCTAGCTCAGTCCACATTTTTTTTAATTATTTTTTTGTTAATGGGATTAATAATTCTGATTTATGTTTTTTGTTTTTCTTTGGGCACATTTTATTAATTTTCAATTATGCAAATTAAAATTAATAAAGATTAATATCATATTAAAGTTGTAATTGAATTAAAAGAATGAAAGTTTCCTTATTAGTTATATTCTTAAATTTGTTAAGATGGTTAATTTTAGGAAAATTATTAATTCGATTAATGTTTCCTAAATATTTTCTAACTTAAAGTTGTTAAGTTTTAAAATTATAATGGAAAGTTTTATTTGCTCATTAATCGTTAACGGAGTAAATAAATTTTGTATTTATATAATTGTGTTATTTTTACTTGCATTTTATTTTCTAAATAAATGCGTGAATGTGTTATATATTTTTGGAAATATTTGTTATTTACCCATTAAACGTTAATGGAGTAAATAAGTTATGATTTATAATATGATGATATTATATTTCTTTCATGGATGCATATAATATGTCTGATATTATATTGCGTCGATATTTTTTATAATATGATGATATTATATTTTGCTTGGATGTATATTATAATATGTTTGATATTAGATTTGCACAATCGTGACTGGTATGGCCCAAACTAGGATAGAAAATACGATATGTGCATCGTTATGTATTTTTCTAATTAAAATACGATCTGCGTATCGTTTGTATTTTTGTAATTTAAATTCTTTGCTTAGAATAATTTAAATGAAGATCAAGATTGAAGTTCCGTGGAGAATCAAGGATGGAGATCCAAGAAAGTCCCAAGGGAGGATTCATGAAGATTAGATTTTCAAGATTTAGGGGGCCATACTAGGATCGCGTTTTAAGTTCTTCTTTGATTGCTTATGCATTTAATTTCATTTAAATGCTCGCTCAAGTTTATGTGTGGTTATTTATGTAATGTGTTCACCTTTTAATATAACCAACATAATAAACTTGAGTCCCCAAAGGTGATATTGAGTTTAAATGCTTTTCCAAACGACACCTATAAAGCCTTAGATCATGAGTAATAGGTTCTGCCAAGCAGGGTGTTGCTCATAATTCCGAGGATAGTGGGTAGGTTTTTTGAAACTTACATGTTAATGTTTGGTTTGACTCAACAAAATCATCAAAAGACAAAGTTTTGGGTTTTGAAGCAGTGATATAGGAATTAATAAAGAGTTATTAACCTATCTACCAAGAATTATAAATTGTTGTAATTAGTAAAAGTGGTTTACTTTCCTCAATCACTATCTTTAAAGGCAGGGCCAAAGTCCGTTTAATTTTAGTGGGAGGGGATCTTGGTTATTTCTTTATTCAATATGGGGTTTTATATTTTGAATAAAGTATTAATAGTTGTTTAAATTTGTTTAAATAACCATCGTTGATAAACTTTTTTGATTGAATGCTTGTTTACTAATTTTTGTAGTCATGTCTAACAACAACAACAACAACCACTCTGGCTATAATTTGCGTTTTATTCTTGCAAAAGAAAAACTCAACCAAGAGAACTTCCTAGACTGGGAGAGAAATCTGAGAATAGTTCTCAGAAATGAAAGGAGAGAAACTGTTCTTGAAACTCCTATTCCTGAACTTTCCGAGAATTATGGCCAAGCTGATAGGACAGCTAAGCAAATACTCATAAAGAAATCTGTGCCTGTCACTTGTTTGATGCTTGCATGTATGGAACCCGAATTTCAAAAACGTTTTGATGGAATGGATGCCTATACAATAATCCAACAGTTACGAACCATTTTTCAAAAGCATCCTAGGTTGGAGAGGTTTGAAGTGAACCGGAAGCTTCTTGAGTGTAAAATGGAGAAAGGGAAATCAGTTGGTCCCCATGTGTTCAAAATGATTAGTCATTTTGAGCACATGACCAAGTTGGGATTTTCCTATCCCCAAGAGATAGCAATTGATATGATCATCAATTCACTCACTGATGCATATAAGAAATTTAGTTTGAACTTCTATATGCAAGGAGGGGAAATGACCATACAAGAGTTACATGGTATACTGATTCAGGCTGAAAGGAGCTTGCCTACTGAGCCCATAAAAGAGCATAAGGATGTTTTGATGGTGCAAAAGGGCAAAGGGCTCAAGAAGCACGGAGTTCCGTCTAAGAAGGGTAAGGGCAAAGGCAAACAAGTTGCTGAGCCCAACACTTCTGAGGAGCCAAAAGAAACACCTAAAGCCATAGTAGCAATACATGAGTGCTACTATTGTCACAAGGTGGGTCATAGGAAGAGGAACTGCCCTAAGTATCTGGAGTACAAGAAGACTAGAGCTTCTTCTTCAGGTATTTATGTTATAGAGATAACTTAAACTACTTTTGCATCATGGGTATTTGATACTAGATGTAGTTCTCACATTATGTGTAATGTGCAGGATCTAAAAAGAAGTAGGAGACACGCTTAATGGAGAGGTAGAATTGCAAGTTGGCAATACAGCTCGAGTTGCCGCCTAGGCAGTGGGAGTCTTCAGTCTATCTTTACATTATGGATTTATTTTGAGACTTAATAATTGTTGTTATGTTTTAAAATATTGCTGAACACTATTTCAGTTTCTATTTTGGATTCTGAAGTTTTCTCATTCACAATAAAGAAGAATTGTTTTTCTGCTTATTTGAATGATATGTTCCGTATCTCTACTAAGTTATCAAATGGTTTGTATGTTCCACAAACACACATCTATAAAAATAGCGAGAAACATAAGTCAAATGAATTAAACCCAATACACCTATGACATTGTCGATTAGACTACATAAGTACAAAACGAATTGAGAAATTACATAAAGATGGAGTTCTCAAATCATTTGATTTTGAATCATCTGATGTGTGAGTTTTGCTTAATGGGAGAAATGACAAAGTCTCTTTTCACTAGTTCGAGTGAAAGGGCCAATGACCTCTTCGCCCTCATACATACGGATGTGTATGGACCTAAGAATACATTGGCTAGGGGAGGGTAAGTTACTTAATTACTTGTACTGATGATGTAAGCACATATTGATATGTTTACCTCACGCGGCATAAGTTAGAGGCCTTTGAAAAATTCAAAGAATTCCAAATAAAGTACAAAACCGACTTGGCAAGAAGATTAAATCTTTATGATCTGGTCATGGAGGGGATATCTGAGTCAAAAGTTCGGTGATCATTTGAAAGATTGTGGAATATTTTCACAATGAACTTCAACAGGAAATTCCACAATTCAGTGGTGTTTCCGAGAGAAGGAATCGCACCCTATTAGATATGGTACGTCCATGATGAGTCTTGCTGATCTCTCTATATTTCTTTTGGGATTTTCTCTTGATACAATTGCGCTTACACTCAATAGGACTCCATCCAAAGCAGTAGATCAGACTCCATATGAGATATGGTCAGAACCGTTCCTAAAATGTCTTTTCTAAGGGTTAAGGGTGTGAAGTTTATGTAAAACGTTTACTATCTGATAAATTAGCACCCAAATCTAAAAAAGTGTTTCTTTGTGGGATATCCCAAAGAGACCTAGGGATATTATTTTTACCACCGTAGCAAAAATAAATTGTTTGTTGCTCGCTGTGGTGTCTTCCTTTAAAATAAGTTTATTTCCAAGAAGACAAGTGGGAGAAATGTATATATCTCAAAGAAATTCGAGATGAGCAACAAATGGGTGAGGTTAACACCTCATTAGAGGCGGCCCAACATGAAAATGTTGGAGGGGTAGTGAATCCTATCCACGAACCTCCTACCGTCCCACTTGGATCGAATCCATGTGAAGCTTCTGAGTCTAACGACCGAGAATCTTCTTCTGTTGTTCCCCTACGTAGATCTCATAGGATCACCATTCCATCAAGAAAATATGTTGATTTTCTTTCGACGGAAAGTTCTAAAATAACGATTTTAGTAAGTTGTGAGCCTATCAGCTACAAAGATGCTTTGGAGGGCCAGGACTCCTAGAAATAGCGTGAAGCCATGAGATCCGAAATGGAATCTATGTCTGAAAATCAAGTATGGGACTTGGTTGATTTGCCTGATGGCGTGAGACCCATTGGAAGCAAATGGATTTTCAATTTGAAAACAGGCAAAGACGAAAACATTAGTGTTTTCAAAGCTACGATAGTGGCAAAAGGTTTCCGTCATATTCATGGTATAAACTATGAATTTAACCTTTCCCCAGTAGCCATCCATTAGAATAATCCTTGCAAGACAAATGGATGTAAAAACCGCTTTCTTGAACGGGTTCTTGAAAGAGGATGTGTATATGACACGACCTCAAGGCTTTGAACATCCAACAAATTCAGGGAAGGTATGCAAGCTTAAGAAATCCATTTATGGATTGAAGCAAGCATACAGGAGTTAGAACCTCAGATTTGATGAGGCAATCAAAAGTTTGGTTTCCTCATAAATGAAGAGAAATCTTGTGTATACAAGAAATTGAGTGGGAGTAATATAACAATTTTAGTCTTGTATGTGGAAGACATACTTCTCATAGGAAATGATAAAGTCGTGCTTGAGTCAGTCTAAGGATGGCTTAAAAATCGTTTATCTATGAAAGACTTAGGAGAGGCAGAGTATATTTTGGGAATAAAGATCTATAGAGATAGATCTAAAAGGCTGATTGAACTTAGTCAAGGAACTAATATAAATAAGGTTCTTGCTAGGTTCAAGCTGGAAAACTCTAAGAGAGATTTCAATCCCATGAAACATGGCATATCACTTGGCAAGACTCCGGGTCCTTCGACACCTGATGAAGTCAAGAGAATAAGTAATGTTCCCTATGCTTCTGCATTAAGTTCCATTATGTATGCATGCTATGTTTTGCACTCACCCAAATGTTGCCTATACTATGAGTAAATGCAACATATACCAGTCTTATCCAGGTTACGTGCACTAGATGAGTGCAAAGAATATCCTTATGTACTTACGAAAAACTGAGGATCATTGATTGGTATATGGTGGAGAAATTGAGTTTGTTGTTAATGATAGGCATATACGAATTACCAAGGTGACAAAGATGATTTCCGATCTCCATCTGGTTTCATTTTTTGTCCCAATGGAGAAGTTATGAGCTGTAAGAGTTCTATACAGAATAAGCAAGATTCACATTGATAAGAATGTGGGAGATCCGCAGACTAAACCGGTTGCTCGACCTAAGCATGAAGGTCATACTAGGTTTATGGGCTTAAGCATATAAAAGAATGGCTTTATAATGCTTACTTTATGTTTGCATTTGTAAAGACATTGATTATGCTTGGAATTGTTTATCAATAAAAATCTACATTCTTATTTAATTTGTTTAGTATTAAATAAGATGTCCAAATAAATTGTGTTTGAAATAGGATCATCATAAACGTTGTGATGAATGGAACCCTATATAGTGAACAAAAACCACAGTTTATAATATGTCCCTAGTTTAAGGCACTGAATTGGACATAAGTGACTTGTTAAAAGACTAGCATAATGTTAATTGATAGCGCAGTTCCTTGGGCTATAGAGACATAGGGATGTCAAATTAACAAATATGGATGTATGGTTGATACATTGAGACTTGACCTAATTAGATTCTAATAGTAGAATCGGAATGTCTATATTTAATAGATTCCTTGGACATGAGTATGTCTTAATAACCATGATATGATTAGTTTAGCTTTGACATTGTTAAACACCGTGCCGTAAAAGGAGGTTATAAAGGCAATGCTCAGGTTGGCTAAGAATTGAGTGGGAGTTATGGTCATACAAGATTGAATAAGTCCTCCTATCTGATAGGAATAGTGTCTGGGCCTCTTGATGAGGGAGAATTGTAAAAACGCATGGCCATGCTAAAATGAGATTAAAGAGTTGATCTTCAGTTGAACAATTCAACCTCGGTGATCAATAAACATATTTGACTATATAACATCGTGTTATCAAATTTGGCATTAAGAGACTTAAGGAATTTAATATTGCGTACTTTTCTTACGGACAAGTGGGAGATTGAAGGAATATGTCCTTAGACAATTTCCGCAATTACTAAATATAAATAGGATTGCATTTATGGAGATAATATAGTTAATTATTTCAGTAACCGTATTTGCTTGCTAGAGAATAATTACGGTTTGTAGACAAATTAGTTTGGGCCTACAACTAAGATAATTAATCCTATGAGGTCACACAGAGTAACACTGATTAATAAATAAATTATGAGCCCATAAAGGCTTATAAGGGCCGGCCACTATAAGGGTGATTAGGGTTTTAGTTTTTCCTTTCCTCTTAACCTAATCTCTATTTATTATATATAGATATAAGAAGAAGAGAGATGGAACAATTCAGTTAGTCAGTAACTTGACACAAAAGAGAGAAAAGGAAAAACCCTTCTCCCTCTTTAGTCTAGGCGCCTAACCCATCAAAAGCAAGAGAGTGAATAGTTCATACTCTTCCGTTCTAGCAGACGTGGGAATTAATCGGTGTTCGTGGACTAAGTAGAGGAATTACAAGTGTATTTCTTTATCTCCGAAGTAGTCATATCTGCGATAATACTTTGCAGTATTCAAACCCTACATACGTGTTCAAGTCGTGAATAAAAGGTTGTGTATTCTCTACTATATGTATCGATTCATATATTGTTATGCATGCGATTCTGTTATAGATGTTAGGAAATTGTTTCCTAAAATTCCGCTATTCGCATCTATAAATTCCTACAATACCCAACTTGTTTAGTAAGTTAGGTTTCTACAACATTTGGTGGTGCCCTTGTGGGCGCAGCTGACCTCTCATAAATGCTAAGGAACATATTATAGTCTATTAGAATATGGAGGTAGAGAAAGATGGTGGGGTATCTATGCGTTTGTGAAAGTAACAAGACAATAAGGTATCTATGTGTTTATTGAACCACAATAGAAACAGTGGCACTTTTGATGGAATAGTTAGAGTACTATTATTACATTGTGAAGGTAATTTAAGAAAGCTCAGTTGTACTTTTAATAAGGTCACTCTTCGAAACATTGTTGAGCTGTTTATTTGCGGAACATGCCTTTTTATTGTACTTATGAGGAATCCATGATGTGAGCTTGGGAAATATGAGATTTCATTACCTTCCCTTTCTTGAAAACCCCTGTTCAACGCCCTCTAAAGTGCCATTAGATATTTAGATGATCTTAGGGTATTTCTTGTTTATCTTAGAATGGTCATTTCCGCATCTTGTCCATAGAACCATAGTAATATGCTTGGACTTTAAAATATAAATAATGAGGCCTAGAAGGCTAGAAAATTCTTTTTGACTAGTTGCCAAAAGAACTGGGCACGGGCTGGGACGAGTCAGGCCTGGAACGGGTCATGAGAAAATCATCCAGGATCGGGCCAAGATTTCAATAGAAGTGCCCAAGCACGGCCAAGCCCACATGCTGCGCTGGGCCGGGCCGGGCTGTGCCAGCAGGCTCCCTATTAATTTTTTCCTTATCAAATTGAAAATGAGGCAAGGCTGCCCATTGTGTCATAACTGGAAAATAGTATCCTCAAATGGTCCGTCACCGGGGCCTGTTGTGCCGGGCTAGGCTTCTTGGTGTCCCGGTCCAGGGCCATCTCTAGTTGCCAATGTAATGGGCTGCTCATGGGGATTACAAAACATTGTTCTTTTTAATCTATGGATCAAGCTGCTAGTTTCCTTTTTTTATTGACAGCTTTGTCATTAACCTCTGATTCATGTTTGTATAGGATGTGCTCCAGCAGCCAGTGATGCTTGTTCTTACTCTGGAATCGGACAAGAGAGGTTTGAAATCATTGAAGTTTGAGATCGTCAAGGATCGTGAACGTGAAGCTTTTGATGTAGCTGAGTTTGATAACAGGTGAAATTGTCTTATTTCTCCCTTTTCTTCAAGTTAAACAGTGTGTATGGCTGTTCCTTACTTCATATCTTTTGTACAGGGCTACATGGTGTGAAGATTCGACAAAATCAGTTGATAATGCTGTACAGTACTTGTGTGGTGGAACGAAACTTGATGTTCAGACATCACTTCGTTACTCTGACGGTGCTGAAAGTTTCCTTTACTTTTTTAATTTTTGTTTCTATTTACTCAAGAATCTCATCCCGGTGATATTGGGGCGGGCCTTGTTAGGGACAATAGCGCTCTAAGGGGGACCAAAATTTAATGGGACCCGTACCCTAGGCTCCTTTCGTTAGCTAGGCTTATACTTTGTGACTGGTGCTGACATGCGTTGTCCTCTTGAGTTCACTGACTGTTTCTTTCTGTTAGGATCTTCCTCTTCCGTCGTGCATAAGACCACCCAGAGCAATAGTTCTCTAAACCTACCATAAAACGTCTATGCTTGCAGCAGATGCCAACTCGATTGAGATCTGTACCTTTTTGAAGTCTCCTGGATTATCTTAAAAGGAAAAATGGGGTGAAGTAGAGCTGTAGCAGAAAGTGCAGATATGTGGAAGCATGAAGGGAATTCTCAAGTAAAGATGAGGGCTTTCTCTGATCTTCTGAAGCTTTTTGAGAATCATGGGTTTTTTAAAGCACAAATCTAGCTTTCAGCATTGTTTGGAGAATAGTTCATCGTTCATGCCAAGTCTGCCTTGATAAATGTAAGAACCTTTTTTAGTCTTCGTCCTTTTTCGAGTTGTAGAATTTTCAATTGAAACCGTCATTTGCTTTTCCACTCACAAGGGGCAAAAATATTGGTGTGCAGAGAGTGCATGCCTCCTGTGGTAGACAAGTGTAGTTTGCATTATGTACATTAATATCGCATTCTCCTCACTGACAAGACCTGAAATATGCAGGGAAAATTTAAACAGGGACAATCAAAAAGGTGGCTTTTTCTTCCATCCTATGATGTACAACACTTGTTACTGAAGCGAGACCGCTTGTGTTCTGAGGAAGATGTCAATGATTTCCACCTCTTTAAAAGTTCAGAGAGCCTCAATGCAGAAGAGAATTTGAGATGTGCTAATCAATTCTACTTCAAGAGTTTGGCATCAGTGCGGCATGTACAGCAGATATCTCTTTGCTTTCCTAAAGATTTTAATACCGATCAGGTGAAGCTTGCGCAAGATCAAGGGGAAAATCTTTGATCTGATTTTTAATTTTTATGTGAATGGCCACATATCTCTTCACAGTACTAGTTGAGAAAATATATAAAAAAACCTAAGCCACGGCTTTCCTCCTTGAATTATCAGAAGCAAGCTAAACGTGGGCAGGAGATAACTCATGGATGAAAAAAGCTTACCTTTTGTAGCTCTGTACATTGTTTCTGGATTAGTTTTTAATTAAAAAAGGGCTATGCCTGCTTTTAAGTGTGGCATATTAAATTCTGCTTTAAATCCATGGCCGTGGAGTAATAGAGAATAACGTACCTAACGTTTTTCCGTGACTTAGTGCATAATTTATAATTGCTGTAATCATTAATATTATCTTCTATCATAACCTTGTATCTATCATATAACCTATATTTTGGGTCTAGTTTTATGGTCGCCTGTTACAAGTCACGTGTCACTCAAGACTCCATAGTCAATAGTACAAATAGGGAACACGGCCTCTGATATCGTTTGAATTATATTATTATGATATGCATCAAGAAATCTCTTTGATCTCTCATGCAGGTTAATGGGTGTAATAGCTTCCTTGAACATCTTGTTATGATACAAATGGAGCAACGTGCTGCTGCCTATGATTTATCTGGCCGAGTGCAGCACCTACAGAGAAGTATACGATGTTTGAAAAAACTGTCCTTGGTTTGTCATTCTCTTCCTGAAGGGAATCTTGATGAAGTCAATGTTTTGACGAGCCAGCAATTGCTCTTCAGATGCATGTGGAAGCAAAAACTAAGTTATTGTGACCCTAGATTTGCACTAGTTGGTGATTGGTTCCGTGATTTTGGTTCACTTCACTGCTTGTTTTCTCACCATCTTTTATGTAAAAATGTTTGCAGTAACTTTTTGATACTTTCTGCTCTGTGCTGGATGAAGAATGCTTGATGTTACAAGTAGCTAGAATTACCCATCTAAGAAGTTGCAGCTTCAAATATTCAATAAATGAGATCCTTCTGCTTGTTGAGAAAATTAGTCCATTATTTCAGAAATCTAAGGTAGTAACTCTTTGATATTTTCCAGGCATTATTGGATGATGAACTACTTGGTGATGATGATTCTGCAATCAAATTTCCAGTTTCACTGCACCCTGTTTTGGTTTCGAAAGATACAGAAGTGTTGGTCATTCAAAATTTCCAGCTCATAAGCAAGCTTCGAGAACATGTTCTTGCTTTACGTATGCGAGGAATAAACAAGAGATCAGCTGAGGATATTCTGCTGGGTCATTTCGAAGATATGATTGAAGAGGTAGCTGTTTTTTCCTAAGCTGTGCTAATTTTGTCTTGGCTGCAACCCTCTTTAAAAGTGATGTTGTTGGAGAAAGCACATTCATGTATCGAGGGATGTGGTTTATTAAGTATATTTGTCCCTAATAATTTTTGAAGCAATTTATGAAATAAATAATTAAATTTAGAGGGGGCAAATGTTAGGAGTCAGGGGATGGAGTATGGTTCTTTTAATTTAAATAGTAGTTTTTGTATGCCTTTTCTAAATTTGTTTACTTCTAATCTACTAGTTGTACCGTGTAGCGCGCGGTACCCCAATGTATAATCATATTATATACTTATCTATAAAGAATGAAGAGTAAATAATAAGTAAATAGTTCTAAAAATACCTTTATGGACTATATTTATTATTTGAAATAAGCAATTGTAAACTACAACCCAAAAGAATGACAACTAAATTGAATGGAATATAGAAGAGGTACATGATATATTCATTGTTTTTCCTTCTCTACTTTCAATACCAACTTGCTTACTATCACATCTATTCTTCCAAACACGCATGACGAAGTCACCATTCATTGACCATACTAAACGTAATTATGAGGTAGGACTTAGTAACAAACATATCACGCATATCAGCCCAATGCCTCACATAAGGCTCCCGCCTGACACGAATGTAAAGAAGTTGAGGAGTTAAAGCTGAGGGTTGCAAAAGCACTTTCGGCATCCTTAAGCTCTTCCATGAATTGTTGATTTATAGTCACATCAGCTGCCACCCAAATAATCGACCTTTGAGGATGGGAATCCACTTGAAAGTTAAAAATACAAGGAAAGCAATGCACTCTAGAATCAATGACAAAAACTCAAAATTCATAGGTTACCTTGCCCAAGCTTGAACTTGAATGGAATGCCCCTGTCTCGACTCAAGTCAAACTGAGTCCTTTTTGGCAATGTTCTCACATAGTGAACTGCCAAGTTCCAAGTATTACCAAACTCTCGATCAATGCACACACACACACACACACATATATATTTTCAAATTTGAGGCAGGATAGAGGAAATTTTCATGGACTGAACGTATCTTGAGGACTCTGATTATAATTGAAATAGAGTAACCTCAACTTGGAATTTCCTATTAATGCCGAGCCATTAAAAAAACAAAGTTAATGTCAGACATACGAAAATTCGACTACCTCAATGATACTAAATAAGGAAGAGAGATCTTGTTATGATACCTTCAACTTCATCACCAAGTGGTGGAGAGGAAAAACGCCAGAAAAAGGAAGAAGACAAGAAGGAGGGTCATTCTTTGTGTTTTTTTGCTAACAGTAATTTTCAGTGTGTTAAGACTTGGATCATTCCTATCTTACAAAAATCATGCAATGTAAAATTCATATTATAGGCTCCTCATTTTCGCCTTCTTATGATTAATGTTCGAAGAGCGTCATGATATTCGAATATAAAATCATATTCAACATGATTTTGGCTGAATATTTATTATAAACAGACTAACATAACCAAAATACAACCCAACTTGTCGAGAGAAAATGCCACATAGCAGATAATATAAATTATAAACACTTATCCGCTAAAGGGAAATGTATAAACCGGAAACGAAGCATGGAAAAAACATATAGATGTTGAAGCAATGAATGTTAGAAAGGGTCGGCTCTCTTATGGCACCCATGAACCATTCATCCAAAAACACGACTATGACACTGCAATCAAAATCCATCATATATATGACCTTGACATTTCATCGTAATCCCTTAAACTGCCAGCACCTGACACCGTTCACTCTTACCATCTATCGTGTCTTATTGTTATGAACTTAAATATTTCGGCATAAATAGTAGGAGTTCAATTCCCTAGCAAGTTTCTGAGAACCAAGGCAAAGAGAACACCTAAAAGGAGCATCAAGAGAGCATGCTTTTAAAAGACTCTAATGCTTTTTTTTACTGATTTTCCAATGGCATACAATGTTAAAAATCCAAAATAAAGAATGATGCACTTAATGTCTAAACATATTTGGCAACATTACGCAACATGGAGTATTTTGCATACCTTTGACTTCGTGTTCTTCTTCCAGACTCTCCTAATATATACAGCAGAGACCCCCTTATTACTTTTCATTTTTGGGGAGGTGGGTAGTGGTGTTATCAGATTCAACACTATCTTCTGGGAGGCAAGGGGAGGGAGTACATTTGATGCTTTAAGCACTTACACGAAGTCATATCTAGTGTTTAGAATCAAGCAATAATATGTTGTATTTAAGCAGTTACTCCATATTAGCAATCTAGGGGATTTCATCTAGAATACAAAGGCATAAGGGTTTATCTGTGTTTGGTTATCAGTTATCACAGTTCAAAATCGGTGAGTTTGCAGGAGGTTGTCAAGTGTTATGTGTTAAGTATACATCTCAGAATCATATGCAAACAACAGCTAGGCTTGAAAACGTACCTTCGAAACATGGATACTTCATGAACTTTTCTTAGCTCAAAGCATGCTATAGTTTACATAAAATTCTTGCCGGCTAAAGACCCAAAAACAAAATAAAACGTTTAGCACCAAAAAATATTGAGCAATTAAAATCAGCAAGAAACTGATAAGCCAAATAATCTAGACGTATTTAACAAATTGGGGCATCGATCTATATTCTCCACTCGGACCACTATCATCTCTCATGGCTTGGATCTCGGAGCTCGACCTTGTCTATTTCTCCAACTCACCACATATTAGTATGATCCTATCCCTTTACCTTTCGAATTTTAATACCAGAGAATGATGAATAGCCCCCTTCTCGTACACAACCAGATGTTTCTCTTCAATTCAATTTGTTCACTTCCATTACTTATTTTAAATGCATTTAAATTGCGTAAGAAAAATTAATCTCTTACCCAAGTCAAAGCCCCAATGCCATAGCGTTTATCTCAAATTTGAGAAAAAAAATCGATTTGGTAACTTTCTTCACTCATAACCACAAAACATAAACGAAAGCCGAAAATAAAGAGATTTAAAGAAGTGAATTACTTACCTCTGAACCAGATTGAAGCCCCAATTCAATGAAAAACAAGTTAGTAAATTTCATCTGAAGAACAGTAAAAAATTAATTTTAAATCGAAAAAGAGATTTGAAGATAGAGAAAACTGACCTCTTACCTAAACAACGAGATCGTAGATGAGAACGCGAGTACAATCAGGATCGTAAGCAAAATTGTGCATAAGAAGTGATAGTTAACAAGACTGAAAAAGGAAAAAAAATGAAAGATCAGACCAACGATGAGTTATGGTGTGCAGTCAAAGCTATTCAAGATGAAAGATCAAAACCTTTATTGCGTTATTCATTAGGGCGATCAGGAGAAAGAGCTTAATGGCTCGTGCAACTGATTGTTTTGGAGTTCATCTTGCAATCCCAACTAAGGGTTTTAGTGACAAACTTTCTGACTAACACAATGCTGCAACAAAATGAAGATCCTTACGGCCCATAGTTAAGTAACAACCAGATGAACCTTACAGCCCGTATATTTAGATGTCACAAACGCACAGGTAAAAGAGCAGTCACGACTATGAAAAGTTGCAAAGTACAAGTTAAGCACAATCGTCAAATTAGAAGCCCTGAAATCACTAAGTTAGCGTTCTATGCAGCGATGCAGCTCAAATTCACCCTAACAACTTAAGAAGCTTGCAGATTTTTAAAGAAGGGGATCATTAATTTCTTCAATTCGAAGCATTGATAGCTAAACAAACAATATGCAAATACAAGAATTAGTCAGGCAACCATTTGAGCAATTTTAGAATTCTATAATTAGGGTTTCAATGACAAGGGAGCAAAATGAAAGAGCAATTTCCGAACACGGAGATACAAATGAAGTAGTGAAAGAGACGCTAACCATGCCAACATAAGAATTGTCGCCAAGGCAAGATTCACAAATGATAGGGAAATCAGAGCGCTCATTCAGATGAGAGAGGAGACTGGAGATAGCAGAGGAAAGAGGAGAGAGTAAGTGGAGAAGAGGAGAGGATGGTAAGGGCAGCTGAGCAATACGTGAAAAAGACAAGGGTAAAAGCGTCCAACCACTGTTCATAAGCTACAGAGTAGAGATTTAGAGCAATTGGGTTAGTTCGTTTTAGGACGGCCTTATATTATGCTGGAGATAGCTTATGATCTTTCTGAAATCGCAGGCAAAAATATTAGAAAATGAATTCTATTCTTCTAAAAACGATGACTACTTGAATGTGTGCTAAAGATCTTGCTGATCTGGAGGCTGGCATCGGTAAACCACTACATGATATATTTAGATATATCGGCAATGCACTTCAAGAACTAAAGATACATCTGGTGAAGCTTTATTAGTGAAGATGACATCCTGGAAATTTTTGTTCGGCTCTTTTGCAGCAGAAGAATTCCGGCTGGATCCCATAAGCCAGGAACTTGATAAATTAATTTATTTAAGCTGTAAGCCTCATTTATAGACATTTAAAGGAATTGACATTATTTGTTAATTTTACCCAACTCAAAACTCAGACCCTTCAATTTTTTTTTTCTTCCAATTATCGGACAATTTTTACCCATTAATTATCTCCTTCTTTTGCAGATTATTTTTACCCATTAATTATCTCCTTCTATTGCAGATTAACATTCGTGGTCTATCTTATAGAACTGGTTCTGCAATTTAAACATCTCGAGGAGATGCTGGTTCTTATATTGGCCTTCAGTGATGGTCTTTTGCTTGATTTTTTGGCTGTCCATGAGATGGTATGCTACTCTATTTACCTCATAATGCAGCGTGATGGACCTGTTGTTGGTAACAACCAGTTGCCTGCTGACTTGAACTGCACTTGCAGGTATTCCATCTGACTCATAGGCTTGCAGAGACATTTGTTTCACTGTTTTCTGAGGGCTATGGTGTACGCATTGAAGACCTAATTGATGACGCTTGTGGTGGCGAGACTCAAGATGCTAGTGGAACTGGCACGGGAGAAGGTGCAGGAGTGAAAGATGTGAGTGACCAGATAACTGATGAAGATGAGCTCCTCGGGACCACTGGAGAGGTGTGTTTCTCGTGGCACAATATTCCTCGTTTCCTCTGAAAAAGTTGTGACTCACTATATCTTGTACTTTTTTTTGATTTGTTTCACAGAATGAAGAGCCAAATACGTCGAATGAAATTCCCAGCAAAAATGAAAAAGGAATTGAGACGACGGATGATTGCGATGCTCCCACCTATAGCACCAGTGAGGATTCTAGCGATGAGGACAATGAAGATGACAATGGAGATGATGAAGCTGAACACTTACATTGTTCGATGGGGAACCTGAAGGCGGCAGTGAAGTAGATGAAAAGCTTTGGATAAGGAAGAAGATCAAAATGTTGATAGCACAAATGAGAAGCATGAGCCAGGAGCTTCAGTGAAAAACAGCAATCTCAATAGGAGCTTAGAGCCAAAGATGATTCTGCTGCTACAACTGATGAACCCACAGAAGGAAACAAAGATGTAACTGATGAAAATGAAGACATGGATAGTAGTAAAGATGGCACTGATGACAATGCGACTACAGAGTCACTGAATTTCGATCAACAGGAGGCTTGTGCTGATCCGAGTGACATTGATGTCCATGAGCCAAACCGAAAGTCTGTTGTTGATTCTTCTAACATGGATATGGACCCTAACAGTTCCATGGAAGAAGATGAAGTTGATGAGAGAGACAATGATATGGAAAATGGTGATGTAGAGGATAATACCGCTTTGCAAAGGCAGAATCTAACCAGTTGAGTGAAGAAGCTGAGGATGATTCACAGAATAAGAATGAGAATGGTGTGATATGGACCTGACTGCACCTACCAAAGATGCCAGGGAGCAGGAAACTTCTAACATGTTAACTAATCACGTTCCTGACACACAGATAATGCCACAGACTATGAGTGAAATGCAAAGGTCAGATTCTAGATGTACAGCACCTGAAATGCAGGGCTCTATGAATAGTGATATCCAGAAAGATCTTGCCTCATCACAAAACTCCAGCCAGGTTAAAAGGCTGTTGGGCAACTCATCAGAGGGTAATATATCCGATGATCAACCACAGCCCCGTTTGTCTCTGCAAGATCTATTATCCTCTCAAAAGAATCAGCCGCCTAATCCACTACGCAATGTTGGGGACGCGCTTCAAGAATAGGAAGAGAGTGAAAGTATCTGCTGATATTCCACACAGAGACAAACAGACTATAGATGATATGGATGATGAAGAAGCAGATCAGTTTGGTTTTACATCTGACTTTGATCAGGAAACAGCTCAGGCACTACTTTCTGCAATGCCTGACCAGATGGTACCTAATATTGGCCGTGACAAACCTGACGGAGATGGGCCTATTGCTCAGGAGAATAAACTTGAGAATCTCTATAATGCTGAGGCCATTTCCAGTCGCCCAGTTACCACAAGGGTTGATGAAATGCTAAAAGTTTCTGATTTACGTGATGGGTTGTCTATGAAAGATATTCAAGAAGATAAGAGAAAGAATGATAATGGTCCTGGAATACATGTGGAGAGTTCAGTCTCTGTAAAGAATTCTTACATGGTAGGTGAGCTTTCAGCTACTAGTGATGAACCTGGGAAAGTTCCGAATCTTTATAAGCAATGAGATGAATATGAATGCTGGTGCACTGTGGAAAAGATTTGAACTCCGCACAATGAAACAAGCTGAGTTACGCCTAGTCATGGACTACCTTCTGGACAGAACCCTCTGCAGCAACTTGTTCTAATCATTGCTGGTGGCCGGTTTCATGATAACAAAGAAAAGGTGGAACGGAGCATTAGAGATCTATTGCATAGAAAAGGTGGAACGGAGCATTAGAGATCTATTGCATAGAAAAGGTGGAACGGAGCATTAGAGATCTATTGCCTAGTCATGGACTACCTTCTGGACAGAACCCTCTGCAGCAACTTGTTCTAATCATTGCTGGTGGCCGGTTTCATGATAACAAAGAAAAGGTGGAATGGAGCATTAGCGATCTATTGCATAGAAATTGTATGGTGGCATTTATAGTTGTGGATAGTGCGCAAGAATCTTTAGTAGACTGCAAGGTATTTTTCCCCCTCTGCAACTCCTCCATTTGATAATCATGAATGCAGGCCTTAGCTTTATAACACTAGTCTCATATGCACACGGCATGCGAAACGGTTAAAAACTTGACTAATAAAGTGATTACTTAATCCTTATCTTTTTTTTTCATTTAATTTTTAATTTTATTTTTGATGTGCACCCCCTCTTCCTATAAGATAACACCCTTTCATTTTGTATTATCTGACCACTTAACTATTTTTATTCGATTAAACTATGAATAAAAGTTTTACCTATCAGTTTCAGACACCAACAAATGCTATTATTCGTCATTTTTGGCATTACCAATGCCAAAACTAGAGTACTAAGTATAGGAAAATGCCAACTTTCAAGTCTATACAGATTCTAAAGCAAATGCTTAGAACCTTTCTTTCCAAATACTGATCAAATACTTTCATTAAAACAACAAATGTTGTGTTTCTTACAAACTTTTTGTTCTTATAAGGACTATATCATCAAGAATGGATTACATCAGAAAGCTGTTCCGTATCTCGACTAATTTCCTTTCCTCTACTACATTGTACTGAGGAACGTTGAGGCACTCCCTAGCTCACTAGCTGATCTTTTAAGACAGGTATCCTGAACTCAGATTCACATCGTCTGAGTCTCGTCATTTAATACCTTAATACTGACCCCCATTTGTGGTGCAGTGGTTCTAGTTGAGGCAGCACTCAAGAGACTAATTGATGTGAGCGCATTCTTTCGCAGCATTGAGTTTTTCTGGATTGGTCTTACTTGCGCGGTAATATATCATTGTCTGCGGTTTACTCAGCCTAAAAATTGAGAGGAATTTATATAGTGAAGTTGCCATTTTTATACTGTATATAAAGGGAAAGGTTTTGAGAGGCATTTTGATGCCTAATATAGGTGACTATGTCTTATGCGGGATTGTAAATAGTAAGTGACACACTAGAAAATTTTGTGCGGCTCCGCCCATCACTATCCTTCTGTAAAGATCTGGCAATTGTAAACTTGCAGCAACGAGCTTCATTTTGTTTCAACTACCTGATTCATTTGAGGCACAAATTGGTAAAGATCGTATTGTGAGCTTTCTGTATTCCTCTTTATATTCTCTTATTGCTATTAATCATTCTCCTAATTTTGACTGTTTGGATGATCAGATGAAGAAAATATGATTATATAAAAGAAAATGAGAAAGGCAGCTTTAGGGTTATATATAAGAAGATAAGATTAGTATTTTATGTAATACTTCCTCCGTTTCAAAGTAAGTGCCCCACTTTTCTTTTAAGGAATATTCAAAATAAGTGCTACATACCAAATATAGAAAGTTTTTAAACATGAAATTACTTTTAAGTACTTTATTACTAACCTAAATTTCATTAATACCTCTAATTAATCCAACCCACCCACCCACCCCCTCTCTCTCCTCCTCCCCAAAAGACACGGATCACTCAACCCACCCCTTCTCTCTCTCTCCTCATCTCTATTCTCACCCACCACTCCACCACCGCCGAACCCACCACCGTCGACAAAATCGCCCAACCCACCACCTTAACAACCGCAAAACCGGCCCATCCACCATCTAAACTGCCGCAAACCACCGCCATCCCCTCACAAAACCTCAAATCTAACTCTCCTCCCTCCCTCTCCACCAAAACCACCACTATTAGCCGTCGCCACCACCAAATCTCGCTTTCTCTTCTCACACCGCCGCAAACCACCGCCAGAGAGCACGGTTATGTAGACAGGTTTCCTCTCCTCAAACCACCTAATCTCCTTCTTCTTCTTCTTCGATCTAACGACTGCGCTTTAAAGGGACGATGGTGGTGTTGGCGGTGGCTTTGAAGGGCAGCGATTTTTTTGAAAAGAAAGTGATGGTGGTTTTTGGTGGTGTTTTTGGTGCTTTTCGTGGTTGGGGTGCTAGGGTGGTGGTTTCCGCGGCTTTCAGTTTGTGGGGTGGTGGTTTCGGTGGCTTTCAGTGGGTAGGGTGTTGGTTTTAATGGGTTCTGGTGGGTGGGGTGATGATTTTAGTGGGTTCCGGTGGGTGGTGGTAGTGGTTATGGTAGGTTTGGGTTGGGTGTGGGTGGTAGTTATGGTGGTTCTGAGTTGGGTGGGAATGATGGGCTATTAGTTTATCAAAATGCTTAATGTAATTACATTGTCTTTTTCTCTAATAACTTTCTCTCTCTAGAGTATCTTGGTATGTGTGCATTTCTCTATGTAGCATTTAAATAAAACAGAGGAAGTATTATAATATTAATAACAATGTTTGAAGTTGATTTTGATATTAATGCCCATTTACTTGGGTTTGGGGGGAGGGGTTGGGGGTGTGGCTTGTAATAGGCCGTTGGATAGGGCTCTGTGCGACGGTAGTCTAGATGATTATTTTTCTTACCATAATATAGATTATATTTTTCTTGGAACCATATCCATTTTAGAAAAATATTATGTTTCTTTATAGTCATAGTTACCTTTTTTTAAAGAAAATAATACTTCATTTTTAAAAGGGAAACTTAAAATACTTCCTCCATAATGAAAAGAGCGCACCTTTTGCCGTTTTAGGCAGTAATAAAATAAATGTAACAACTGAAAACTTTTCATTTTAAGTGTTTTTTTATATCATTACAAAAGTGCTATTACTTAACCATAATTAAAATATCCCTAATCATCATTATAATTTAATCATACATCAATTATGATTAGTTATATCATTTCAAAAAAAAAACATATAAAGTTAATGTTTCCTTCAACTCCTAACCCAATTCAACCTAAATTCACCGATCACCACCCATCACCACCCAACACCACATTTAACCTTAAACACCACAACCACGTTCAACCCCAAACACCACCACCACAAAACCCCAAACACCTCCACCGCCACATCAAAACCCTAACCACCACCACTTCCACAATGAAACCCTAACCACTACCACTTCCATAACGAAACCCTAACCACCACCACCACCATGAAAGCAACTTCATTTGGGTGCGATTTCTAGGCTCGTTTCAGGTTAGATGCGTTCGATTTGAGTTCGTTTTGTGGGGGTTCGATGGTGTTCCATTTGAGTTCGATGGTGTTCCATTTGAGTTCAATGGTGTTCCATTTGAGGGGGTTCGATTGTGTTCAATTTGAGTTCGTTTTTTTTTGGGGGGGGGGTCGATGGTGTTCGATTTGGGTTAGATGCGGTTTGTTTTGAGTTCGTTTTGCTGGTCGCTTGGGCCTGAGATTTCGTGGTGTTTGTGATGGTGGGGCTGCGATTTTGTGGTGTTTGTGATGGTGGGGCTGCGATTTTGTGGTGTTTGTGATGGAGGGGCTGCGATTTCGTAGTGGCTGTGATGGTGGGGCTGCGATTTTGTGGTGGCGATGAGGGTGGGGCTGCAATTTCGTGGGGTAGGTGAAGGTGTTGGCTGGTAGGCTGGCAGTAAAGGTGGTGGTGGAAAGGTGGTGAAGGTGGTGGTGGACAGGTTGTGAAGGTGGTGGTGGAGGGTAGTTATTGTATCTTCACTTTATCTCTCTAGTAATGCTTAATGCCTTAATACTAAGCTTCAAGCTTGATTAGGATATTTTTGCCTAGGAGTCCTTGTTGACTCCATATGTTGCAATCATTCCGTCACGGAGGAAGTAACATATACTCCCTCTACCTGCCAGCATTTCAGGTTTTTATCTACAGTGTGAAACGGAGACACCTTCACATGCAAACAAGCTTCTATACTTGACGCGGCTCTAGTTTTTTGTTTGTCCTATTTTTTGTAATTGTTTCTTTTTGTTTGTCCTATTTAGAATGTGTCATTTTTTGTTATTTAGTTTTTTGATCTTTTTTACCATCTTCTTTCACTCATTGATTACATGTTTTTGCAACATTTCTTTCTCTCTCCGTACCTTTTACTCTAACATTAGAATTACATCATCTACCCTCCTTCATAGTCAGGTATAGTAAACCAGGCAAAAGATGGGGAGTATTTGAACATTAATAACATCAATTAATGCTTGATTTTGATTAATTTTTATTAACTGCATTGTAGAATATGTATCTAATGGCGGTTATGTGTAACACCCCGACAATTCTTTCTATATAAAACATATATTTTTTTCCAACTAAGATAGAGAATTATCAAGGCATTATGGCCCGTGTGAAAACGTATCGGCTTAGTCAGAGTATTGCAGCGGAAAAACATTAAATAAACTTTGTTAAATACTTAAGACATAATTGTCAAAACATTATCCAAACCTCGAAGGGTAATTTAAACCAACTTAAAACATTTAAAAATAAATAATCCATAAATAACTTAATTTAAAGTAACGTAAAGGTAACAAATAAAATAATAAAACGGTCTCCCAACATCGCTTCCCAAGTCCCAAATGGGTATTTGAGACAATGCATCATGTCTTCCAAACCTATAGGCAAATACTCAATTGAAGACTGCTCGCCAATAAAGGTTCATCACAGGATCAATAGGCATAGTCATGATCGACACACAGAAAAGCACGTAATCAACTGAGTACATACATAAATAAAATAAAACACGAAACCTAATCATGATACTAATGAACAACCAAACATGATCAATAAAGTACCTCAAGACTTCAACTCATAGAATATGACTTGACTTCACAAGACACAGAACATGATAATCATTTAGTAAATTGAATAGACAATGGATCGAGTTGTAAGACCAAAAACCAGTCTTCACAATGAAAGACCAATTTATGGGCGCGACTCCGTATCCCCTTGACCAACGATATCGAAGAACCTTTAGAAATAAAAAAGGGTACGGTGATCAATCCGACCCCAAGAAAAGCCATGGGTTACCACCATGTACTCCAACTCATAATAGTCCAGAACTTCAGACGTGCATAAGTCTAAAGCTATTGCTATTCACTTCCACTTTAAGTATTAATAAGTTATTCGATGTTGGACTCTAAATAGACAACCAACACATAACATGAATACAACAAATATTCCTCTTTTATCTTAAGATTAAATAAGTGATCAAACAATTCAATGGACCAAGAATTAATCTTCCAAATTTATTTTGTTGACTTGAATCAACAATCTAATGTCCAATGACAATACATATAGAAATTTATTTGTTGACTTAAATCAACAATCGAATGTCCAATGACCATAAATATACATACCCTACAAAGCCCTCGGTCTTTGGAAAGTAGTAAAATAATAATATCCAATTAATAATCCAACTTACTCACAAAGTCCTCGGCCTTTGAAAAGTAATAAAACATCCAATAAGGGAAACAATACCAAAATCCATAATCCAATAATAAAATATTATTAATCCCTCATGTGATTTAATAAATAAACTTCCCTTCCCAAATATGCTTGAAACAAGCATCCATTCAATCATGTAATAAAACATAAAGGCAATTAACATGCTCAACAACACGTAATTCCAATTCAATAGTCATGTATGAACCATAAAAGGGTTCCCTATACATGATACTATAAATAATCCTAATCCTTAGGACATGATACTAGTCTAACACATAAGGACATGTACGTACCTTGTGTAGACAAAGTGAGATGCCACTTTAAAACTCTACAAGTCGTCTAAAGTAAATTCTCCGCCTACAAAAACAATAGTACGACAATGAATTAATCTACTAATTAATTCACAATAATTTAATTTATTTTAAAACGCTTCAAAACTCATTTTAAAATACATTTAATACATTAATGTTCCAACCTTTAAAAACCTTTAATATAATAATCATAAATCTAGGCTTTAAAAAAATCAAAAATCATTACTTTAATACTTAAAACTTACTTTAAACCATAAATAATAAATTTGAAATTATACTTTATATTCACATTAAATAAAAATCAAATTTTTAATAATTCGAATAATAAAGTTTTCAACTTTATTTATAAAACACATAAAAACTCATAAAAATTATAACTTTAACATTAAACATTAAAGTAGAGGATAAGGGTTAAGAAATAACCAAAGAAAACCGGAAAGCAACGAAGGAAACACGCGTTAGGGTGGCGCGTGTGCAGCACGCGCGGCTGGGCTGCATGCTAACTGTTGTGCGCGGACGAGAGTGAGAGAGGGAAGAGTGGTGCTTGTGGTGCTACTGCGACGATAGCAAGGCGAGAGGGAAAGGGGGCGAGTGGCGTGGGGTTGGCCGCCGGAAAACAAGTGAGTGAGGGTGAGTGGTGGCTGGCGCACGCACGGAAATCGAGGGGGAAGAAAGAGAGGGAGAGGGGGCGCCGGTTTGGAGAGAGAAGGGAGAGGAGAAATAAAAAAAGTACAATTATGGTTTGGAGGGTATTTATAGTTTTTGCCTAAAAACCTATGTCACTTAGGTTACCTTAGGTTTGGGCTCAAGATGATCATGATACTTAAATAAATGGTTTGGGCTCCTCAACCCAACATTCAAAAATCATTTTAAACAAGATCCAAAACCTTTAAATAAAATATTCAATATTTAAATTCAACCCAATAAATATTAATGATTATTTAAAACGTTTAACCAATCATTTGACTTTCAACATAGTCAATATTCAAAATAATTAAAGGATAAATATGAAAATGATTATAAATATACTTTAAATATATTTATAAAACTTAAATAATCCTAATCCTTAGGACATGATACTAGTCTAACACATAAGGACATGTACGTAAGCTTTAAACCCAAATACGTTACCCATAATGGAAGTAAACATGTTAGTAACAGAACCTTGTGTAGACAAGGTGAGAGGCCACTTTAAAACTGTAGAAGTCGTTTAAAGTAAATTCTCCGCCTACCAAAATAATAATACAACAATGAATTAATATACTAATTAATTCACAGCAATATAATTTATTTTAAAACGCTTTAAAACTCGTTTTAAAATACTTTAAATACATTAAAGTTCCAACTTTTAACAACCTTTAATATAATACTCATAAACCTAGGGTTTAAAACCTCAAAAATCATTACTTTAATACTTAAAACTTACTTTAAACCATAAATAATAATTCTAAAATTATACTTTATATTAACAGAAATAAAAATCTGATTTTTGATAATTCGAATAATAAAGTTTTCAACTTTATTTATAAAACATATAAAAACTCATAAAATTATAACTTTAACATTAAACTATAATTAAACATTAAAGTAGAGGATAAGGGTTAAGAAATAACAAAATAAAACAAAGAAAACCGGAAAACAACGAAGAAACAACGCGTTAGGGTGGCGCGTGGGCTGGGCTTCGTGCTAGCTGCTGTGCGCGGACGAGAGCCAGAGAGGGAAGAGTGGTGCTTGTGGTGCTGCTGCTAGACAGCCAGGGTGAGTGTTGCGTTGGGTTGGCCGCCGGAAAACAAGTAAGTGAGGGTGAGTGGTGACTGGCGCACGCACAGAAATTAAGGGAAGAAAGAAAGGGAGAGGGGCGCCGGTTTGGGGAGAGAAGGGAGAGGAGAAATAAAAAGTGCACAATTATGGTTTGGGGGTATTTATAGGTGATCGGCCTCAAAAGTGTCGTTAGATTCTAAACCCGATGCAAAAGTAATTTAAGTTTCCTAACTCTCCTACTAACATATAGCAAGGGTAAGTCAGGGTCAAATCCTCAGGGAAGTGAACGTAGTCCTTATGTTTGTCCAATTAATCCTAGTTCTAAGGGTTTTTGTTTTTGGTTGAGTGGAGAGAATAAAGACTAAAAGTACTCTAAATTAAACCAAAAGAAAAAATGACTCAATTAAAAGGCAATTCTAAGAATGTGAGAATAAAGACATTAGGAATGCAGCTACACATGGCATTGGGGAGTCAAACGAGAAACCAACTCAAGAAATATAGGGATAAACATGCTTCACAATCGAATGGGAAAATAATCTTTTCATAAATTCTCAATACCTCTCTCGAATAGTAGCAAAATAGAGAAAATAAACAACAATAGACCTCTTTCGATAGTCTATAATCACTTAAAAACTCGCGAATAATCTAGAGTCCTTCAATGGTTTTCCTTATTAATCTAAGTCAATCTCTTGGTCATAAATTAGAATACAAATTGAGTTTCGGTATGAATTTTGAAATAAACATAGACAATGATAATCAAAATTCACAATACAAGTTCATAATCATGGCCAACGATTAGTAACAAGCTCTAAAACATCAATCCATACAAACAATTGATAAACAATCCCCTAACAATTCAAGAACAATAATTTAACTCCCCTTTACCATGTTTCACTACATTCCTAGCATAAAAGACTACTCACTAGACATTATGCAAGGAAATTGAATATAAAATTTATTTAGATTAACAAAAGAAAATATGGTAATTAGATTAGAGATGAGAAATACTTGAGAGAAAGTAGATGACAACAATACCAAAAGATGGAGAATGAAATTCCGAAAACAAAATATATAAACTTGCAAGCAATCCAAGCAATAATTCTTGATCAACAATGGAGTTTCTCAATATGGAAGAAGAAGAGTACTCAATAATCTCACTCTAATCTCTTCAAAAGCTTGCAAAAACTAAGTGTCTCTACAAAATTAGGGCTAACAAGTATATATACCCTCTAAAAATAACGTAAAAATGAGTCTAACAAAGCTTTAGATCGAATAAGAAAAGTCGGAAATCCGCGTTGCAGGCCTTAAGCGGACGCTAACAATAGCTCAAGCGGACGCTTATGGGTTAAGATGTAGCTTCCATGAACTCTTGACAAGTCCAAAGCTTCACTCCATGCATACACAACCATCATAAGTCTTCCTTGGCATAGAAATAATTCCATTATACATTCAAAAGCACTAAGTAGCGTCACGCCATCAAAAATACAAAGCTTTAAAATCATCAAAATGATTATTCATGGCCTCTTCCATTTCCGCACTCGATCCAAAAGCTTTATCTCCTCTCCTCAAGAGCTCCAAAATCAATAAAGTATCTTCCAACCTACACACATGAACAAAAGACACAAGAGGAGACACAAGACACATCGCGTAACATAAGATATAGCTTAAAATCATGGTAAAATACCAAAAATCACGCGAGTGCACCAAAATAAGAAGAAAAGAGAAAAGAGGAGAAGAATGGTGTGACATGAGAGGAAAGAAGGTGGAAATGAGGGGAAACATGAGTAAAAAGAGCTCTAAAAGTGGATATAAAATCCACTTATCAAACTCCCCCACGCTTAGCATCTTGCTCGTCCTCGAGCAACACTATAGACACACACAGACTCAACATTAATTAAACTAAACCTAGGATGCATGCACGACTCTTACTCATTATACTAGCATGAACTATAGACATGAAACACCGATCGACTGGACCCTTTGGCAACTCAAGTTTCTAGGTGTAAATTCTTACCCCATGCACTAACCTCCCAAAAGATGCTCAACCATTTTGCTCTACCTCGATTCCATTTTGATGATCCTCGTCAGGGCATGCACAAAATCTAACCCTATGCCAAAAGGGGACAAAACAACTCAAGAGATCGAGGAGGTCTTTCGAGCTTGTAATGTTGGCTCTGGTTCAAGGTAGGGACAAATGTTTTGGGTTATGTGGTGCTATAAAAAGGGTGATAGTGGAGCATACACTCAAAGATTACCCTCCCCCAAGCTTGACATTTTCAATACCGAACCCACAAAAACTTTGAATAAATCGAATTCAAGCCAACTAAAAATGAGTTGACCTAAATTTCTATCCCATTCACCAAGAAATGCCTTATTAGACACAACGTTAACACTTCTTTCTATCTTTTTTTTTTTTTTTTCTTTTTTTACTTTTTTTTTTTTCAATTCATTTTCTCTTTCACAAATCTCAAATATGATATTTCACACACTAATGATCATAAATCTTGAAATAAACATGTGAATTCTTCTTTATCCCTTCAACAACAATCTTTCTTCAACACAATGAACCATCCATGAAAAGCTACCAAGAATAACCTGCACTAAACCCTTTGAACCCACCCACACTCGTCAATCTACAAATGCTCCACTAGTGGATAAAATTTGGCCATGTGACTTCAAGATATGGGTGCCAAGATAAAGGGAAAATTAGGCTTAGATTTGGTTCAGACAAGGGAGAGTGAAAACACAAAAATGATGCAGGATTGGGCTTTTTAGACATGTAGCTATAATCATAATTCACCCAAAACTAGCTAAGTGAACGCCTCCTTTCATCTCTCCTAAGCTGCTCAGTCAAGGCCTTGGGAAGCTAAAGTGCAAGTCCCAATTTGAACGATCAAGAATGAGGGTCCAAAAATGAGTCTTACGAGGTTCGTGGCCCCATCTCGAGAAACAACCAATCTTACTAACTCCCCAAGTGCCTCCAGGTCCACCAAAAGTCACCGATACCATGTCTACCTAACAATGCAGTCCTAAAGTCTAGACTCTTTTTTTTGACTCTGAGAATGTACATAATGGAGGGAAGGGAGACTCAACAAAAATAAAACAAAAGGGAAAACTCAACTAAAATGACTCAACCTAGCATGCTCCTAGACACTCAAGGACGACGACACGAAGCTAAGGATTTTGACCACTCATGAGAGAAGAAAGAAAACAGAGGAGAAGTTTGTTTTTTTTGTTTTTTTTTCAGAAAGTGAGGGATGAAGAGAATATACACCATCTAATCACAATAAGACACAACCAAGTGTCTTCCAAGAAACCACAACAACACTCCCATCATGATACTCCATACCAAAGGTACCTGCATAACAAGAGAATAATAGCAAGGGAAGGGGTAACCAGTAGTCCCAAGTCGGCTGTTCATAAGCCGTGCATCAAGAAAATGCAAACACCCTAAACTATAATCTTAAATGCATGATCATGAAATAGGAACAATGAAGCATCACATGAGTACTCGCCCCCTTTATACCAAAATAATCCAAGAATCGCCCCCCAAGCTTAAGATGAACTTCGTCCTCGGAGTAAAGGAGAAACACACAAGGGAGGGAAGGGGGGGGGAAGGAAGTGCTAAGAACTACTACCGTCCTCATTATTGCGCCGACGAGGAAGGAAATAATGAGAATAATAAGGGTAAAGTTGGGGGTTCTCATAATAAGCAAGATTAGAGGGATCCATGTCAAGTGCAGGAGGGTAGATCGGGTTGTTAGGGAAACCTGGGGATTCCTCCCGATCTACCATCGAAATATGTGTGCGCCAAGCAATGCGACGCATGATTTCCAATTCAATTGAGGAGGCTTGACTATCGCTAAGATGAATGCGATGCATGCACAATGAATGGCTCACACCCTTAAGATCCTTAATACTATACCCAATGGCACTGTGGTGTTTCCTCAAAACATCCAACAATTTTTCACGCTCGGTACCATTGAGTTTAGCATTAACAATCACAGGATATGTCTCATTAGCATATAAAAAATCATATTTAAGGGAGGAAGGAAGGGGTTTCAAATCTACCTGTGGAGGAGGCGTGGTTCTCTCCTCCTTTTCCTCATTAACACCCCTTACTACATATGTAAGCTCTACAAACTCTTCTTTCTCTTCCTCCGGACTCATCACCGGAGTAGAATCAAGCACATCAGACATTGCTCGTATCTCATGGATTTCATCGAACAAATCACCAGTCAAACAATCATACAGAGGGTCCTGAGTTGTACACCTACCCTCAAATGCTTCAATGTCATCTTCTATCACATCTATCCTCCGCACTTGCTACATCACAGGCTTTTTGATTGTTTTGGAGAATTGAAAGTTCATCTTCTCATCGGCCACCTCAAGCGTGATGGTGTCCGTCTTACAATGAATGGTCATGCCTAGAGTTTTCAGAGCTTCCCAACCCAAGATGAGCGGTGTTTGCGGATCTTCTTCTAATCCATAATCACAAAATCTTATGATACTATAACATGCCCAATTTGGATATAAATGTCTTCAAACTCTCCATGAGGAATCCGCACCGACCTATCTACTAGAAGAATAGTTTTCCTAGTCGGTTTCATGTCAAAAGGCAACTTTCTTGCAATAGAAAGGGGCATAAGACTAACACTCGCCCCTAAATCCACTAAAGCTCTCATGTCTTCCATATCTCCAAGTTTCACAGGCAAAGTCAAGCAAGTATGAACTCTAGGCTTTTTGGAATCGTCTTAGAGATGTAAGCACTAACTTGGTATGGAAGGGCCACATTTTCCTCTAACTTCTTCTTGTTGGTCAACAAATCCTTGAGAAACTTTGCATAAGTAGGCATTTGGCTCACAGCTTCCAAGAATGAAATGTTCACCTAGAGCCCTTTCATCACTTCGAGAAACTTAGCAAATTTGTCATTTAGGGTTCTTTGAGCAACCTTATGAGGGTAGGGAATAGGAGGAACATAGTCTTTCACTGGAGGTTGATCTTTGTCTTTCTTTGTCGTGCCATCCAAGTCTTCCACGACCTCTAATTCTGCATTTTCTTCTTCAATTCTCACTTCACTTGAAACATTTGTAGATACATCACCCACAATTGGAACACTTTGGTCAGGAGGTGCAACATAAGAAGTTCCAGATCTCAATGTGATTGCCTTGACTTGATGTTGAGCTGGATTAGGCAAGGGTTGTCCAAGAAGCTGATTTGCAGGTGCATTATTAGGATTGGATGCAATTTGTGAAAGCTGGGTTTCCAGCATCTTATTATGTGCCTGCAGCTCATTATATCTATGTTCCTGCTGTTGAAGTTGTTGACCTTGTTGATTGAGCTGCTCAGTGAGGATCTGAAGTTGCTGCAAGATTGAGATGTTTCATTATTAGGAGGCTTCGAAGAATTCTTGTAGGGAAGTTGATTGGGTTGATAGCTTCTTTGCATTTGTTGTTGTCCTTGAAAATTACCCCTATTATTGGCATTGGGATGCTGATAAGTATTAGGATGTGGTGGAGCTTGATTGAATGCTTGACCTTGCCCTTGACCAAAATTCCCATAGCTACCACTATTGGTTCCTTGTCCATAAGAGTTGCTTCTATAGGGACCTTGTGAATTGCCAAAAGTACTTTGCCCAAACCCTTGATTCCTCCATGAATTGTTTCTGTTTGACTGAAATTGATCCGTAGAATTTACAGCACCAACATGTTCTGAATTTCGACCTCCACAATAGGATCTTACATGGTCTGTGCCACCACATAAATCACATGAGAATTGCATGACTGGTATAAAATTCACTTTGCTTTGTTGCCCTTCTTTCACTAGCTTTGCTAACATATCAAACTTGGCATTTATCTGGTCTATGCTTTCAACTCCAAACTTTCCACTACTCTTGGCTTGTTGATTTCTTCTTTGACCACCCCAAGAATCATTTTTCACCACCTCATCAATTTTCGTTTCAATTTGGTCAACGTGAATGCTAGATAACTGACCTCCAGATCCGGCATCAAGGTTGGCTCTAGAGAAGTGATCTAAACCATCGTAGAAGAACCGATTGAGCATAATTGGATCAAACTCATGATGAGGACATGCTCGCACTAGAGAGCAAAATCTTTCCCAAGCTTCATATAATGTTTCTCCACTTTCTTGTTCAAAATGGGAAATCTTTCTTCTCATATCAGCTGTTTTCCACTCAGGGAAGTATTTGTGAAGAAAAGCATCAGTAACTTCTTCCCATGTTATCAATGATTGGGACGAAAGTGACTTGAACCACTTCTTTGCATCCCCCGAGAGAGAAACTCTGAAAAGGTGGAGCTTGATGTATTCTGGAGAAACAAGATTTGTGGTCACCATAGAGCATATCTCAAGAAATCGATCCAAGTGTTCATATGGACACTCATTCATCCTCCCACTGAATGCCTCAGCCTTCACCATGTTTGGAAATTGCGGATGCATTACAAAGTTGGTGGTGGTGGTTGGAAGGACAATGGGACCTGGGGAATCATAGCTTCCTGGTGTCCCAAAATCCCTGAATAACCTTTGTACGGGTGGTGGTACCTCTTCATCATCCATTGAGTACTTTCTGTGTCACTGTCACTGCTTGGGTAAAGTATTCTTCTAGGACCCCTGAGAGTTCGCTCAAGCTCGAGATCCAAGGGTAATAAAGGCTTCCCTCGCGACCTAGTGTGCATGCAAAACCAAAGCTAAGAGACACGTTAGCACTGACAAGGATGAGGGAAGTAAAAAGGAAAAAGAAAATGAAAGCAATTTAAATAGAACTAAAATAATTAGACTACACAAGTTCTAAACCGTACCTTCCCCGGCAACGGCGCCAAATTTTGATCGGCCTCAAAAGGGTCGTTAGATTCTAAAGCCGATGCAAAAGTAATTTAAGTTTCCTAACTCTCCTACTAACATATACCAAGGGTAAGTCAGGGTCGAATCCTCAGGGAAGTGATCGTAGTCCTTATGTTTGTCCAATTAATCCTAGTTCTAAGGGTTTTTGTTTTTGGTTGAATGGAGAGAAAAAAGACTAAAAGTACTCTAAATTAAACCAAATGCACAAATGACTCAATTGAAAAGTAGTTCTGAGAATGTGAGAATAAAGACACTAGGAATGCAGATACACATGGCATTGGGGAGTCAAACGAGAAACCAACTCAAGAAATATAGGGATAAACATGCTTCACAATCGAATGGGAAAATACTCTTTTCATAAATTCTCACTACCTCTCTCGAATAGTAGCAAAATAGGGAAAATAAACAACAATAGACCTCTTTCGAATAGTCTATAATCACTTAAAAACTCGCGAATAATCTAGAGTCCTTCAATGGTTTTCCTTCTTAATCTAAGCCAATCTCTTGGTCATAAATTAGAATACAAATTGGGTTTAGGAATGAATTTTTGAAATAAACATAGACAATGATAATCAAAATTCACAATACAAGTTCATAATCATGGCCAACGATTAGTAACAAGCCCTAAAACATCAATCCATACAAACAATTGATAAACAATCCCCTAACAATTCAAGAACAATAATTTAACTCCCCTTTACCATGTTTCACTACATTCCTAGCATAAAAGACTACTCACTAGACATTATGCAAGGAAATTGAATATAAAATTAATTTAGATTAACAAAAGAAAACATGGTAATTAGACTAGAGATGAGAAATACTTGAGAGAAAGTAGATGACAACAATACCAAAAGATGGAGAATGAAATTCCGGAGACAAAATATATAAACTTGCAAGCAATCCAAGCAATAATTCTTGATTAACAATGGAGTTTCTCAATATGGAAGAAGAAGAGTACTCAATAATCTCACTCTAATCTCTTCAAAAGCTTGCAAAAACTAAGTGTCTCTACAAAATTAGGGCTAACAAGTATATATACCCTCTACAAATAACGTAAAAATGAGTCTAACAAAGCTTTAGATCGAATAGGAAAAGTTGGAAATCCGCGTTGCAGGCCTTAAGCAGACGCTAACAATAGCTCAAGAGGACGCTTATGGGTTAAGATGTAGCTTCCATGAACTCTTGACAAGTCCAAAGCTTCACTCCATGCATACACAACCATCGTAAGTCTTCCTTGGCATAGAAATAATTCCATTATACATTCACAAGCACTAAGTAGCGTCACACCATCAAAAATACAAAGCTTTAAAATCATCAAAATGATTATTCATGGCCTCTTCCCTTTCCGCACTCGATCCAAAAGCTATATCTCCTCTCCTCAAGAGCTCCAAAATCATCAAAGTATCTTCCAACCTACACACATGAACAAAAGACACAAGAGGAGACACAAGACACATCGCGTAACACAAGATATAGCTTAAAATCATGGTAAAATACCAAAAATCACGCGAGTGCACCAAAATAAGAAGAAAAGAGAAAAGAGGAGAAGAATGGTGTGAAATGAGAGGAAAGAAGGTGGAAATGAGGGGAATCATGAGTAAAAAGAGCTCTAAAAGCGGATATAAAATCCACTTATCAATAGGTTTTGCCTAAAAACCTATGGCACTTAGGTTACCTTAGGTTTGGGCTTAAGATGATCATGAAACTTCAATAAATAGTTTGGGCTCCTCAACCCAACATTTAAAATCATTTTAAACACAACCCAAAACCTTTAAATAAAATATTAAATACTTAAATTCAACCCAATAAATATTTATGATTATTTAAAGTATATCTATAAAATTCACAAAATTACATGGGATTACATTATGCATTGTATCTTTTATGCTCTTCTAGGGTGTACCATGAACATGGTACATCCAAGATTATTTGAGCAAAAAGATAGCTTGGGTGTACCATGCTCATGGTACATCCAAATCTATTTAAGCAAAAAATAGCCTTGGGTGTATCATGCTCATGGTACACCGGAGTATATAATAAAAATTGTATTCTTCTACCCCAATCTAATTGTACTAAGGCACAGATTTTGTAACACCCCGACAATTCTCTCTTTGTAAAACATATATTTTCCCAACTAAAATAGAGAATCATCAAGGCATTATCGCCCGTGTCAAAAAGTATCGGCTTACTCAGAGTATTGCAGCGAAAAAATATTAAATATACTTTAGTAAATATTTACAACATATTGATATATTGATTTCTTATAGAGTTTTTCCCTTTCTTTACAAGCTAAATTGTGCGATATTGACGCTCTTAGGAGCTATTTATGCTAACCATTTCAATATAGTTGTGGTTTGTGTGTTCCATACCATTTTGCAGGTTTTTAGGGAAAAACTCCCTATTTACTTGATGTTTTGAGCACCACGCTGTAGCGGAAGGTTATGAGGCATCTTGGCGGTCTCGAGATGGTATTCGGACCCCGTTGTGAAGAAGAAATGTGCAAAAGACTTGGCGTCTGAAGCCAAGTAGAAGCAAGGAAGAAAGAAGTCTCGCCCGATCGGGTCGGGAAATTATTGCTCGATCGAGTACGAGTAAAATAGGCCAAAAGTTCAGGTTTTCCGCCCGATCGGGTGGACTTGCCCGATCCCGTCGGGCGGACCTATACTTAGCCAGATTTGCTGAAATTCTGAGGAGCTTGAGAAGACATCCACCCGATGGCATCGGGTGGATTTGCCCGATCGGGTGCTAGGGTTGCGGCCCCGATCGGGTGGAAGCTGCCCGATCTCATCGGGTGAAGCCAATATTGCTCTGCTGGAAATTTGTTCCCAGACCCGATCGGGCAAAGGGCCGCCCGATCGGGTGGAAGACACGGGGACGCGATTTTTCGTTATTTCCCCACTCTATCTTATTGTTTTCTTAGAGACTATAAATACTTTTTAGGTTGTTTTTATTTGTATTTTTTATTCTATTGAACATTTAGAGAGCTCCTAGCCTAGTTTCTTATAGTTTTCCATTGTATAAGAGATTCAAGTACTATTTCAATTCAATTAAAGTTCCCGCTTTCCGTCAATTTGGTAATCATCTTTCTTATTGCTTTATTCTTATCTTTCAATTGCTTTAGTTTAATTGCTTATTATTCAATTAGTTCATGATGCAATTCTTAGGGTTTTCAAATTAGACTTGTTATTGTCAATTCAATCATGTCTGAGTAGTTCTCTTTCTAGGGTGTTAGATAGGGAAGCCATGTTTATACCATGATTGTTATTTAGACTTCTATTGATTCTTAGGGCTTGACTAGGGTGATTGTGGTGTGGTTTGTTCTTAATTAGTGATTAATGTTAGTGGCCAATTTCATTGATTACTTGTGGTTAATAGTTGTTTGCACAGATCCGTCTTACGACTAGAGGCCTAGGACACATCAGTAGTTCTGATTACGTTAGTGAACATGCGGCGTATGTTGAACTATGAGCGTTGAGTCTTAACCATAGCTCAACACATGCTCTAATCCCTCGACTCTTGACTTAAGTTTTGATAGTAGTTGACCTTGTTTGATTGGTATAAGCATGGTGGACCGACCTAATACCCTAGGCTTTTATTCCATAGTTAAATCCTCGATTTAATTCGTATTCCTTAGCTTACTCATTAGTTCAGTTAATTCTCCCTATTTTCATCTGAAGTAGTTAGTTAATTGAATATTAATATAGAAACTCTGTCTCCCTGCGGATTCGACCCTGCTTCCACTGACTACCTTAGTTAGAGGACTGTAGGTGTATCTTTGAATAGGTGATACGACTAAATCCTATCACATATAATTGTCAAACTAATATCCAAACCTCAAAAGTAATTCAAAACCAATCAAAACATCTAAAAATAAATAATTCATAGAACAACATAATTAAAATAACGTAAAGGTAGGAGATAAGTAAAATAATAAAACGATCTCCCAACAACGCTTCCCAAGTCCCAAATGAATATTTGAGATGATGCATCATGCCTTCAAACCTGTAGGCAAATACTCAATTGAAAACTGCTCGCCAATAAAGGGTCATCACAGGATCAATAGGCACCGCCATAATCTACACATAGAAAAGCACGTAATCAGTAAAGCTGAGTATATACATAATAAAAGAAAACACGAAACCTAATCATGATACTAAAGAACAACCAAACATGATTAATAAAGTACATCAAGACTTCAACACATAAAATAATACTTGACTACACAAAAAACACAACATGATAAATATTAGAAAATTGAATAGACAATGGATCGAGTTGTCCAACCAAAAACCAGTCTTCAAAATGAAAGATCGATGATAAGCACTTTATTATGCTTATCCATGCTGCATTTTTAGTGTCGTTGCATATAGATTAAGAGCATTTTAGTCTTAAATTGCATGGTTTTGATTACTTTGAGTTAAATGGTCGCTTCACTACTTGTTTAGTTGTTTTGGATGATTTTCAGGCTAACTAACAGGTATTTGGAGCAATTTGAGTATTTAGAGACCCTTGGATGGAGGCTAGGGCATGGAAGAGTTGGAAGCAGCTCTACACGGCCGTGTGGCATTGGACACGACGTGTAGCCTTTCACTTGGAGGTTCAGTTTACAACTGATTAGCGAAGAACATTGGACGTCATGTCTACACGGTCGTGTCACTTTGGACACGACCGTGTAGCCATTTGAGCACACAGGCAGTAGCTTTGAAGATGCTGAGGGGCATTTAGGACGTCAGGTCTACGTAGTCATTTCTACACTGAGGCAGTAGCTGTGGAGGAACGTTGAAAATCTTGTGTAACAGGTCTACACGGTCGCGTCGTTTTGGACACGACAGTGTCGACCTGCTTTCGGGCTTTGACCCGTTTTCTCCATCTTACTTTAATGACTCTTTTAATTAGTTTTTGGAGCTTAGACTCGACATTACCAATTACTCTTAGTCTCTAATTACACGAGCTTAGCCCTAAACTCTCTCTAAACACTACTTTTCTCTATTGTTCATCTTTGAAGATCAGATCCATTGTTCAATTCAAGTAATTTTCCTTCAATCTCTTTTCTTTAATTCTATTGCTTTGTTTATGATGTTTAATTTATTTAATCTCAATTTCTTAGAATCCATGATTAGTGAGTAGTTCATTATCTAGGGTTTGGGCGAAAGTATGAATTAAGGGCTTAATGTAGATTATCTATGCTTTTTATGATTCAATTGTTTGTCTATGCATTGAATGTGGTGTTTTGACACCCTAGGATAGATCTTGATCACGTTTATGCTAGGGCACTTAGGGTTTCTATTGTTCTTAATCGAAATTTAATCCCTTTTGTCATTCCCATGCTTCGACTTGATTTCTAGACCAAGGGATTTGGTAAGAATTAAGGGGATCCTTTGATTAGGGGTTTTTCGATCTCATTGAATTTATTAATCAACGGACCAAAGACCATTCGAAAGAGGATTTGGTTGGTTGGTTAATCGATTACTCTTGAGGACCATTCGAGAGAGGACTCAAGTAAATTAGAGGGAAACTTAACCTTGTATTGACTCCGTTGTGAATCACCATAGCGTCGATTATCGTTGTCTAGCCCATGTTCATACGAGTAGCTCGGACTCTAGTATTTTCCTTCTTATATTAATTCTCCTATTTGATTATTAGTTGGTATTCATTAGCTAGTTAATTAGTTAGTAACCTATTCAATCTCAAACCCAAAAACCCTTCACTTAGGTAGTTTTGGACTTAGTGGACTATAGTCAATCCCGATTTCCTTGTGGTTCGACCCTTGACTTGCCATTACTACGTTCTTAGTAGTTGCTCGTTAGGCTTATAAATATTGTTTGCTAAGCGGTTCTTAGTGCCTTAACGACACACTAAAAACCTCTTATCAAAATGGTGCCGTTGCCGGGGAAATTGTTTCTATTGATTGAAGTTTACTTGAGTTTAGTATTACTTCAGTGATTTTTCTTTTGTTTTTGACTGTGTTGTTATTTGCTAACCCTCTCCTTAGCTTTGTTGTGTTACATGAGAAGGAGAGCTCACGGTTCACCCATCTTACCTTTAGATTTGGAAATCAATCGCACCTTGCGAAAGGTTCGGGGAGGTTTGGAACGGTTGACCTTGAGTTCTGCACCAGCTTCACCAATCTCAAGTTCGACAAGTGAAAGTGAATCAGACATGGGTGAGGAAAATGTACAACTTTTCAGGGATTTCGGAAATCCGGGATCCTATGTTTTACACGGTGGAATTCGACTCCCCACAACCACTACAAATTTCAGCATTCACCCTTAGTTCACACGGATGCTGAAAGCAGAGCAATTTTGTGGAGGGTCGGATGAGGATCCACTAGATCATCTTGATCAATTTCTGGAGATTTGTGCTATGATAACGAGGAATGATGTCGCTCTAGACTACATCAAGATGCATCTCTTCTGGTCATCTCTTTCCTGAAAGGCAAAGTCTTAGCTCAAGAGTTTGCCTGCTAACTCCCTCACTACATGGGAGCAAGTTACATTGGCTTTTCTGAAGAAGTATTTCCCAGAGTCGAAGAGCACAGATATTATGAGGCAAATCTCCTCTTTCGAGCAAGAATGTGATGAGACACTTGCGGAGGCTTGGGAAAGGTTTAGGGAATTGATTCGTTCGTGCCCTCACCATGAGTTCAATCAAAATCTACTCATGAGGTTCTTCTATGATGGTCTTGATCCTATGTCACGTGCCAATCTTGATACTAGAGCGGGAGGTCAACTTTCTAAGATCCCGCAAGACCAATAGAGGCCACCATGGAAGAAGTGATCAAGAATTACTCATGTGGTGTAAGAAGGAGAGGTGGTCAACCAAAGAAGGGTGGAAAGTTTGATTTGGACCCAATGTATCAAATTCAAGCAAAGATGGATCTACTTGACAAGAAGCTCTCAAAGATCACCCTTGCATCATCTAGTCCCTCACAAGTGAATGCCTTCTCTTGTGACATATGTGGTGGTACAAACCATGATACATCTTATTGTGGAGGATCTCAGTCAGAGCATGTGGCGTCGATGAATAGCAGAGGAGAGGGTTATCAAGGTAACCAAATTCATAGGAGCAATCAACAAGGAGGGTGGAGACAACCTCAACAAGGCATAAAAAGGCTTCAACCAACCTCAACAAGGTTGGAATCCACCTCAACAAGTCTTTAATCAACCTCAACAAGGGTTCACTCAAAGCTACAATCAAGGTGGATCCTCCTCTCAAAACTCTAACAATTACCAAGCCCCTCATCAAAGATCCAACTTCCAAAAGACCCCTCAAAACCCACTATTTCCTAAGCCTAACCCCGAACCTACCCCATCCTCCGACCCTACCTCCCAAATTCTCCAACAACTCCAAACCATCACTCAAACCCTTGCTCTACAAACTCAAACTCTTCAAAGCCATGACCAAAGGTTTCAAGAGTTACAAGCTCACAATAAAATGATTGAGACCCAATTACCTCAAGTGGCCGAGAAGAACCCTTCTAACCCCACAAATCAACTTCCAAGCCAATCTATTCCCAACCCTAATCTTCATCAAGCCAAAGCCATCCATTTGAGGTCGGGAACGAACTATGAGGGCCCCAAGATGCCCAATGAGTGTGAGGGAAGTGAAGTTGAGGAGGTTGAGAATGATGCTCAAGGGGAAGAAATTGAGAGAGAAGTTGATGTTGAAAGAAGAGAAGAGGACAAGGAGACGGAGGAGACTCAAGAGCAAGATGGCGACAATGATCCATTGGCAACACCTCCTCCACCTAAGACCTATGTGCCACCGGTCCCATATCCTCAAAGGTTAGTGGAGAGGAAGTTGAGCGACAAATTTACTAAGTTCCTCAACTTCATGAAGAGCCTTCAAATAAACATCCCATTCTTAGAGGCCATGTCTCAAATGCCGGCCTATGCCAAGTTCTTGAAGGAGATCCTCTCCAACAAGGGGAAGTTAGAAGATGAGCTCATTACATTGCCATACCAAGTGAGTGCTCTTGTGCAACGTGCTATGCCCAAGAAGCAAAGAGATCCTGGAAGTTTTACATTGCCTGTGAAGATAGGGGACTTTGAGCCTAAGGGTGCGTTGGCCGATTTGGGGACAAGTGTGAGCTTGATGCCTCTCTCCATAGCCAAGCACCTTCGTTTCCCTCTTCTTCCTTCAAGGAAGACGATCCAATTGGCGGACCGAACTGTTAGGGTCCCGCATGGGGAGTTGGAAGATGTTCCAATTCAAGTTGGGCATGTGTTTGTGCCTTGTGATTTTGTGGTGATGGACATGGAGGAAGATCTCGAAACTCCTCTCATTCTTGGAAGGGAGGCTCTTAAGACATTGGGCACCGTGATAAATTGTAGAAATGACACTATCACTGTCGAGGTCGCCAATGAAAAGGTTGTCTTTGAGTTCTCCAAGACATTGAGGAAGCCTATGATTGAAAGGGTTTGCCGAGTTAGTCATGTGGAGAGTGAGATGGAAGGATTTGAGAGGGAAGTACTGATAGGTTTTAGTCGTATCACCTATTCAAAGATAAACCTACAGTCCTCTAACTATAGTAGTCAATGGAAGCAGGGTCGAATCCACAGGGAGACAGAGTTTCTAAATTTATATTCAACCAATCAGCTACTTCAGATGAAAATAGGGAGAATTAATTAAACTAATGATTAAACTAAGAAAGACGAATTAAACAGAGGATTTAACTACGGAATAAAAGCCTAGGGTATTAGATCGGTCCACCTTTCTAGGTTGAGGTTTGGATCCCCTTCTGACCCTCCTATTGATGACTCTTTTCCTGATGATCATTTGTATTCTGTGTCCTCTAAAACTCCTTGGTATACTGATTTTGCTAACTTCTGTGTTAGTGGTTCTCATCCTCCCAATCTTACATATCAGCAGCGCAAAAAGTTTTATCATGATGCTAGAATGTATTTTTGGGAGGATCCTTTCCTATATAAGAAGTGCTCCGACGGGATGTTTCGTCGTTGCATTCCTGATTGGGAAATAGAGGGTGTTTTGCTACATTGTCATAGTATGCCTTCTAGTGGTCATCTAGGTTCCCAAGCGACTGGTTTTAGAGTCCTACATAGTGGTTTCTATTGGCCTTCGATTTTTAAAGATGCCCGTGCCTTTTGTTTGTCTTGTGATGCTTGTCAAAGGACGGGTAATATTTCAAAAAGGTAAGAGATGCCACAGAGTGGGATTTTAGAGGTCGAACCCTTTGATGTGTGGGGGATTGATTTTATGGGACCCTTTCCTACCTCTTGTGGGAATAGGTATATTTTAGTGGCCATCGACTATGTGACTAAATGGGTAGAAGCTATAGCATCACCAACCAATGATTCCAAGGTTGAGATGAAGATGTTTAAAAAGATAATCTTTCCCCGTTTTGGTGTCCCCCGTGTTGTAATTAGTGATGGAGGCTCTCACTTTCATAAGAGCACCTTCAAGGCCCTATTAACAAAACATGGAGTCACCCACAAAGTCGGTCTTGCCTATCACCCTCAAACTAGTGGCCAAGTAGAAGTGTCTAATAGGCAAATTAAGAGGATCCTTGAGAAAGTTGTCACTAAAGCTAGAAAAGATTGGTCATTGAAACTTGTTGATACTCTTTGGGCGCTCCGCACTGCTTTTAAGACTCCTTTGGGTACCACACCCTATCGACTGGTTTATGGCAAAGCTTGTCATCTACCAGTTGAGATGGAGTATCTTTCTGCGTGGGCGGTCAAAGAGATTAACCTTGATTTGACAGCTGCAGGTGAAGCACGACTTCTTCAACTCAATGAGTTGGATGAGCTCCGTTTGGATGCTTATGAAAATCACAGGCTCTATAAAGAGCAAACGAAGAAGTTGCATGATAAGATGATAGGAAAAAGAGAGTTCAAGGTAGGCGACAAGGTTTTATTATTCAATTCCAGGTTGAGACTGTTTCCTGGAAAGCTCAAATCTCGATGGTCTGGACCATTCGAGGTGACAGAAGTGAAGGCACATGGTGCCATCGAGGTTGCCAACCAAAAAGGAGAGAAGTTTAAGGCAAATGGACAGCGTCTGAAGCTGTATCATGAGGGTGCCTTTGTTGGTTGTGTGGAGGAAATCCGCTTTGATTCCTCCCCACTTGATTCATCTGCCTAGAGAGGTAATATGGTCGTGCGGGACCTTCATAAACAAGCGCTTTGCGGGAGGCAACCCGTATCTCTTAGTTAGATTTTCTTTTCTTTTTCTTTCGTAGTTTGTAGCATGTGAGAGAGCGTGAGGGTACTAATGTTTTCCTAGATCTTGAGTGTTTTGATGTGCAGATATGCTATTTGAGGAGAAAACTGAGCTTTGCTTGCCCCATACTTGCAAAAAAAAAGGCAAGCTACTTACTGAACAGTAGCTCGCCCGATGGGATCGAGCGGATCTTTCCCGATCAGGCGGGGCGTAAAACTTTGGTGAAGAAAGCAAAGAGGAGCACCCGATCACTTCGGGCAAGGTGTGCCCGATCGGGTGCGCAACCCTAGCACCCGATCAAAAATACCTTGCCCGATCGGGTGGCTTATCGGGTGAATGCGCAAAGGTCAAAGTCAAAATCTGTTAAAAAAGACCTCCGCCCGACGGCATCGGGCAACCATCGCCCGATCGGGCGCGAGACTTGAGTACCCGATCATAAATTAGTTGCCCGATCGGACGGTCGATCAGGTGGAAGGCTTATTTCCCAGCCACATAAAATGAACTTTCACCCGATCGGGCGGCGCAGTACCCGATCGGGCCTGCGACCAAAGAACCGTTTTAACACACGATTTTCAGCCTTTTCTCACCATTCATTTATCATCTTTCCACTCAACTCTCTCTCTCTCTCTTCACTCATCTTCAACTCCAAACCTCAAACCTCCATTAAAACCCAACTCTTCTACCTCAAATCTCCATCCTTTCTCAACCTAACTTCATAAAATCTCTTCCTTTCCTCCTTTCACCCTCCATCTCACAAAATTCCAGTCACAAAAATCATCTTTCCTCCCCTTTCTCCTCCCACACTCATCTTAAACCCCATTCCTTGTGTTAAAAGAGGTTGCAAGGTTTATTTTTCACCATGGCAAGCAAATTCAGAAGGCTCATTAGAGGTGAAGGCTCGCGATCTAGGCGAGAAGCAACACCACCACCACCACCACCACCACCACCACAAGTTCCAGGGGATCCTCAGTACCCGGAAATAATTTTCCGGGATGATGAACATCGCGAGAAGTTCTTGCGATTTAAAAAACGTGAGGTACTTCCTACCCGATTTTAGATGTTGATCTTTTATCTAAATTGGGTTTAACTGATGACTTTAAGGAATTTATGATAGTCTTGGGCATGGAGGCACTTTATAATGTACATGTTAACACTTATCCTCCTCTAGTCTATGAATTTTTTAGTAGTTTCAGTCTGACAAAGCCCCGGGCCGGTCCGGTCACCCATGTTCATTTCAGACTTCTAAACCAAGACCACTCCCTCGGCCTTAGGGAATTTGCGGGGGTTCTTCGGTTACAGGTACGGGGTGACTACTACCCACCAGACCACTTTAAAATGGCCGACACTTATTTTATGCTGACAGGGGACCCTACGCCTTTTGACATCCAGCATTGTCATTGGGCGAATTTCCATCACCCTATTTTTAGCATTTGGATACGGTTCATGGCCCAGACTCTTTTAGGGCGGTTTGAGGGTCACTTGGTCCAGGGGCCGAGCTAGTTGCTATGGCTAGCTACATTGCTAAAGGCTCTAGGGAGCAATTTCAGTACAACCTGGCTCACCATGTAGCTATTCAGTTCGAGCGTATCTCGAACTCGCTCCCTAAGCCAAGGGAAGACGGTAGTTGGACCTCTAGGAGGCTAGTCAACGGGGGATTGATCACATTGTTTGCCAAGCAAATTGCTGGCTTTGACGAGACTCAGCGTACTCCCGTCCTTGGCCCTACCCTCATTGACCTCACCTACCTCAACACCCTAAAAGTCCTGAACCACCTACCTGACCATAGATTTCAGTGGGTGATTAAATCACAAAAATCCATCATTCTGCCCGACCCTAGAGCCCGATTGCGGCCTCGTCAGGCAAACTACCTACTCCCTATAGAGGGAGTCGACCTAGTTGTCCCTGACCCAGAGCCCCCTCGCCGTTCTTACCATAGGCGGCATACGCCGATTTTAGACGAGGGCGCCTCCACTTCTGCTCCCCCCTCCTCCCCCTCACACGGACACATTTGACTTTACTTCTATGATGTCGACCCTAGGTCGCATGGAGACGGGGATGGGAAGGATGGAAGGGCTGATCAACGCGAACACCGCCATCCTAGCGGGATATGGCACTCGCATCGATCAGCTCTACACCCGTATAGACCAGATGGGGGGACGGATGGATACCTTGGCTAACGACCAGCACTATGCCCTTTATCCTCTCTATGACGACTATTGTAGGCGTGGCATTATTGAGCAGACTGCTCAGCACCCCTCGTGGTACCATTGGAACCCGAGTTATGGCCAGCCTACCGGTCAGAGTGATGACATGGCAGAGGATGAGGAGGAGCCTGCTCGTCAGTCCGTCTCTTTAGGAGACATTGGTCTTGGGCCTAGTGGTTTTGGCAGTGGTTTTGATGCAGGTACTAGCGGCTTTGGTGGAGGGATGAGTGGTTTTTCAGGTGATCCCTCAGGTGGTGGTTACACAGATGGTGGTGCTACTTCTAGTGGTGGTTTCTTTAGTGACCCCACTAATGATGATATGGGCGGCTGATGCCCTTGTTCTCTCCTCTCCCTCGTTGCAATGAGGGCATTGCCTCGTTCAGCTTGGGGGAGGATTTCTCACTGTGAGTACTCTCTTTATTGCTTTCTAGTATAGTTTATTGCTTTTTAGTGTAGTTTAAAGCTTTGGTAGATTAGTTTACAGCTTTGAGAAAAATTGAAAAAAATTGAAAAAAATATGATTGATCATGAGTGGTTTGATTGCCTCCCTGTGCCCCTTGTTGTGCTTTATTAAGAACGATTTGACTTTGTTTTCTGGATGGCTGGGCATTTGTGATCCTGAGGCTTTGATTTGATGTTCGACTACTTTGATTTCGAGCAATTTCTAACTATGATATACTACTTTGTGCTGCATACCTGATTTGGTTAGACTGTGAGGCCTTTTTTCTAGCCTATTGGATTCATACTATTATCCAGTCTATATTTTTGGTGTGTTAGTTCCTCTCTAGCGGATTGATCTTGACATTGACTTCGTACTCATCTGATGTTTGGTGACTTGTTACATTTGCTATGATAGAGGCGTTCTTTTGACTTATTCTTGAGCCTCAGAGTTAGTTTTTGATACATTTTTATCCTCCTTAGCCCCGCTGAGCCTAATGACCTTGTTTCGTGTTACTTAAACCCTTATTATAAGCCCATGGCCTTTGTTTCGATATTATTTCCAAGCCTAGCTTGGGGGAGCTTTTGCATGGTTTGAGAGTGAAGTTGGTTTCATGGTTTGGTTTGGTTGTTGAGGAATCAAAAGTTGTATTTGTTGTGGTTTGATTGTGAGAAAAAGAAAAGAAAAGGCAAAATTAGAGTTGCGTGAATGAAGTTCAGAAATATGAAAGAAAAAAATGAAATAAAAGTTCAAAAGAATTCAAAGTTCTTTCATTTACGTACGTTCATAAAGAAAGTTTCGTTTCATTGCCTAAAAATTGGGTTTGTTGTGAGTATTCATTGAATTATAAGAGTTGGTTTATTTTTCGTGGTTATATGGTGTTGATTGGGACTTGTTTAGGCCATCTAAGGCCTTGTTTGAGTGTTCATGCTCCCCCTTTCTAGGTTTTTCCACCACATTACCCAAAATTATCCCCTACCTCTTACCTAAGCCCCATTACAACCCGGAAAAGTCCTCTTGAGCTTGTGCCTACAATGTCTACTGGATGGATTTTGAGTCAGTTTGTCAAAGTTAAAGAGTACGTCTGCTATTTGAGTCGACTTGATTAGGATGAGCGATATTTTACCTTCTTAAACACATGAGAGTGTGAGTGGGAAGGGACATTTATGGTCGGGTCGGTGAGTGTTCGGGCATATTCTTTGCCTGCCACAAAATTGAGAGGAGTGACACCCTTTGTGAGCACCTTTTCAGGATTTGTATGCCTAGTAGTCACTTGAACTTGATGAATTGCTTGGATGATGGGTGGTTGGATGGATTTGATTTGCCGAATTTTAATTATGCCTGCTTGAACGATTCTTAGTCTTGAAAAAATTTTTGAGCTTGAATTGTTTTATCTATGGGGTGAGGTAATCTATTCTACGATCATGTTCTATTTGCTTGAGGACAAGCAAAGGTTTAGCTTGGGGGAACTTGATATATTGATTTCTTATAGAGTTTTTCCCTTTCTTTACAAGCTAAATCGTGCGATATTGATGCTCTTAGGAGCTATTTATGCTAACTATTTCGATATAGTTGTGGTTTGTGTGTTCCATATCATTTTGCAGGTTTTAGGGAAAAACTCCCTATTTACTTGATGTTTTGAGCACCACGCTGTAGCGGAAGGTTATGCGGCATCTTGGCGGTCTCGAGATGGAATTTGGACCCCATTATGAAGAAGTAAGTGTGCAAAGACTTGGCGTCTGAAGCCAAGTAAAAGCAACGAAGAAAGCAGCCTCGCCCGATCGGGTCGGGCAACGACTGCCCGATCGGGTACGAGTAAAACAGCACAAAGTTCATATTTTCCGCCCGATCGGGTGGACTTGCCCGATCCCGTCGGGCGGACCTACACTTAGCCATTTGCTGCATTTTCTGAGACGTTGACGAAGGCACCCGATGGCATCGGGCGGTCTTGCCCGATCGGGTGCTAGTGTTGCGGCCCCGATCGGGTGACCTTTGCCCGATCTCATCGGGCGCTCACTAAGTCACTGCTGCTGAAAGCTTGTGGATGTCCACCCGATCGGGCCAATAGTGAGGAAGTTTGGACTTCGTTTCTAGATCAGCGCAGCAACAGCAGCCACTAGGTGTGAGTATTTAGGCCCACCCGATCGGGCCTTGGGCAACCACCCGATCGGGCCAGGCGACAGCTTGGGCCAGCAAGTTCCCCTCGAAAGCAGCAGCAGAAGGAGACGTAGCAGCACCCAACCCGATCGGGTCGGGCAGCGGGCGCCCGATCGGGTCTGGGGACATGACTCCTCGCCCCATCGGGTCGGGCAATGCTTGCCCGATCGGGTCCGCAACTTCAATACCCGATCATAATTCCTTCGCCCGATCGGGCCATTTTCGCCCGATCAGAGTACGAAAATCTCCTTTTTGACTCTTTGGCTCTCTAATCTTCACGTTTAGGGGTCTTGGGACCTCCTAAACTACCCATAAAGCTCGTGAGCCATCCTACGTGCCCCGTAACACCTCGCAAAGCCGTGGTTGCTTCCAAATGGCTTGGGAATAAGGAGAAAACTCCCTAAAACCTGTAATTCAACACTAAAACATAAAACCACAACTATATACGATAGTTAGCACAAAATAGCTCCCAAGAGCTCCAATGATGCACAAATTAGCTTGTAAATAAGGGAGAAAAGTCTATATAAATACGTGATATCAAGTACACACTGAGGATGAGCTCTATGCATCAATCAGTGAGGAGCCGAGCTTAGATATGGAAGAGGTGAAAGAGTTCTCTATGCTTCTCGATGGTGCTACCGTTGAGGAAACACATGGATCGGGATTTAAGGTCCTAGCCACTTCCGTTGCTAAGGAGGATAGTTATAAGCCTCATCCCAAGGTAGAGTTCAAACCCCTTCCCCCTCCCTTAAATATGTTTTCCTTGATGATGAATGTGCTTATCCCGTTATTGTCAATTCGGCTCTTGATGACACCTCCGTATCTAAGTTGATTGAGATATTGAGAAAATATAGGGATGTCATTGGGCACTCGATTGATGACCTTAAGGGGATAAGTCCTTCTCTTGCTATGCATCGTATCCATCTCAACGATAGTAATGCCTCCTTCATTGAGCCTCAAAGAAGACTTAATCCCAACCTCAAAGAGGTGGTGAAAAAGGAGATTTTGAAATTGCGTGACGCGGGAATCATCTATGCTATTTCCGATAGAAAATGGGGGAGCCCAATTCACGTAGTTCCTAAGAAAGGAGGCATGACTATTGTTGAGAATGAGAAAGGGGAAACTATTTCTACTAGAACTGTGACTGGGTGGAGAGTTTGCATATTACAGAAAATTGAATAAGTCCACCTGAAAAGATCATTTCCCCCTCCCTTTTATTGACCAAATGTTGGAAAGGCTTTCCCGTCATTCACACTTTTGTTTTCTTGATGGTTATTTTGGATTCTTTCAAATTCCGATTCATCCGGATGACCAAGAGAAAACCACCTTTACTTGTCCATATGGGACATTCGCTTATCGAAAGATGGCTTTTGGTTTGTGTAATGCCCTATCTACTTTTCAAAGGTGTATGACGGCGATCTTTTCTGACATGTTGGAGGATTCTATTGAGGTTTTCATGGATGACTTTAGTGTGTGTGTTTTCTCTTTTGACACATGTCTTGCTAATCTTGAACTTGTGTTAAAAAGGTGTCAAGAGACGAACCTAGTATTGGATTGGGAAAAGTGTCATTTCATGGTTGAAGAGGGTATTGTGCTTGGTCATAAAGTGTCTAGTAAGGGCATTGAGGTAGATCGGGCAAAGGTTTCGGTAATAGAGAAACTCCCGCCACCAAATTCTGATGACGAGAGTTCGTGCTTTCCTTGGACATGCGGGTTTTTACCGGCGTTTCATCAAGGATTTTTCTAAAATTACCAAACCATTGACGAATCTACTTCAAAAGGAAGTTGAATTTAGGTTTGATGAGTCTTGTATCGAGGCTTTTCAAACCTTGAAAAGAGCCCTTACTTCTTCTCCTATTGTGCAAGCACCTAATTGGAGCTTGCCTTTTGAACTAATGTGTGATGCTAGCGACTTTGCAGTGGGAGTTGTACTTGGACAACAACAGGAAGGAAAGCTCCATGTGATAGCCTATGCAAGTAGGACTTTGGATGACGCACAACGGATTTATGCCACTACTGAAAAGGAGATGTTGGCCGTAGTGTTCGCATTTGATAAGTTCCGTTCGTATTTGACTTGCAATAGGGCTATTGTCTACACGGACCATTCTGCGGTCCGATACTTGATGAGTAAAAAAGATGCAAAGCCAAGGCTCATTAGATGGGTCCTACTTCTTCAAGAATTTGATTTTGAGATGAAGGAGAAGAAGGGGACGGAAAATTTGGTAGCTGACCATCTCTCTCGCCTCTCCCTTGATGAGAGAGATGTTGATCTAAAGGATGCCCCCATCAATGATCATTTAAAGGAAGAACACCTCTTTGCTATCATAAATAATGAGGTCCCATGGTTCGCGGACTTTGCGAACTACTTGGCTTGTGGGATTGAACCTCATGGTCTTACTTCTCAACAAAGGAAGAGGTTCTTCAAGGAGGTGTGTAGATACTATTGGGACGACCCTCTATTGTTCAAGAGGTGTGCTGACTCGGTTTTTAGAAGGTGTGTAGCCAATCATGAGATTCATTCTGTGTTGAATCATTGCCATACTTTGGCATGTGGTGGACATGGTGGAGCGGGCAAAACTGTTGGTAAGGCGCTCCAAAGTGGTTTATTTTGGCCTCACATGCAAAAGGATGCTAGGGGATTTGTCTTGAGTTGTGATAGGTGTCAAGGAAGCGGTGGGATCACCAAGAGGAACGAGATGCCGCAACAAAATATTCTTGAGGTTGAGCCCTTAGATGTGTGGGGAGTTGACTTCATTGGGACCCTTTGTGCCATCTATGGGGAATATGTACATTCTTGTAGCGGTAGACTACGTGACCAAGTGGGTCGAAGCGATCTCTTCCCCCACCAACGATCACAAGGTTTTCTTGAAGCTCTTGAAGAAGATCATCTTTCCTAGATTTGGGGTGCCTCGTGTGTTAATAAGTGATGGAGGTTTGCACTTTGCTAAGAAGCAATTGGAAGCTCTTTTGAATAAGTATGGGGTCAATCATAAGGTGGGACTTCCATACCATCCCCAAACTCAAGGCCAAGTTGAGGTCTGGAATCGAGAGTGAAGAATGTGCTAGAGAGAGTGGTGAACAAGACTAGGAAGGATTGGTCTATGAGGCTAGATTACACTCTTTGGGCTCTTCGCACCGCTTTCAAAACTCCTATAGGCACCACCCCCTATCGTCTTGTGTATGGGAAGGGTTGTCACTTGCCCGTTTAACTTGAACATCGAGCTTGGTGGGCAATAAAAGAGCTTAATATGGATCCTACTTTGACGGGGGAGGCTCGAAAGGAGAAGTTGGTAGAACAAGAGGAGCTCCGCTTTGATGCTTATGAGAGTTCGCGCTTGTATAAGGAGCGAACAAAGAAGTGGCACGACCAAAGGATACAACAAAGAGAATTTCGGGTTGGAGACAAAGTCTTTTTGTTTAACTCAAGGCTTAAGCTTTTTTCCGGAAAGCTTAAATCAAAGTGGTCGGGGCCATTTAAAGTAGTGAAGACTACCCCCTATGGAGCATATGAGATTGTGGGGGATGAGCGGCCCTTTTTGGTTAATGGCCAACGCTTGAAGATCTACCACGACAACCACGTCATTGGTTTAGTGGGATGTTTGATACTTGGCTCACCCGAGCACCATCATTGAGAGGTGAGTCCTCTTAGTCAAGCTAATGACTTTGAAGAAGCGCTTCTTGGGAGGCAACCCAAGCATTTCTTTTAGGACTAGGTAGTTTGATTTTACTTTCTTTTATTTTCTTTTATTGTTTTTTTAAAATTTTTCTTGTGTTTAGTGTAGTTTAATTTATTGTAAAAAAAAAGAAAAGAAAAAAACAAATAAAAAAGAGAGGGGAGGCAATGCAAGAAAAGAACGAGAGAGTGTAGAACTGCAGGTCTATACGGTCGTGTCGATATCGACACGACCGTGTAGCTCTGCAGTTTAAAAGTTCCTGCCTCGTGAAAATTTAGGCTACACGGTCGTGTCAAAATTGACACGACCGTGTACCCTGCTGCCGCTGATATTAAACACGGGGAAAGGGAGGGTTTTTGTTCTTCATATTTGTGCTTCCCAATTTCGAACCCCCTCCCTCTCTCACTAAACCCTTCTCCTCTCTACTCCAATCTCCCTCATTACTCCCTCATTCACCACCAATCCACCATTAAAATCACTCTTTTCCTCTCCAATCTTCATCACCTACCTCTATTCGTCCTTTTCTCCTCCACAAACCAGATATTTCCACAAACCCTAACTTCTCCAATTTGGGGAAAGTTCTTGGTTAGGGATTTCATTGCAATTGGAGAAGAATCTTCACTCAACATCATCATTAACCACCGCCGAAGGTTCATTTGCGGGATTTACTCCCACCTTTAGATCGGTATACACTTTTCTCTCTTGATTTCTTACTTTTTGTTTGAAATCTTTTGAAGATTAGTTGTAGTTTGTGGTTTGTTGCTTGTTGACAATAGATTTGGTTTGAATTGGGTTGTGTTGCTTGTTGTTTGGTGAGGCACATCTTATTGTGGATTGTTGTTGTGGTTTATTGTCTTCTCGGTTTGTATTGTGGACTTTTGTGCACCTTGTTGTGTTTGTTTGACCCTTTGCTTGTCAATTCATTGTTATCATGGCCTCTAGCAGCCGTAGGAACCCATCAAGGCAAACAAGTACCTCAAATATCCGCAACCAATCACCACCACCACCTCCACCCCCATCCATCCTCCACAAATTGACACCCTCGGGATTAATTTCACAAAACCCGACCACCTTAGAGCCTTTATGAGACTTTCTAGGAGAACTGTTCGCCCGACCAAGTTCTATGATGCGAACGCCGCCGCGGCCCTATGGGTCCAAGGTGACGTTCAACAACTTTTTTATGGGGTTGGGTGGACAAATTGGCTAAACTTGCATGCATACACTTATCGAAGTCTCACCTTGGAGTTCCCTCCACTCTTTCCGTTCGTAGAGCGGAAGAAAGTCGGAACCCTAGGACCATGACCTTCAACCTACTCGGCCGGACCTACACTATGAACATAGGGGCCGTGAATGACGCATTTGGGTGGCCAAAGGGTGGGGTCATAGGGCCTAAGAGTGCGTGGGTATCATCTTACAATGAGCAATTCTTTTGGCAGCAATTGACTGCATGTTCTCCATACATCCCTAGCTCGGCCAAGGCCTCCCACGTTGTGAGTCAGGGGTTTAGAGTGTCTCATAGGGTGATCAGCACCACCATTTTCGCCAGGGGGGATAGCATGGGAGTAGTTACCGGCCGTGAGCTGTACTTCCTCCACCATATGACTGTAGGAGACACCAGACTGAACCTCGGGGCTTGGTTTATGGAGCACCTTGAGGATGTGGCCCGTAAGGGGTCCGGCGACATCTTGGTGGGGGGGATGATTACTTTTATTGCTATTTCTCGTGGTATTGATTGTGCAGGATTTCAGCCTGTCCCAGGATCCACTCTGATCGACCTCAGCTCATATCAGACTATGGGGTGGATCTCATCCTTGGGCCCGAATGGGGGGTATATTTGGAAGGTCAACTATCAGAATTACGCTATACTTCTAGATCCTTCCAAAAACCCCATCTATGATCAGGCTAACTGGATTTTTGAGTCGGATTATGAGTGGCCCCCAAGGGGCATTGAGGGTGGCGAGGCTGACATGGAGGTTGATGGAGGAAGAGGAGAAGGAGAAGAAGAAGGAGAGAGAGCACAGGGTGCACAGGCCCTCCAAGGGGCGTTTGGTTCTATGGAGCAGCATCTGGCTGACCTCCAACAGGGGATGGGCGGATTACGCATGGACTTTCAGTCCCTCAGGTCAGAGGTCCATTCTTTACAGGAGACCCAGACCACTACCCAGCAATACTACCAGTCCATGCAGGACAGTTTCTCCACGATGACCTCGGAGTTCCGAGGGCTTCGCTCTGAACTGCAGGCTTGGGGTAGGCACAGTGGTTGGTACCCTGGTAGCTCTAGCTCTCACCCCCCTCCCGACCAGTGAGTCGGGATTCTTTCCCCCCTTGCTAATATTATCATTCTTCTTACAGTGAGGACACTGTGTGGTTTAGCTTGGGGGAGGATGTATATATTAGTTGCATATTAGTTTCATGCTTAGGTTGCATTTTAGTGTTTAATTTCATGTTTAGGTTGCATGTAGATTTCTCTAGCCTTGCATGTGCATATAGATTGCATTTAGGTCTAGACTCCGCATTTGGTACGCATGTGTCTTTTCTTGGTGACCTGATAACAAATATAAAAAAAGGGAAATGCTTTGATAGTCTCCAGTAGGCCAAGGAATTGATGGGTTGTGGTACGATTGGTCTCCCTCTTGTGCGGCTCGAGTGATGTTGGTAGCTATACCCTTTGTGAGAGCATGTTTTTATAGCCTTATAGACTGACATCTTTTCAGTCTTATCTGCTTGTTGTGTGATGCTCTTCCTTGATGAATATTCTCTAGAACTTGCATTGATTCTCCTTGAATACGCTTGCCTTGTTTGCGTCTTGAATGTGATTGAGGCTTTCATGTTACTTGAGCTACATTGCCAAAGGCCACCCTCACCTACTTATCCTTCTTTGAAGCCCCTTTGAGCCTAAGCTTGTTTTCTTTGTTAATCACATCTCTAGCTTATTACCTATCTCCTTACCTAGGGGATTGTGGAACTACTTAGATGGGGTGAAACATATTGATGGGTGTTACGAGAATGACTTGGTGTAGGTGTTCTACTTTATGTTTGCTTAAAACTCATGTGTTGTTTGAGTTCGCCTCCTTAATATACATTGAAGTTCTCATTTTCTCCCTTCCTCTAAAATCATCGCAATCCACAAAAACACAAAAAAGGGTGAAATAAAAAAAAATCGAAAAAAATGAATGAAAAAGAGAAAAAAAGGATTTGTGGTGTGTTCAAAAATCACAATAAGGGAGATTGAGATGCTAAAATAAAAGGAGAGCTTGTGATAGGTTGTATAGAGAGTTCAAATTTGTGTAGGGTTGATTTTGTGCTTTTAGAAAGGTGATAAGTCGGAAGTTTCACTTTCCCCTCTTTAACACCACGATCCCAAATGCTACCACACCCTCACCCTAAGCCTACGTTACAACCTTGACTAAGTCCTCTTGATTCTTGATGCAAACTTTGGTCTTTATGCGACGGAGAGTGAGATGATATGCAAGCTCATGGTAGGATATAGTCGATGGAATTGAGCTTTGAGCGTTCATTTGACCTACTTAAGCACACGAGAGAAGTGCGCACGACTAAACTGAGAGCTACTTTCTATATGACTGAGCCAAGCTTGTGGGAGAACTTGTGGTAAGATTGGTTGCTTTTCCTTGTGCTACAAACTTTGAGGCTTGATAGTGTTTTTCATTGGTTGTTGAAAATGTTTGAAGGTCTACATAATTCATCCTGGCATGCGTATCATTGTTAGGGGTCATAGAACTATTTCCCTATGTCTATCGTTTGTTCGCTTGAGGACAAGCAATTGGACTAGCTTGGGGGAGTTTGATAAGCACTTTATTGTTCTTATCCATGCTGCATTTTTTAGTGTAGTTGCATATAGATTAAGAGCATTTTAGTCTTGCATTGCATGGTTTTGATTACTTTGAGTTAAATGGTAGCTTCACTACTTGTTTAGTTGTTTTGGATGATTTTCAGGCTAACTAACAGGTATTTGGAGCACTTTGGGTATTTAGAGACCCTTGGATGGAGGCTAGGGCATGGAAGATGGACACGACGTGTAGCCTTTCACTTGGAGGATCAGTTTACAATTGATTAGCGAAGAACATTGGACATCAGGTCTATATGGTCGTGTCACTTTGGACACGACCGTGTAGCCATTTGAGCACACAGGCAGTAGCTTTGAAGATGCTGAGGGGCATTTAGGACGTCAAGTCTACACAGTCGTGTCATTCTGGACACGACTGTGTAGTTATTTCTACACTGAGGCAGTAGCTGTGGAGGAACGTTGAAAATCTTGTGTAACAGGTCTACACGGTCGCGTCGTTTTGGACACGACCGTGTCGACCTGCTTTCGAGGCTTTGACCCGTTTTCTCCGTCTTACTTTAATGACTCTTTTAATTAGTTTTTGGAGCTTAGACTCGACATTACCAATTACTCTTAGTCTCTAATTACATCCCTAAACTCTCTCTAAACACTAGTTTTCTCTATTGTTCATCTTTGAAGATCGGATCCATTGTTCAATTCAAGTAATTTTCCTTCAATCTCTTTTCTTTAATTCTATTGCTTTGTTTATGATGTTTTATTTATTAAATCTCAATTTCTTAGAATCCATGATTAGTGAGTAGTTCATTATCTAGGGTTTGGGCGAAAGTATGAATTAAGGGCTTAATGTAGATAATCTATGCTTTTTATGATTCAATTGTTTGTCTATGCATTGAATGTGGTGTTTTGACACCCTAGGATAGATCTTGATCACGTTTATGCTAGGGCACTTAGGGTTTCTATCGTTCTTAATCGAACTTTAATCCCTTTTGTCATTCCCATGCTTCGACTTGATTTCTAGACCAAGGGATTGGGTAGGAATTAAGGGGATCCTTTGATTAGGGGTTTTTCGATCTCATTGAATTTATTAATCAACGGACCAAAGACCATTCGAAAGAGGATTTGGTTGGTTGGTTAATCGATTACTCTTGAGGACCATTCGAGAGAGGACTCAAGTAAATTAGAGGGAAACTTAACCTTGTATTGACTCCGTTGTGAATCACCATAGCGTCGATTATCGTTGTCTAGCCCATGTTCATACGAGTAGCCCGGACTCTAGTGTTTTCCTTATTATATTTATTCTCCTATTTGATTATTAGTTGGTATTCATTAGCTAGTTAATTAGTTGGTAACCTATTCAATCTCAAACCCAAAAACCCTTCACTTAGGTAGTTTTGGACTTAGTGGACTATAGTCAATCCCGATTTCCTTGTGGTTCGACCCTTGACTTGCCATTACTACGTTCTTAGTAGTTGCTCGTTAGGCTTATAAATATTGTTTGCTAAGCGGTTCTTAGTGCCTTAACGACACACGAAAAACCTCTTATCAACCGAGTTACCGGCGCGACTCCGTAACCCCTTGACCAATGATATCGAGGAACCTTTAGAATTAAAAATAGGGTACGGTGATCAATCCGACCCCAATAAAAGCTATGAGCTACCACCATGTACTCCAACTCATACTAGTCCAGAATTTCAGACGTGCACTAGTCTAAAGCTATTGCTATTCACTTCCACTGTTAATTATTAGTAAGTTATTCGATGATGGACTCTAAACAAAGCACCCAACACATAACATGGATACAACAATATTCCTTTTTTATCTTAGGATTATATAAGTGATCAAACAATTCCAATTGACCAAGAATTAATCCTCCAAATTTATTTGCTGACTTAAATCAACAATCGAATGTCCAACGACAATAAATATACATAACTTACAAAGCCCTCGGTCTTTGCAAAGTAGTAAAATAACCATAACCAATAATAATCCAACTTACTCACAAAGTCCTCGGCCTTTGAGAGTAATAAAATATCCAATAAGGGAAACAATACCAAAATCATTATCTAACAATAAAATAATATTAATCCCTCATGTGAATTAATAAATAAACTTCCGTTCCCAAACATGCTTGAATCAAACATCGATTCAATCATGTAATAAAACATAAAGGCAATTAACATGCTCAACAACACCTAATTCCATTTCAATAGCAACGTATGAACCATAAAAGGGTTCCCTATACCTGATACTCTAAATAATCCTAATCGTTAGGACATGATACTAGTCTAACACATAAGGACATCTACGTACCTTGTGTAGACAAAGTGAGAGGCCACCTTAGAATTCTAGAAGTCGCCTAAAGTAAATTTTCCACCTATCAAAATAATAATACAACAATGAATTAATATACTAATTAATATACAGCAATATAACTTATTTTAAAACGCTTCAAAACTCGTTTTAAAATGCTTTAAATATATTAAAGTTCCAACCTTTTACCACCTTTAAAATAATACTCATAAATCAATACTTTAAAACCTCAAAAATCATTAATTAAATACTTAAAGCTCACTTTAAACCAATAATAATAAATCTGAAATTATAATTTGTATTCATAATAAGAAAAATTAGATTTTTAATAATTCGAATAATAAAGTTTTGCAACTTTATTAGAAAAACATATAAAACTCATAAAAACTATAACTTTAACATTATACTATAATTAAACATTAAAGTAGAAGATAAGGGTTAAGAAATAACCAAAAGGAAAACACGAAAATCGGAAAACAACGAAGAGAAAATGCGCGGGTGGCGCTAGGGACATCAACAGCAGCGGCGCGTGTGGTGAGGCGCTGCTCGTTGTTGCGGCTGGACGAGCGAAGGGGGAGTGCGGCTTGCGGTGTTGCTGCTGCGCCAGCAAGGCAAGAGGGAAGGAGTAAGTGACGGTGTGGGTGTGCGGCCGGAGACGAGACGAGGGTGGTGCGGTGGTTGGGTCCGGGGCACGTAGTTCGAGGGAGAAGAGGGAGAGGGGCGGACGAGTGAGGAGAGAAAAATGAGAGAGAAAATAAGAGTGTGCAAAATTGGGGTTTTGGTGGGTATTTGTAGGTTTTGCCTAACCTATAGCACTTAGGTTAGGCTTAGGTTTGGGCTCAAGTTGATCATGAAACTTAAACAAATGGTTTGGGCTCCTCAACCCAACATTTAAAAATATTTTAAACACGACCCAAAATCTTTAAATAAAATATTCAATACTTAAATGCAACTAAATAAATATTAATGATTATTTAAAACGTTTAAACGATCATTTGACTTTCAAAATAGTTAATACTTAAATAATTAAATAAAATAAGTATGAAAATGATTACAAATATACTTTAAATATATTTATCAAATTCATAAAATTATGGGGGATTAGAGTCCACCCTCTTAAAAGAAGTTTCGTCCCGAAACTTGGCACGAAAAACTAAATCGTTTGGAAAAAATTCTAAAACTTTTCATAACTAAAACTCGGAAAAGCTTGTGTCACACATGTGCACAATTTACCAACCCAACTTCAAATGTGTCACTCATGGATATGTCATTTTGCACCGTCTTGTGCAAATTGAAAAAGAATAAGCATAAAAATGCATAAAACTACCATAAAAATAGGTAAAAAGCGCGAAATTCTATCGCATTCTACCCCTCTTAAAGAAAACGAGTTATGCCCTCTGAACTCACCTCAATAAACAAATCAGAATACTTGTTCCTCATATCATCCTCGGCTTCCCATGTTGCCTCCTCGGACTCATGGTTAGACCAAAGTACCTTGATTATACTCACATCCTTGTTGCGTGTACTACGCACCTTCTTATCCAAAATCTTCACAGGTCTTTCCTCATACGTGAGGCTACTATCAATCTGAACTCTTTCGGGTTCTAGAACATGATTCTCATCAGGAATATACCTCTTAAGCTGCGAGATATGAAACACATCTTGCATCTTCTCGAATTCCATCGGTAAAGCCAAGTTGTAGGCTACTTTACCAACTCGTTACAAAATCTCATAAGGACCCACATACTTGGCACTCAACTCGCCTTTCTTGCCAAATCTCATAACAACTTTAGTCGATGAAACTTTCAAAAATACTTTATCGCCAACGGCGAACTCATCTTCATGCCTCTTCAAATCAGCGTAACTCTTCTGCCTATCCTGGGCAGCTTGGATTCTAGCTTGACTTAACTTCATATTCTTGACGGTCTACACAATGAATTCAGTCCCAAGGACTATGTTCTCACTAAAGTCGTTCCAACAAATAGGACTCCTACACTTCCGTCCATACAAGGCTTCAAATGGTGCCATTTTTATACTCGCGTGGTAACTATTGTTGTACGAAAACTCAATCAAATCTAATTGGTCTTCCCAACTTCCTTGAAAATCAATCTCACATGCTCTCAACATGTCCTCCATAGTCTGATTGGTCCACTCAGTCTGACCATCTCTCGCAGGGTGAAAATCAGTACTCATCTTCAATGAAGTTCCAAGATTATGCCGAACTTTCCGCCAAAACTTCGAGAGAAATCACGATCTGAAATAATATCCTTCGGCACACCATAGAGTCTCACAACGTGCTTGATATTAGATTTTGCAAGTTGCTTCTTCTTCCACGTCTCCTTGATCGGAATAAAGATGGCAGATTTAGTCAATCGATCCACAATCACCCAAATAGTATCATTGCCAGTCTTGGTCTTCTGCAATGCTGTCACGAAATCCATAGAAATCGAATCCCACTTCCATCCAGGGACTTCTAACGACTAGACCTTCCCCATAGGTCTCTTTTGATCTATCTTCACTTTCTAGCTAGTCAAACACTGGGACACGAACTTAGCGACTTCTCGCTTCATATTCGTCAACCAATAATTCTCCTCAAGGTCTTTATACAACTTATCACCACCAGGGTGTAGAGAATACGGAGTATTGTGACCTTCCTCCATAAGCTTCCTCTTAAGCTCTTCACACTTCTGTGGTATACACCACCTTCCTTTGAATCTCAGACTTCCATCCTCATGGATCTTAAAATCAACTTCTTTTCCTTGCTTCATCTTTTCCTTAATTTTGTCAAGATGCTCATCTCCAATTTGACTTTCCAAGATCTCATCGAAAATCGACGATCCTAACGACAAAGCGATCAATCTTGCTTCTATCTCTCCAAGATTCAAAATCTCAAGGTTGAGCATTTGCATATCTCGATACAACTCTTCGAAAACTACCAACGCATTCACGTTATGGCTCGTCTTCCTACTCAAAGCATCGGCGATTACATTCGCCTTCCCTTCATGATACTGGATATCTAAGTCATATTCCTTGATCAACTCGAACCATCTCCTTTGTCTCATATTGAGATCCTTATGAGTGAAAATATACTTCAAAGTCTTAGGGTCGATGAATATCTTCACAGTCGCTCCATAGAGATAATGTCTCCAAATCTTCAATGTAAAAACAATGGCAGCTAACGCTAAGTCATGAGTAGGGTAATTAGACTCATACGGCTTTAACTAACGTGATGCATACGCAATCACCTTCCCATTATACTGTAACACACATCCTAGACCATTCTTTGAAGCATCATTGTATACCTCGAATCCATCATTCCCATCGGGTAGAGTCAAAATAGGTGCAGAGCTTAAACGATCCTTCATTATCTGAAAGGCTTCCTCACACTTCTCATTCCACTCAAACTTCGACTCTTTCTTCATCAAAGTAGTCATGGGTCTCGCTATCCTCGAGAAATCTTTCACAACCTTCTATAATAACCAGCCAATCCCAGAAAACTTCTAATGTCAGATACATTCTTCGGTCTAGGCCACTCACTGACGGCTTCTGTGGTATCAGGGTGGTTCTTGTTACATCTCTTACAATAGTAAGTCCTCTCAGGTTTGATCCCATCACTAGACCCTTGGCCATTCTTTTCTGGAAAATTTTCATTTCCATTCCTGTTCCTCTTGTAACTACTTTGACTTCCTCCAACTTGGAAATGTTTCCTCTTATCTCCTAGGGCAACGTTCTTCTTGTCACGCGTAGTCTGCAATCCATAAATATGAGCGGCTCGCCCATACACAATATCTAGGAATGTAAAGGTTTCACCTCCTAATCCCAATTGGATTTCCTCAGTCAGACCTTGCTCAAATCTCTGAGCTTTCAGTTCCTTAGTAGTGACTACCTCAGGTGCAAATCAATACAAAGCTATGAACTTGTTGTAGTATTCAAAAATAATCATATTTCCCATTCTAAGGTTAATGAACTCTTGGGCCTTTTGCTTCTTCATGAAAGCAGGGTAAAACTTTCTTCTAAGAGCAGTGGTAATGGAATCCCAATTGAAATCAGTCTCGGCACTAATCCTAGTCCCGTTTTCCTTCCACCAAAGATCAGCCTCATCTTTCAGATACATCACGGCCTGATCTACCTTCATTGCCTCAGGGAAATTAACAACTCCAAATATATCTTGTCGAACTCTCTAATCCAACTCTCCAAGAAAGTAGGGTCAGTCTATCCCTTAAAATAAGGCGGCTTAACTTTAGCCAGCTTCTCGAACATATTGCCTGTAGTGTCAGGATGTTCAGTTCTCTCTTGGGTCAACCTTTCTGCCAAAAGACGAATGGCAGAGGCTAGGGCGACATTGTTGTTGGCCATCCTTCTGCGTAACCTATGAAAAACACATACGTCCAATTCAGGTCACGATTCTAACTAACTGTCATTCTACGAAGGCATCGAAAAGAACATTGATCATACAAGATCATCTAAAGAAAATAGGTTCATCGAAGTTTTACTTGGAATAAATCCGAATTACAGACAATTTACTTGGAACAAATCCAAACACTAATGAATTTATTTGGAGTACATCCAATCTCATATAATTTATTTGGAATACATCCAAGTACAAAAAATTCACCATTACTTGCACAAGCATGCAAGAATTAAATAACCAACCATGAGAAATAAAATATAACAAAAATCTCATTTGTGTACTAAATATATATTACTCAACTCATGTAACTAAAAGAATATTTTATTTCTCCCAAAATAATAACAATGAATATTTCCTCAATTCATAACAAGAATTCACTATATATAATTCCTCAAATGAATTGTACTATTTAAATAACTAGTGTAGCATAGCTACCTTATTCAAAAGAAATGCTAAAATAAATAAAGGAAATGACATCAAAATAATTCTCATGGACTAACATCATGATTTCTATCCTTATTTTCCTTGTACTTCTTAGGAGTGAATACTTCGTCTTCGAAATCACTCATATCCTAAATCACACATTTATAATTTGGCTCTTCAGCTCTAATTGTCCTCCTAATACGTTTAGGCGAAGGTTCATCAACGTCCTCAATCTCATCCTCACTATCAGTATCCTCAATAAGTATGTCAGTCAGAAAAGCAGCATAAATATCCTTGCGGGTTTGACCTCTAGCTCAGTCGAACTCTTGTAACATCTCATCATCACTCTCAGTAGCAACTCTCAAAATACGGCGTAATCCAACCTCTGAACTAGTATAGCTCTCAAGCACAAACTCAGTGTCGGACTCGTCATCATTAAGTACAATAGAATTATAAATGCTTCCAACTCGATCTGCTTCACTATCAGACATGCCTGAAGGTCCATTTACTGTTGAACAAGACATCTACAATGAACAACGTTCATTCTTAGCGTACATTCCCAACAATAAGTAACAAGAATAAATAAATAAATAATCACAAAGTAAATCAACAATCAATCATATAAGAAACATGTACTCAACACGTAAACATGATTCAAAACTCCAGACCATCATAAGTCAGACACTCAGACAAAGATGACTGAACAAGTGTACAGACTAAAAGTAGCTGAACAGACAAAAACAGCTGAACAGACTAGAATAGCTGAACAGACTACCAATACTGAACTAACTAAACAGACTCGCAGACATAAAGCAGCTCAAATTAGCAGATATGAAATAAACTGAACACAACAAAATAATGCAGACATATGATACTTCTATCCTATATGCCATTCTACACTACCCATCTCACTCAAATAAAATAAATAAGCAAGACAAAATATTTTTCGAAACTCGAAAATTTTCGAAAATGCTCAATAATTACCGAAAAATGATTAAAATTTTCGGACAAATAAAAATAAAAATTTCGGAACAAATTCGATATTTTCAAAATAATAAAAGGAAATAATTAATTATAATATTTGGAAATTCTAAAGAAAACCGAAAAATACATAAAAAAATGTAATAAAAAAAATAAGTTCGAAATTAAAAATTCAAAATTAAAATTCCCACCAAATAAGATTCGAACCTTTTTCAAAAACAAACCTCGAATTCATCAAAATAATTTAAAAAAAATGAATAAGTAGGAGCATAGAAAATTTGTCAGGAATAAGTCAACCTTTGCGTTGACCACTTTTAACAAGTCTACCTTCATTTATTCCACTAACAAATAAACCTTGTAACCACTTTTGCTGATAAGTGGGTTTTAGACCCATTAATTAGGATTAGTTTTAGGTCATGTAGTTCACTTTTCTTTCCCTTTTACACCCTTTTTCATGATTTTATGTTTTATGTTAGTTTTTAGAGCATTCCCTCCCCCCTCCCCTATATCTAACCTCGTTTCAAGTCTTACTTGCTTAGGCATGTTGAAATGGTCAAGAACAGGGGGAGCGGTCGCTCCATTTGCTAAGGAGCGACCGCTCCGTAGCCCAAAATTGAAGCAGAGAAGCAGCAGACATGGAGCGGGGCAGGAACGACCTTGGAGCGGGCGCTCCGAGGCTGGAGCTGGCGGTCCATTGTTTTTGGAGCGGGTCGCTCCAGTTTCGGTCGATTTCGGTTTTGTTTCGGATTTTGTTGGACGGTTTCGGTTTTGTGTTTTATGGCTTTGCCCTTAGTACTTTGGGGTATAAAAACCCATCTTTGTAATAATAATCAACTATGCTTTTAATTTCTGAACATTTAATCAGTTTGATTAGAGAGAGTTTTATAGAGAGAAGTAGAAGTTAGAGAGATAAACTAGATCTAGAATTTGAGAATTGAAGTTTTGAAGCTATTTCAATGGAGATTATCATTTGATTTCCATCCTATTTTGAGTATTTCTTCTTACTCTTCTCTTTATTTGCTTTCATACTTGTTTTATTTTGGTTTAGCATTTGATTAGTGGTGATTAGTTGATGATTAGCTTGTTTAGTATGATTTTCACCATTGTTGGATCACATATGTTGTTTGAAGCTTTTTATTTTACCTTTTTACGGCTAGTGAGTAGTCTACTAGCTAGTGGAAGGGGATGACCTAGGTGATCATTAGTTGACCTTAAAAGTCAAGTTTGGGGGTTAGATTTAGGTGAGATTAGGTTGTCTAGCCTATTTAATTGCCTTGTTTAATTGATTGATCACCATTTGAACTCGATTTGGGGATTAAAAGTGAAGAATCAAGAGATAAAGCTTTTGATTGACCTTAGGCTAGTCAATAGGTTGACTTCACCATGAGAATAGGTGATTGGCTTCCTAGGACCTTAATTGAATCGCTATGAGTTGTGGAAATACTTGATTGGTTGATTTTACCATGAGAATAGGTAAAATTGGTTGATTAAGTCCTCCTAATTAGCTCGAGAGAGTAATTAGGAAACATTTTAGTGACGTAGTCCCTTAGTTGACCCTAATGAATCCCCTTGGCTTGACAAATAGGTTAGCTAATGGTTAACTAGTGATTCCCCTATCCCTAGTGTCTTCCTATTATAGTTTAAACCCAATATTTTACTTTAATCATTAGCTAATTCGTTCATAGTTTCTTAGTTAATCATTTAAATCAAAAACCCCTAAAAATAGACTTAGCTCGCTATATCGCTTTCAAACCTTGATTAATTCCTGCTTCCTCGTGGATTCGAGCTTTTCTTACCCTATATTAGGCTAAGTTAGGTTTATAATTTGGCACGTGCAACGACCGTGTCAAGGGCCCCAACGCCGTAACTTAATTTTTTTTCATTTTTAACAACTAATTTTCGAAATAAATGTATCAAAGTATTTTCTTCATGTTTATCTTGTAATTTGAAATTTCTATATATCAAATTAACGTTATTTATTCATAAAAATTGTTCTTTTAACAAAAAAAATGTGTTAGGGTCTATTCTTAAGATCTTGTGCAAGGCCTCTGTACTCCTAGCTCCGCCCTTGAAAAATCATGATCAACAATAATTTAATAAAACATCAATTCATGAAATTAGACTTGACTTCACAAGATTACAAGATAATCTATTAATAAATTGAATAGTCAATGGATCAAGTAGTCCAAGCTGTCCAACCAAACCTTGTCTTCAATTTAGAAGACCAATTACTGGCGCGACTCCGTGATCCACATGACCAGTGGCGGAGCCACGTAGGGTTCAATCGAGTTCATTGAACCTAGTGAATTTATCGGAAATATCGACAAGTTTTTAAAAAGATTTTAAAATGATTCAGGTGCATAGTGAAATCAGTAACGATGGTGTAGATCAATTGTAGTTTCGGCCTAAACTTAGAAGGCACACGTTGGGAAAGGTAAGAGCAGGGTTCGAATCCATGATCTAGCAATTTTGGCCAAACCCTCAACTTTACTTTCTCTCTCTATCTCGTTGTCTTTTGTTCTTCCGAACTTTGCTATATATAGGTACTTTTTTATCCTCTCAAAGAATTCATACTTTATGTTGATAGCTGAACCGCAATTCTTTCGAATTCGATCAACAAAGTTCATTCATTTCTTGAATTTTAATTTCTTGACAAATGAATCTGTAACACCAAAATTTGGCTTCTAGCTCTCATTGGCCATTGGTAATATGCAATCAGAAAATATATCATTCTCTGCCCATTATATATATGATCTTATAATTATGATTATGTCTATACATTTGTTGTAATTTACTAACATTAAAAGGGAATGAATTCTAAAAGGGAATGAATTTAGGGATGCCATCTAAGTGTTCGACAAAATGCTTGAACCAAGAAGTTAGGAAATTAATAGATTGAAGCTGAATTTAAATGCTAATGACTTCTTTTTACATTACAGACTTAAGTCATTGCAGCATTGAATGCGTTTTTGTTGGATTTCTTATCAACGTCATGTAATACATCACTTTTATCTTGATTTTTCCTTTTACTTGACTCTCAAATTTCAATTTTGCGTAGCTAGTTCTTTATCCTTTCTTCCCTTGATATGGCCTTTGTGTTTAGGTATGATATATGTTTTTTAAGCTTCGTGATTAATTGTTTTTGGTATGTGACTATGGTGACGCCATATCAATCGGTTGACCTTACACACTAGAGTAGGATAAGCATCCTGCTCCTAATGTGTCACATTTATATATAGTTCTTAGATTCATTTACATTGCATTTAGAACTTCTTTTAAATCATTTAGGTGCATAATTTCATGAATTAATTAAGTTGTGCTCTACTACTCCTCATTTGCGTGTTTCGGTGATTTTCATGTTATTTTGATACACATTGATCATGATTATCAAATATCTAGCCTATTAATTATTGAGGATGAAGGTAGGATCACAATGCATCCGTTTGGGACAATTTTGAGTTAGAATGAAGCAAACATTTAGTGAAAGAAGTGCCAAAACTGACACATATTCTCTATTTTGATCATAACTTTTGATAGAAAATTGATAATCAATAAAATCTAATTGGGTTGGAATCTAGTCTTCAAGGGCTTTTCAACAATAAGTCATTCTCCCCAAACGGACATTTGGTTTGAGAGATATAACCTTCGCAAGTTGACTAAAAATCGCAGTCTACCCGCCCGATAGGAAGGGCCAATTTTGTGTTTGCTAGTTGTTTCGCGAAACATTACTTTAACTTAATATTTATTAACTTAAAACTATTTAAAAATTTTAAACAAATTTATAAAATTAACTTTGTAGCACTATTTACTATATTTTAGAAACTTTAAGAAACATTTTAAGTAATGAAAATTTAATATAACCATAAACAAAATAATTAGTTTAACCTTTGTTGAATTTACACAATAAAAAATCAAGTAAGAAGGATTGGATTTTTGAGTATAAGCTAACATAAAAGAAAAAATTAGATTGTAAGTGAATAGAGTTTTGTGCTTTAAGATCCAAATGAAGTGAAGGGAGGCTTTTGGGTTTTAGGCCATATAATCCAAAAGAAAATAAATGTAAGGAATAAAAATAAAATTAGTAAAAAGAGGGAAGGGGGAGATATATAGAGATTCAAAAATTCGGTTTCTCAAAACAGAAAATAAAGGGAGAAGGGAGAAGGGAGAAAACAGAGGAAACACGATAGGGGGAAAGGAGGGGGGAAAGGAGGTTTTGGGTGGCGAACGGCGAAGGCCCAAGTGGCCGTCGGCGAGGGGTATGATGGTCTGGATGGAGGAGGAGGGTGCACAACTCTGGGTTGGGAGAAGTCAGAGAGGTGGTGGTGGCGCGAAGATAGGACAGCGAGCAAGGTGTTTTACACAGGGTTTATGGCAGGCTGTGGTACATCGAGGGTGTTGGAGGGTGGAGCGAAGAGAGGTGTGGTGGTCGGAGGTGGTGTTTATGGTGGGTTTCAAAACAAAATTTTATTCTGTTTTTCTTTACTTTTTAAAAATAAAACCAAAAATTAAGAGAGAAGGAAAGAGGGAATGAAGCAAACCTTTAGAGTTGCTTTGCTTGAGTTTTTGGGGTGGGTTTTGATTAGTATTTATAGGCAAATTTCTCTGATTTTGGTGGTTCATGGTCAATGCTCCAATGATGAGCAATATATGGCATTAAATGGGAGGGATTTTGCTTTTGACAATGAGTTAATTAGAAATTTGGGTTTGAATTTCAATAGTTCTCTGACAAAATTGATGGTTGTAGTTGGAAGAGTCCTTAAGGCTCAAGGAGCCCTTTCATACCTTAGAAGGGAAAAGGTGGAAGAAGATAGTGATAAGGGTTATAGGGGTGATAGGCTAGGTGATATGATAAGGTGGTTTTGGTGATAATGGTATTGTTTGTAATTTCAGCAAACTCATAGACTTTGTCATTTTGTGGTTTATGTATAAGTTGTACATGTGAGTTTTGGAGAAATTGGCTAAGCACATGAAATGTACTTTAATGAGAAAACATAGTTATTTAAAATAATTTCAGTATTAAATAATAACATTAATAATAGAAATAACATTATATCATGAAAATAATTGTCGTGTTTCAAATAGTTGGAATTAAATCGTAACAAATCTTGAAAGTCGATATTAATACACTTTTCGATTAATAAAATAATTTATTAATTTACCAAAAACTTGGGGTATTACATCCCTTTCCTTAGGATCTCCCTTTGATCGAGAACTTTCCTCCAGATAACAAAATATGTAGGCTTGGGCTTTTTGTTAAAGAAGGATTTGTTCCGCTGGCATTTATGTGTCATTAGTTGGACCTAAAGCCTAACATGGTTAGTTAGAATGGACTAGCATAGTCTCGCAATGTATCTGGTATAGGGGGTGCGTGTAATACCCCGTAATTTCATGAACTTTATAAATATATTTAAAGTACATTTATAAATGTTTTAGTATTTAAATAATTAAATTATTAAGGATTAAAGTCAAACGATTATTTAATGATTTAAATAATCAGAAATTTTATTGGGTCGGACTTTGAAAATTATTTAATAACTTATTTAGGTTTGCGTTGCTGTATAAACGATTTTTAAAAGATGGGTTAGAGGAGGCCAGTGCAATTCAATCATTTAATGTCCATAAAAGCTCAATTAAGTTCCCTAAGCCTATTAGTATTAGAATTGACAAACCTATATAACCCCATTGGAATCCCAAAAACCCAGACACAAGTTCACCCTATTTCTCTCTCACCGCCACTCTCCCTCCTCTCTCTCCCAGTTTCTCTCTCTCTCCCTCTACCTCAGTTTGTTTTATGTTTATAGTGAATTTTGATTATTATAATATTGATTTTTTAGGGTTTTAAAAGACTATTTGGTAGTACTATATTGAGGAGTATTAAGGGATGAAGTTTTAATGTTTAAAGAAGTTTTAAAGTATTTTAAAGAGAGTTTTAAAGTAATTAAAAGTTGTTGTGATTTTAGTAGAGTATTAATATTTGAATGTTGTGGTAATTGGTACGTGAAGACTGTATTTTGAGCGATTTCTAAAGTATTTAAAGTGGCCTGTCATTTTGTCTACACAAGATACGTACATGTCCTTATGTGTTAGGTTAGTATTATGTCCTAAGAATTAGTATTGTTGTAGTATCATGCATAGGGAACCTTTTTATGGTTCATACGTGGCTTTAAATTGTGAAATTACGTGTTTTTATAAGCATGTTAATTTTCTACAATTTATTCATTACATGATTGTATAGATGTTTGATACAACATAAGAGCATGTTTGGGAAGGGAATATTTATTTATTAATTCACATGAGGGATTAATGAATATGTTTTGGTATTGGATCATGAATTTTTCATGTTATTTCCCTTGTTATTATTTTTCAGGGAAATTTTTCTTGAGGTACCCTGAGGTTAGGACTAATAGTCAAAATGCCACTCTGCTTTTAGACTTAGCCCAGATGTCATGGGGGTGAGAATAAATAGCCAAATGACATTATTACTAATAAATATTAAGTATTTCATTAAGTATTCTTAATTATATTTAGTTTTAATTGAAGAAAAACAGAAAAAATAATGAAGATTATAGAAAATTAAAAATAAAATATAAAAAACCCCCACCCCACAGTATCTCTCTCCCCCCCCTACTCCACCGTACCCACTCTCTCTCCTCCCCTACTCTGCCGCCCCCTACCTCTCCCCTACTCGGCCGCCCCCTTCCCCACCCATAATCACCAACACCACCCCAACCCCAACACGGAACCACCACAACTGGTTTTGTCCTCCCAACCACGCGATGGTGAAGTATCCTGCCAAGCCCACCTTCCAACCATGCGAGACCCCTCTCCTTCCACTCCCTCACCACTCACAGACACCACCACTCTCCCTCCTCTCCCTCCTAAACCACCGACGCACTAATGACCTTAACGAAGCCGCAGCTTTTAGTGTTAAAACTGTTAAACAAGATGAACAACAAGAACAATAACAACGAACAAAGAACGAATCCTTAAGGCGTGTTGGGAACGTTTTCCCAAAAGCAATATTCCGACTCTATACGAAGCACGGGTTGCACAGAATTCACTATTGACATACAATGAAGAACACTGAGTGTCATGCTCGTATGAAACTTACAAAATAAGAACAAAGTATAATATAGAATTGTAGTGATGAACAATGAGAGAACTTGAGAGTGCTTTGAGAGAGATATTAATCATATATACATTCATCAGTGGTAAAACCACTTATAATACACGTTAAAGGCAAAAGGAAACCGGCCATAACCGCTCAAAGGGAGTGGAAGGAGAGGGGTCTCACCGGCTCCTGCCTCTCCATGGTTTATGGAATTTGTATGGTGAAGTATCCGCAATCTTCTTTGCTTGCTTTCTTCTTTGCTACTTGTCTCATGCCATAATAACGTAAAAACAATATTACTTTAAGGAGTGACACCTTAACCAAACCACTCACAGCAATATTACATGAATTATAATCTACCAAATACTTTAAATATCCATTCCTCCGCCATTTAGAGTATTTTAAAAAGATTAATAGCACTTATCATCATCAAAACAAACAATCTAATGCATCAATGAAAGTGTACAAAGACTTGAACTTCCACCTAGTATAATACACATTCCAAGCATCTGTATCTGACCGGCGTCGCTAGCGATTGAACCAATCTCAATACAAAGTGGAAAACTTGAAGATACCATACACACATGATTAAATACTTGAACTCATTAAACTTGACACTTATAACCATGTGTCCGTATCATTCATAAGTGTATCATAGCTATGCACTCTAAAGCTACTTGAAGCCGCTAAACTTCAGACTTACATAGGTAGAACTCTCAAACAAACATGCTACTATGAAAAAGCATAAAAAGAGAACTACTAAGATATACAACCTCCTTACAACATCATAGTCAAACAAGAACAATACTTAAGGATACTTACAAATGTTCTTCAACCATCAAAATGAAAGAATTAATCTTATTGGACTTAAGACCCAACGTCTTATTGGGCGTTAAGTTAAATATTCCCTCACTCGTGATTAATGTAGGGCTCCAATCCTAAACCGATTGCAATCCTCTTCACCGTATCTCTAGCCAAGGCCTTAGTAAAACAATCCGCTAGATTATATGTAGTCTGCACATAATCAACAGTGATCACACTATCCTTGATAAGTCCTTGAATGTAAGAGTGCCGCACACCAATGTGCCTTTGTAATACCCCGAATTTCTTAAATACTACCTCCGTTCCTCAATAAGTGACACACTTCATGTTTTCACGTTTGCCAATGCATTATTTCAAACATTAATATCTATAATTTCCAATGAGTAAAAATTATAAAAAGTTGGTATTAAATTAATGCACGTTGAGACGAATCTAACAAGATCCCACATGACTATGTTTTTCCTAAAAGATGAATCATCAAATCTAATCAAAGTTTAAACTGTGAATAGTAAACACTATACAAGTGTGTCACTTATTAAGGAACGGAGGAAGTATATTTTTAACTTCAAAACGTATTAATTATGTTAAAAATTATATTATTAGCGAAAATACGTGTTAATTTAAATTTTTGAGTTTTATTTAAGTATTGAGTTTTATTACGATTCAATTTCAATTATTTAAAACACGCTAGTTAATTTTGATGTAATATTATTTCCATTTAAATATGTTTATCGAAAAATTAGTTTTATTGAATAAATATGTTTATTAAAGGTGATTTAATTGAGTTTATGAAATATTTGATAAATGTGTTTATTAATATATTTATGATTAACATTTGCTTATAAAATTTAATTATTTTCTTTTGAATTTTACTTGTAAAATTAGCCATCTTGTATCCATCTATCTAGTACATATTTGAGCCCAACTATTTAAGACTCAAGACCAATCAAAAGACCATTAGCCATTTAATAGTTTAACCCAAACAAAACAAAAAGGAAAAACCAAACAATGGAAATGAGAAAATCAGACATCTTCTTCCTCTCCTCCCCCTATCACATGACTCTCTAACAATGGAGTCAAATTCAACCATCTTAATTACTTTAGTCAAAATATCTTTGCAAAATCAAGCTAGAAACTGAGCAAATCAGAAGAATTCAGTCTATAGTCAAAAAGCAAATCTCAAAGTTCAACTCTCATATCTTCACCATTATTAAAACTTGACCAAGAATACAATTTCAGATTTAAATTGTCCTATAAATACCCAACTTCTCACACCAAATTGCTCAAGCAAACCTATGTTCAAGGTTTGCTTCATGTACACTTCAATCTCTTCTTCCTCTTTTATTTTAAAGCCGAGTTTTCATTTTGAAAAACAAATAAAACAAAACCAAACAAAACCAATAAGAAACCACCCATCAACCACCACTGACCGACCACCATGCCCGCCTAAACTCCGACCAGACCACCCACAAACACCAGCCCAATCTAGCAACCACCCTCGCGCCTCCACGCCAAACCCCACGACAGAGACCCACGCCGCCCCGCACACAGCATCCCCCTGCTGCACCCAAACCCCTCGCCCAGCCACGACCCAAACCAGACCCTGCAGCAGCCCTCTCGCCGGAACATGACGCACCACCACGATGAGCACCGCAGCTCAGCCTCGCCGGCGAACCAAACCCTCCCCTGCTTCCTTCTTCTCTTCTCCCTTCATCAGCTCCTCTAATTCTTTTTTTTTCTTCTGTTATTGCTCCTTTGAATTTCTCCTTAAGAGTTAAATGACCCATATAAAAGCCTTCTTTTAATATCATTTGGACCCAAAGCCCAAAAGTTACCTTACTCAAATTCTGATTTAGTTAGACCATGCGATCTAATATCCATATTTCCTTGTTGTTTTATTTTTGTAAAAATGAAATAAAGGTTTCATTATACTAACTATTTTTTTATTGATTGTGATACTAATTTTCATGCCTTAAAATGTTTCTTAAAGTTTCTGAAATATAATAAAAAGTATTATAAGGTTGATTATATATATTTTCTTAAATTATTAACAAATATTAAGTTGAAGCAAACTCCTTTGAAATAATCGATAAATCTCTTTTAAGTTATTCAATTATTTATTATTTATTTTAAAAAATAATAAGGGGTGAATTAGGTAACTAATTTTAGATCTCATTTAATTGGAGAATCCGATTCCGTAGAAGAGGACGTGTTGATCTACTCATAGCTTAACTTTGGGCACGCGTCACGAGGTAATTACCAATGTTCATCCACAAGTAGCTCCCGTAGTATAAATAAAATGATTTATCTTGAGATTATGTGAATTAATTATGTGATTATGTGTGGTTAACTATGGTTATGAATTATAAAGATGGACTATGAATTATGATTATGGGTTTTGGATTTATAATTGTGAATTATACTTACAGATTATGATTGTGAATTTCGGAATATGGATGATGGGTTATGGATTATGAGTTATGAACAATAAATTAATACGACAATAAAATGATTGTTATTGTTACTGTTATTGTTATTATTATTGTCATTATTATTATTATTAAAGGATATTATTATTATTATTAAATGATTGGTGATAAAGTTGAAGTCGTTGTTATTGTTATTGTTATTGTTATTATTATTATTATTAATATTATTAATATTATTATTATTACTATTATTATTATTATTAAAGGATATATAAGTGAAGTCATTATTATTATTATTGTTTGTTGTTGTTGGTGGTGGTGTGAATTTTAGAAATGAAACCGAGTGATAAATGTGATTACAAAAGGAATGTTGAAACAATGTGTATGAATTAAAGTTATGACATTGGATTGACCATTATTGTGATAGGTGGTTAACGGGACAAGTCCCGGCCTATACACACATATTCTGTTATTGAGATAGGTGGATAACGGGACGAGTCCCGGCCTATACTCACTCGTTCTGTTATTGTGGTAGGTGGATAACGGGACGAGTCCCGGCCTATACACACACTTTCTGTTATTGAGGTAGGTGGATAACGGGACGAGTCCCGGCCTATACTCACACGTTCTGTTATCGTGATAGGTGGATAACGGGATGAGTCCCGGCCTATACACATACATATCTTGTTTGTTCTTATAGTAAGTGGATAACGGGACTAGTCCCAGCTTACTAGCGTTATCTTCTTCTATTTAAGAAACTGGATAATATTGAAAGGTGATGTTAGTGTTACTTACGTCTTATTAATTGTACATACATGTTATGCTTTTTAACTTGACTTATATATTACTTTCAACTATTTTAAGTTAAGTATTTTTACGGGATGAAGTTGAAATTACTCAGTTTATCTGATTTTTGGGAGCTTGTCTCTTGTCTTTTTCAATGATTATTTGCAGGTGGGTGATCGAGGGGAATTATGAGAGATCAACTAGAAGTTGTCATCCACCTAGTTTAATATTTTGCTTCCGCTGGAACTCTGAAACACTTAGTATTTCGTACTTAACGAACTAGTTTAAATTTGGTTGTAAGGATGATTTTTAATTTAGTTTGGAATGAATATGTTTTGGTTACTTAGCCTTGCACTTAATTCCAAGGAGTTGAGTGCGGCGGTAACGCTCCATCTGAATCGAACCCTCGTTGATTTCCCCTCAAACGAGTTTTACTAATATAAAAAGGGTTCGGATTGGGCGGGGTGTTACAGCCTTGACTTACCATTATAAACTTAACTATATGCCATTGCCAAAGCTGCTTCATTATCACAATGTATCGCTATGGGCGATATCGGTTTTGGCAACAAAGGTATCTCAATCATGAGTCTCTTTAACCACTCCACCTCTTTACTAGCCGAGGATAAAACAATGAACTCTAAAGTCATGGATGAGTCCACTATGCAAGTTTGCTTCTTGGATGCCCAAGAAATAGCACATCCCGCAAGTAGAAAAAATAATACCCTTGTGGAAGAATGATCCTCTCTATTAGAGATCCAACTTGCACCCGAATAACCTTCTAAACCAAAGGATATCCGCTGTAGGATAAACCATAGTCCTTGGTTTTCCCCAAATATCTTAAGACACGATGAATAGCTTGTCAATGATTCATACTAGGATTTCTAGTATACGTACTAAGCTTGCCTACCGCAAATGTGATATCCGACCTAGTACTCGTCATAGCAAACATCAAACAACCTATGACCCGTGCATACTCAAGTTGAGATACTGCACTACCATCATTTGGCATTAATTTCTCACTTGGGTCCATAGGAGTTGATACAAAAGAGCAATCACTAACATTGAACTTCTTAAGAACCTTTTCAATGTAGTGTGTTTGAGATTAAATCAAATTTCCATTTCTGCTTTTAATTCTTATGCCTAAAATGAAATCCGCTTCTCGTGAATCTTTCATGGATAAAATTTATGATAGGAAAGTCTTTGCCCGCTCAACTTGTGACAAATCAGTCCCAAAATTCTGCATGTCATCTACATATAGACAAATCATAACATCATGACTTAAGTCATTAAATTTTCTATATATGTACTTGTCCGAATTGTTCAACTTAAATCCGTTAGACAACACAACCTCATCAAACTTTTGATGCCATTGCTTGGGTGCTTGCTTTAGCCCATAAAAAGATCTAATGAGTTTGCAAACTTTACTTTCTTGACCATTCACAACAAACCCTTCGGGTTGTCTTATGTAAACCTCTTCATCTAGCTCTCCATTTAAGAACACAGTCTTAACATCCATTTGATAGATCACAAGATTTTGTATAGCCGCTAGAGCAATCAACAACCTAATAGTAGAGATTCTAGCAACGGGTGCATACGTATCAAGTAATCGATACCCGTCTTTTGAGAAAAGTCTTGAGCCACTAACCGGGCTTTGAACTTATCAATAATTCCATTAATTTTCATTTTCTTCTTGAAAATCCATTTACACCATACCCAATTGGTTTACACTTAAGAGGCAAATCCGCCAAAATCCATGTGTTATTCCTCATGATGGAATTCATCTCATCATCAATAGCTTCCTTCCGAAAAGGAGCATCTTGAGATCTCATGGCCTCATCATAAGTCAAAGGATCACCTTTCACATTAAACACATATGGAAATTTAGTGAATATAGGACTTCTAGATCCTTCAACTAAATATGCATGAAAATACGGGCCAAAGGATTTCTCCTTTCTTGCCCTTTTCCTTCTCCTAGGAGGTGATGATGTTGATGCTACATTCTAATCTAGAGTGTAACGCCCCAAATTAGGGGTCCGTTACTAACTTCTATCAACCATAATTAGAACATCAATAATCATACTTTATTCATAAATAGCAGCGGAAACATCCTCAACCTTGTGGGTTATGGGCCCATAATAAAATTCTCTTAAAAATACAACTCAATAACTACATTCCCTTAATAGATAAATTTACCTTACCATTAACCATCTCAACATCTCACTAAAACATAACATAACGCCTACTTCTCGAACCAATCACTAACTAACTTATTTACATAATCATCATGATCGATCTCAATCAGAAACTCTTTCCATGTGTCTTGCAATACTTTCAATAGTACCTAAAACATAAAAACAAAACGTCATGAGCCGAGGCTCAGTAACATACTACCCTAACATCGTAAATTCATTTCAATTCATTTTATTTGCAAATAGAGGGATATGAAATATTGAAATTCATTGGAAAACATATAACATTACAGTTGAAATAATTGAGATATAGCATATGGCATCATCTTCCTTATCAGGATCATAAATATATATCATTCATTTTGGTAACTTGGCAAGTATAACATAACATAGGCCACGGAGAACAGAAGTCCTCCACATAGGTGGCGTGCCACGGGAGATTATTATCTCCCAACATAGGTGGCATAATAACATAACACGGGTGTCACGGGAGATTATTATCCCCCGACATAGGTGACAGAGCCGCCATAATGGAACGTGCACGACCAACATAAGAGAATACTGCCAAGAACCATCTTTCACTTTTCTTTATCATGTTTCATATCTTATTATAGTCATATTTCATCAAACCATTTACAGAAAGCATTTATAACATCATTTGCATAATAACATTTTATATCCCGCAATCCATAAATAACATCATTAAAAGCAAAACATTATCATAAACATGGTTGGAAGGGGATTGCGGGTGTTAGCAGTAGACGTTACCTCGATCAGCAGTACGATTAACCTTTAGACCCTCGTGAAACGTTCTTCGAGAGCTCCAAGGGACGTTCTATCTAAGGAGCGTGTTATTTTATTAGTAGCTAATCGACTAACTAAGTACTTGGCTTTCGTTGGCTTAGTTACATAACATTATTCTTAAATTAATATTATCCCCATAACTTATTAATATACATGACTTTACTATTGGTGTTGTTAGTAATTCTTAGGAAGCCTTATACATATTTCTAGTTCATGCCATTTATATATTCTAAGTTTTACTAACCAATTCCTTCATGTGAATCCTTTTAACTATATATTTTATTGAAACTTACTAAGCTCCAAAGAGGTTTTATAATAAGGCTCATTATTAATAATTAGTATATAATAGTTACTCGTTTTATAACTTAATATTATAAGCTAAGACTTATGAGCTTGGTTAACAAAATCCTTTTTAAAACTAAAGTAACATAAGTAAGCTCTAAGTCTCATTTAGGTAAAACTATTACTACTTTATAATTCTTATAGAATTCATGTTTAATGACTTGAAGGCATAAACTATATAAATATACATATATGCTTCTTTTAGTTTAAAACTATTTAAATACTAGTATTAATATTAAGCTAATAAATAAACTAAAACATTATTCATTAATTTTCTTACTTAAACAATATAAAAAAATTATATATTTTATCAAATAATATTTAGCGTGTCATAAATAGTTTGTAAATAATATTTCATTATAAGTATTTCAACATAATGTACTTTCCTTTGTAATTAGAAACTAAACATAATAATTTATCCTTTTTATAAAACTTGAAAATATATAGTGAATAATATTGAAGGGATTCCTTAATAATTCAATATGAAAACTACTTATAACATTTAAAATAAGTGTTTATTATTAAACTAAAGTAGTTATATGAAAATAACTTATTACATGAAATTAGTGAATAGTTTACATAACTTAGTTTTATAAAATAAACTTTAAAGTAAATAACTATTATTGAAAAACTTTAACTTAATATTTATAACCAAAACTAAAGGACTTATTGTAAAGTAAATAACTAATAAGATTAAGCAACTAGTTCATTTAATTTTAGCTAGATTAACTGAGGTTCATAATATAGTCTATATAAACATAAATTAAACAAAATAGCTTTACTTAAGTTAAAAATCAAATTTAAGTCCAATACTAATATAGAGTATTTAGCCAGTAATAATGGTTTTAAAATAATCTAAATATTTTAATATAAACAACTAAAATAATTAGTCCATAGATTTTAGTTAGTTTAATTAAAGTTTATAGTTTAGATACATATACATAAATTAAACAAGGTGCTTTTACTTAACTAAAAATCAGATTTAGGCTAATTGTTAACTAAGACTAAAGTATTAACTAATAAAATAGTTAAAATACTCAAAAGAAATTCAAATAAAAGAAATAGGTAACAATAGTTACCTCTGCTCAAAGAGCAGCGAAGAGGGAAGGAGTGCAACTCCGGCGAGGCGCAACAGTAGGCGGCGATGGGCAATCAGGGAGGTGGGAGGCGGCGGATACAGGCGGCGTTTGGTGGCGGTGGAGCTGGTTGCGTCAGGCAGCAGCACGCCAGCGCAGGGAGGGGATGAGTATGCTGTGTGTGCAGCATGGGAGGAAGGGGGCTGCGGGGAGCCTTTGGTGACGTGGAGGCCTGATCGCTGGCGGCTTCTGGCTGTGTTTATGGTGGTCCGGCGAATTGTGGTGGTCGCCGCAGCTGGGCAGCAGCGCAGCAAAGAAACAGGGGAGGGGAAAAGAAAGAAAGCAGGGGAAAAAGAGAGGGGTAGAAGAGGGAGTTTGAAGTGTCTTGTGTGGGGAGCAAACATGGCATTTAATACCGATAAGAGAAGGGTCTAGAATTGCTTGGGGAAGGGTTTTCTTAATGGTTAAACAAAAATCAGATTTTTCCATTGCCATGCTTGAAGAAGAAGGAGGATGGGAAGGTCAAAGTGGAAGAGTCAACATTTTGCAAATGGGTTTTTCTTTTGCTCTTTAATAATTGTTAATGCTACTATTTCATTTAAAAGAAGTAAATAAACTTAAAACCTTACTACTTATAACTTTAAAATTAATAACTTCATATATAGAAATTATTTTAGGGAATTATGAAATCGATTTTTATAATTTAAACTTATTTAACGTTAATAAATTTAAGAAGTCACATTATATAAACATATATCTACATAAAAAAAAGAAAATTTTGATTAATTACGAGTTTTTCTTAATTAAGAACGTTTAATTTTCTCAGATATTACATCCTCACCCCCTTAGAAAAAGTTTCGTCCTCGAAACTTGGTACATAGGTTCTTCATATTCTTCTAATTAACCCAAGTGATTGTACTCAAGAAGCCATCATACTTAATAGTTCTCAAGTTCTACTGGATAACCTCGATGCCTTGTCAGCTTTCATAACCCAAAGGTCTATAAAACTCGGGTCTCCCATCAATTTGACAACCTTACTCACTCTACATACTCAATAAATCCCTTCAAAAACATCTTATAATATCGATATGACTTTCACTCTACACATGTTTCTTCCTAACTCACATTGCTTCTCGAACAGAATAAGGCAATTCGTGTAAAAACATATTCTAGCTAGCCTTACGGTACATAGGTCACAACGATACTAGGCTTTCAAAATCCTTAGCTATCACGAAAACATCGAGACTTACCATTGTATAATACCTTTCAATTTCCAGAGGTCAATCCATACATTACTACTATAACTATATCCGGGTATCGTTATCGCATAACTTCATAAGCAATGCCCCTTTCATTTTTTTGACATTGACTCATTAACGATCAATTCTAGTTTCCAACAAAATCATGCTTTATTAGAAATAAGTGATTAAGAAGCCACACATAATAAAATCATATATCTATATTTAACTTTCTAACTTCAAAATAAAAAGAATACTTTATCTCTTTGCTTATTTGAAAATCCTTCAATATTCCAAAAACTATATATGTTTTCTGTTTCAAAAACAAATCATAGACATATATTATCTATTTTCAATAAAAGTTTTACTCGATATCCAAAAGACTTATGTTATTAGCCCAAAATTACTTGTTCCCAATTTTCATATTGTCGAATTTCTTATTCGACCTCCTCATAATCCGTAATCCAAATCTTAAAGTTGTAATTCACCCAAACTTTATACTTTCAAAATTTATCATAATCATTCTCCTCGAAATTATTATACTCGATCCTCATAACTAAAGTACCATGATCTCCTTCACAAGTTCTCAAATATTTATTAAGTATATACTCAAAACCCAAATCATCATTTGATCATTGCATTGTATAAACGATTGATTTAAAGTATCCCAAAGCATCTTTGTCATACCTCGACTTAGTCTTCTACTCGGTCTCTAATACTTAAAGTCCTCACATTTCTCTTAGCAATCCTTATTTTCAATCTCCGCCAACCTCAACATAACACCTATATAATCCTCGTCCGATCCGTTCCTCGTTATAGTCCATTAACATAAAGTTTATTACCTAACCCGAATTTTTTATTCTCAAGCTATGAACGACATCTAAATATCCTTACAATCATCGATCCATGTTCCGTTACTCGACGCTTCTACACCTTAGCTCCTAAGATCCAACTCGATAATTCATCTATTGCCTTGTTTTCCATTAACCACAACCATTCAAATTTCTTTTACTCTTCCATGTCTCATTTACATTCACAATTCACTAATACCTCATTAATCACAATTCGATTCACCTCAATCATTATTATAATTCTCACATCTCAATCCTAATAACCCAAATAGCCATTAATTCATCCTCAAAGTCCTAGACATACATCACACTACCCAATCGGATCACACTCAGGTAGTGCAAGGTCCAAAACGCACTTTCGGCTGCGTTTTGACTCTAATAGATCATTAAAATTTCCTCAAATAATTAATCATCTAATGTCCAAAACGGATCACACCCTAAGCGGTGCATAGTCTAAGACTCGCACTTCCGGCTAGGACACGGCTCTGATACCATTCTGTAACGCCCCGAAATTAGGGGTCCGTTACTAACTTCTATCAACCATAATTAGAACATCAATAATCATACTTTATTCATAAATAGAAGCGGAAACATCCTCAACCTTGTGGGTTATGGGCCCACAATAAAATTCTATTAAAAATACAACTCAATAACCACATTCCCTTAATAGATAAATTTACCTTACCATTAACCATCTCAACATCTCACTAAAACATAACATAACGCCTACTTCTCGAACCAATCACTAACTAACTTATTTACATAATCATCATGATCGATCTCAATCGAAACTCTTTCCATGTGTCTTGCAATACTTTCAATAGTACCTAAAACATAAAAACAAAACGTCATGAGCCGAGGCTCAGTAACATACTACCCTAACATCCTAAATTCATTTCAATTCATTTTATTTGCAAACAGAGGGATATGAAATATCGTAAATTCATTGGAAAACATATAACATTACAGTTGAAATCATTGAGATATAGCATATGGCATCATCTTCCTTATTAGGATCATAAACATATATCATTCATTTTGGTAACTTGGCAAGTATAACATAACATAGGCCACGGAGAACAGAAGTCCTCCACATAGGTGGCGTGCCACGGGAGATTATTATCTCCCAACATAGGTGGCATAATAACATAACACGGGTGTCACGGGAGATTGTTATCCCCCGACATAGGTGACAGAGCCGCCATAATGGAACGTGCACGACCAACATAGAGAATACTGCCAAGAACCATCTTTCACTTTTCTTTATCATGTTTCATATCTTATTATAGTCATATTTCATCAGACCATTTACAGAAAGCATTTATAACATCATTTGCATAATAACATTTTATATCCCGCAATCCATAAATAACATCATTAAAAGCAAAACATTATCATAAACATGGTTGGAAGGGGATTGCGGGTGTTAGCAGTAGACGTTACCTCGATCAGCAGTACGATTAACCTTTAGACCTCGTGAAACGTTCTTCGAGAGCTCCAAGGACGTTCTATCTAAGGAGCGTGTTATTTTATTAGTAGCTAATCGACTAACTAAGTACTTGGCTTTCATTGGCTTAGTTACTTAATATTATTCTTAAATTAATATTATCCCCATAACGTATTAATATACATGACTTTACTATTGGTGTGGTTAGTAATTCTTAGGATGCCTTATACATATCTAGTTCATGCCATTTATATATTCTAAGTTTTACTAACCAATTCCTTCATGTGAATCCTTTTAACTATATATTTTATTGAAACTTACTAAGCGCCAAAGAGGTTTTATAATAAGGCTCATTATTAATAATTAGTAATATAATAGTTACTCGTTTTATAACTTAATATTATAAGCTAAGACTTATGAGCTTTGTTAACAAAATCCTTTTTAAAACTAATGTAAAATAAGTAAGCTCTAAGTCTCATTTAGGTAAAACTATTACTACTTTATAATTCTTATAGAATTCATGTTTAATGACTTGAAGGCATAAACTATATAAATATACATATATGCTTCTTTTAATTTAAAACTCTTTAAATACTAGTATTAATATTAAGCTAATAAATAAACTAAAACATTATTCATTAATCTTCTTACTTAAACAATATTAAAAAATTATATATTTTATCAAATAATATCTAGCGAGTTATAAATAGTTTGTAAATAATATTTCATTATAAGTATTTCAACATAATGTACTTTCCTTTGTAATTAGAAACTAAACATAATAATTTGTCCCATCACATAAAACTTGAAAATACATAGTGAATAATATTGAAGGGATTCCTTAATAATTAAATGTGAAAATTACTTATAACATTTAAAATAAGTGTTTATTATTAAACTAAAGTAGTTTATGAAAATAACTTATTACATGAAATTAGTGAATAGTTTACATAACTTAGTTTTATAAAATAAACTTTAAAGTAAATAACTATTATTGAAAAACTTTAACCCAATATTTATAACCAATACTAAAGTACTTATTGTAAAGTAAAATAACTAATAAGATAGCAACTAGCTCATTTAATTTTAGCTAGATTAACTGAGGTTCATAATATAGTCTAGATAAACATAAATTAAACAAAGTAGCTTTACTTAAGTTAAAAATCCAAATTTAAGTCCAATACTAATATAGAGTATTTAGCTAGTAATAATGGTTTAAAAATAATCTAAATATTTAAATATAAACAACGCTAAACAATTAGTCCATAGATTTTAGTTATTTTAATTAAAGTTTATAGTTTAGAATACATATGCATAAATTAAACAAGGTGCTTTTACTTAACTAAAAATCAGATTTAGGCTAATTGTTGCTAATACTAAAGTATTAACTAATAAAATAGTTAAAATACTCAAAAGAAATTCAAATAAAAGAAATAGGTAACAATAGTTACCTCTTCTCAAAGAGCAGCGAAGAGGAGGGGAGTGCAACTCTCCGGCGAGGCGCAACAGTAGGCGGCGACGGGCAATCAGGGAGGTGGGAGGCGGCGGATACAGGCGGCATTTGGTGGCGGTGGAGCTGGTTGCATCAGGCAGCAGCACGCCAGCGCAGGGAGGGGATGAGTATGCTGTGTGTGCAACATGGGAGGAAGGGGGTGCGGGGAGCCTTTGGTGGCGCGGAGGCCTGATCGCCGGCAGCATCTGACTGTGTTTATGGTGGTCCGGCGAGGTGTGGTGGTCGCCGCAGCTGGGCAGCAGCGCAGCAAAGAAACAGGGGAGGGGAAAAGAAAGAAAGCAGGGGGAAAGAGATGGAAGAAGAGGGGAGTTTAAAGTGTCTTGTGTGGGGAGCAAAACATGGCATTTTATACCCATAAGAGAAGGGTCTAGAATTGCTTGGGGAAGGGTTTTCTTAATGGTTAAACAAAAATCAGATTTTTCCATTACCAAGCTTGAAGAAGAAGGAGGATGGGAAGGTCAAAGTGGAAGAGTCAATATTTTGCAAATGGGTTTTTCTTTTGCTCTTTAACACCGTTAAAGCTACTATTCCACTTAAAAGAAGTAAATAAACTTAAAACCTTACTAATTATAAGTTTAAAATTTATAACTTAATATTTAGAAATTATTTTAGGGAATTATGAAATCGATTTTTATAATTTAAACTTATTTAACGTTAATAAATTTAAGAAGTCGTATTATATAAACATATATCTACATAAATAAAGAAAATTTTTGATTAATTACGAGTTTTGCTTAATTAAGAACATTTAATTTTCTCGGATATTACATAGAGTTTGTTCATCTAACGCTTGATCATTTAAAGACCGATCAACTTTTTGAATAGTGGTACTTAGAGTTACATCCTTTGGTCTAGGAATTGATGAATATCTATTTTCATCAAAGATTGCATCTCTTGACTCCCCAATAGCCTGAATTAACCAAACGTCATTTTGTTCTATAATATAGAACCTATAGGCGTTGCTATGAATAGCATACCCTATAAAGATGCATTCAACTCCCATTTCACCTAACTTATTACGTTTAGGTTCCGGCACTTTTACAATTGCCCGACAACCCCAAACTCTAACATAACTTAGATTTGGTTTTCTTTTATACCATAATTCATAGGGTGTAACTTTGTTCTTTTTTTTATAGGAACTCGGTTTAATATATAACAAGCTGTTAAAACCGCTTCACCCAAAATGCATCACTCAATCCTGAATAGGATAACATAGAAGTTACCATTTCTTGTAAAGTTCTATTCTTTCTTTCCACCATACCATTTTGTTGTGGTGTATAAGTTGCGATTGTTTCATGTATAATCCCTAATAATTGGAAATAACTAGGATCATGGTATTCACCACCCCTATCGGTTCTAAATGGTTTAACTTTTAATTTACGATTGCAATTCAACTTCGTGTTTATAGATCTTAAACTTATCTAGAGCTTCATCTTTAGTGAATAGAAGATAAACATAACAAAACCTAGAATAATCATCTATAAACTTTATGAAATAGTACTTCTTATTTCCTAAAGAATGAGTGATATGGAAATCACATAGGTCAATATGCACCAAATCAAACAAACTAGTGTCACTTTCCACATTATTTGGGAAATAATCATGCTTATCTTAGTAAGCATGTATGTTCTACACTTTTCTATACTTGGATCAAAACCAGGAATTAAAACATCCTTTGACATAGAATATAACTTTCTCTATAGTTAACATGACCAAACTGATAATGCCCAAGAGAAGAATTATCGTTAACTATGCACCATTCTATTTCACCATAAAATAACATCAATAATTAAAATACCGTTGATATCACGTATTTATATAGACTTTTCTCCCTTATCTACAAGCTAATTTGTGCGTCATTGGAGCTCTTGGGAGCTATTTTGAGCTAACTATCGGATATAGTTGTGGTTTTGTGTTTTAATGTTGAATTGCAGGTTTTAGGGAGTTTTCTCCTTGTTCCCGAGCCAATTGGAAGCAACCACGTCTTTACGAGATGTTACGAGGCACGTAGGATAGCTCACGAGGTTTATGGGTAGCTTAGGAGGTCCCAAGACCTCTAAACGTGAAGAATTGAGAGCCAAAGAGTCAAAAAGGAGATTTCCGTACCTGATCGGGCAAAAATGACCCGATCTGGCGAAGATATATTGATCGGGTACAAAAGTTACGGACCCGATTGGGCAAGGCTCGCCCGATCCGATCAGGCGAGACGGAGTACCAGACCCGACCGGGTAAAAAATGAGCCGATCGGGTGGGTGATCGGGCGGACTCAATTTTTATTGCTGCTGGCTGCGTTAATCAAGTTCAAGGATCAAATATGGGCCAAAATACCCAAGCCCGATCTGGCAAATGTCAGCCCACCCGATCGGGCAGGCCTACTTTCAATACAACATATTGCGCTGTCAAGGAAGGGAGATGATTGGGCCTCCTTCATGGATGCTGGGTTGCTGCTGTCCACGTGAGGTGATGAGGGGATAGGCCCACTAATTTGTGTAAGCCGCTGCGCTGACCAAGAGAAGAAGATTATGGACTCCCGTTCAGCGGCCCGATCGGGCAAGTGCTGCCCGATCCAATCGGGTGGCCCAAACTCTTTGCATTATTGTTGGGCTGCTGCGTAGAACGAAGGAGAAACAAAGGGGCGAAATTGCGGGGCCCGGTCGGGTGGCTTTGGGCCCGATCGGGTCCCTGTGCATAATGACGCGCTTTTCGTCCTTTCTATTCCGTTTTTAGCTAGACTTGAGGGGTATTATAAATACCTTTTCCTCATTATCTTTTTTAGATGTTTTATTATTCTTAGACTCTAGTTTATTTCTCATAGTCATTAGCTTAGTTTAAATACTTAGATTAGATTAAAGGTGATTGAACCTATTCGATTTCAATAAAAGTTCCTGCTTCGTCAATTGGTATTCTTCTTTGCCCTAATCTCTTTTATTATTCTTGATTGCTTAGCTTAAATATTTAATTATTCATGATGCAATTGTTAGGGTTTCATATTAGTTTTGTTGTTGTTAATTCGATTATGAATGAGTAGTTCTCTTTCTAGGGTGTTAGATAGGAAAGTCATGTTTATACCATGATTGAGATTTAGATTTCTATCAATTTCTAGAGATTTCAATCAATTTCTAGGGCTTGATTAGGTGGTGATTGTGATGCGGGTTTGTTCTTATTGAGTAATTAATGTCAGTGTACAACTTCGTTGATTGCTTGTGGTTAATAGTTGTTTGTACAGATCCGTCTTACGACTAGAGGCCTAGGACACGTCAGTAGTTCTGATTACGTTAGTGAACATGAGGCAGATGTTGAACTTAGTGAGCGTTGAGTCTTAACCATAGCTCAACACATGCTCTAACTTCGACTCTTGACTTAGGTTTTGATAGTAGCTGACCCTATTTGATTGGTATAAGCATGGGGGACCGACCTAAATGCCCTAGGTTTTTAGTCCATAGTTAATTCCTCGATTTAATTTGTCTTCTTTAGTTTAATCTTTAGTTCAGTTAATTCTTCCCTGATTTCATCTGGAGTAGCTGATTTGGTTGAATATTAATTTAGAAACTCTGTCTCACTGTGGATTCGACCCTGCTTCCATTGACTACCATAGTTAGAGGACTGTAGGCTTATCTTTGATTAGGTGATACGACTAAATCTTGTCAATCGTTGACATACGACACATAAACTATTAAACTAAGATTATGGACTTCATGATTAATTTACAGCAATAATCACTATGGAAAACTGCATGTCATAATGATTGACTTTCATTGCAAATACATTACTCTATTAAACCATAGAATAATAACAACACTTGAATTAACAAACAAACAAACAAACAAACAACTAAGCCTTATTCCCAAAGTGATTTGGGGTCAGCTAACATGAATCGTCAACTAAAATCGTTGCCAAAGGAGATGGCACCGACAAGAGTTCTAAAAAAGTTTTTTTAAAAGGTTTTGAAGTTTTAAAAAAGTTATTAAAAGAGGTTTTCAACAAAATGTTTTAACACAAATACCAACCCAATTGCGAAAAAACAAATGAATGCGATAATCACACCCCTTCCTCGTCATGGATACTGCCCCTCCACCGCCCTTCTATCCAACGTCATGCTCTCTTTAATCCCAAGTAATCTCATATCACTTTCAATTACCTTTATCCAAGTCATATTAGGGTTTTCCTTTGCCCCTTACAATTTGATTACTCCACTCTTTAATTTGTCTCACCGGTGCATCACCTGGTCTCCTTTTCACATGACTACACCATCTTAACCGATTCTCCCTCATCTTTTCTTCAATGGATAAAACTCCAACTTTTTCCCGAATAACTTCATTTCTTAATCGGTCTTTCCTTGTGTGGCCACACATACACCGCAACATACGCATCTCCGCCACATTCATCTTATGAACGTGGCATTGTTTCACAGCCCAACATTTGGTGCCATATAACAAAGCTGGCCTAATTGTCGTGCGGTAGAACTTTTCCTTCAATCTTTGGGGAATGTCGGGATCACAAAGAAACTCTGGTGGCGCTTTTCCACTTTAACCAACCCGCGTTAATTCTATGAGCCACTTCCCCCATCGAGTTTCCATCATTTTGGATAAATGGATCCAAGGTAACGGAACACGTTCGATCCTCGAACCACTTTGCTATCCAAAGTGACTGCTCCTGCCTCGCTGCTTGTAACCCCACCGAACTTGCACTGCGTGCCTCGTCTTACTTCTGCTCAATCTAAAACCACTGTCTTCCAATGCATGCCCATAATTCCAACTTACTTCCAACACCTTCCTTTGTCTCATCAATCAACACAATATCATTCGTAAACATCATACACCACGCTATATCATCTTGAATTGACCTCGTTAATTCGTCCATGACTAGAGCAAAGAGGAAGGGACTAAGTGCGGAACCTTGATGCACTCCGATCGTAATAGGGAACTCTTTTGTCCTCTCCACCGTAGTCCGAACACTCGTAGTGGCCCCTCATACTTCGAATTAATCATCAATATGTCAAAAATTCCTTTGTACCAATTAGACTACATGGTAAATAAACAATATCCATCAAATAACGAAAGATATTATTAAAGAATTAATACTAAATACTAGTGCAAAAAGAACAAAGCATAAAGCTATAATCATAAACATATGGATCATTGAACAAAAAACTTACCAATACATCCATTAATAAGACCATGCAAAAAGTCAAAAGATAAGCAAATTGACAACATAAATAATTTGGCCATCATATGTATAAATGCAAAACATCAAACATGATGAATTGTAAAGGATACACATGCCTTTAGTAACTAATGTAAGTTTGGCATGCAAATTAGGAAACTGACCAAAAAACTAACACTAATGCATGTAAAACATTAAAACAACTTAAGCATAATAACTGACATGCAAACCGAATAGAATAACATTAAGTTAATAACCGCCAAATGATTTCCGATTTATATCATATTTGATAAATCTTATATTATCAATGCGTAACTTTACATTAATAACATCCATTTCATGAACAATAAACTTGTTCATCCATTAGTAATGCTAAGTAATTACATGATTTAACCCACCATCAGGATTTTTACCAATCAACTTCATGGGCATAAATACATGGTAATTCATCTCTAATTATAAATATGACATAATCAATAAACTTTGATAAACATGTCAAAATTAAACCACAGAGAAAAAGTTAAATATATACTTATTAAAATAATAAAACAAGAAACTTGTTATTTTGAGTGTCTTCAATCAACCATTGAAGGATGTGGAAAAATTTCCATTTGTTTCTCCTTATAATCTCCATAGTCTCATCATCTTATTTTCCATCTTCAGACATACTACGCCATTGAACTTGGTTGGAAATACGCTCATTTCACAAATCGTTGCCATCTTCGAGACATATTGCTTTTGGATTGTTAGTGCAAAAACCGAAAACAAGATGAACAACAACAACAACAACGAACAAAGAATGAATCCTCAAGGCGTGTTGGGAACACTTTCCAAAAGCAATATTCCGACCCTATACAAAGCACGGGTTCCAAGGAATTCACTTTCTAGATACAATGAAGAACAGTGAGTATGCTCGTATGGAACTCACAAAAATGAGAACAAAGTATATTGTGGAATTGTAGTGATGAACAATGAGAGAACTCTAGTGCTTGAGAGAGAGATATTAATCGATATACATTCATCAGTGGTCAAACCACTTATAATACACGTTGAAGCCAAAGGAAACCGGTCATAACCGCTCAAAGAACATAAACCGTCAAATAAAGACGTCCACAAAACGGCCCAGCGCAACTCTGCGATACTGGCTGCGGAGTCGCGACCATACAAATTCCATAAACCAGTTGGATAGGCAGGAGCCCTTCACGATAGCATTGTCGCGACACGCGACGGGTGTCGAACCCCGAGACAAGTGGCATCCGCAAGCTTCTTTGCTTGCTTCTTTACTACTTGTCTCGCCATAACAACGTAAAAACAATATTACTTTCATGAGGACACCTAACCAAACCACTCAAAGCAATATTACATGAATTACAATCTACCAAATACTCTAAATATCCAACAATATTTCCTCCCTCATCATTCGAACAACAACAGTGTACTCCCTCACCACCACATTTTCTCCTCCTATCTCCTTTTTCTCCCTCCTGGAACTATCCTTGTTTTTTTTTCCTTCGATTAATCCTTCTTCTATATGGGTGGGGGTTGGAAGGGTGGTGTGAATGGTGAGGTTTGGTGATCTTTGTGGTGGTGGTTCCTCTTCTAGGTGAGGTTTGAATTGTGTGGTTTGGGTGGGATTACTGGCGGTGGTGGTTTGGGTGGGGTTCAAATGGCGGTGGTTGTTTGAGTGAAGTTCACTGGTGGTGGTGATGCTAATGGGCTGGGTGGGAATGGTAGCGGGTGAGGTTTGGGTGCGATTTGATGTGGTAGTTGGTAGGTGGTGGCATGATGGTGGGTGGTGGTAGAGGGGGAGGAGTGGTAGAGATGGGTTAGGTGGATTTTTATTTTTATTTTTAGTTTTTTCCAGCGTTTTTGACCATATGAAATTTTTGAGGCACTCTTTAAGGTTAGAGCCACTCGAGGTACCCCTCTGATTTTCTACTTAGCTCAAATGCCATTGAGGTAACTATTTATGGCTAAAGCTTACTACTAACGGACGTTAAATGTTCTGTTAAGTTTTCTTAATTATACTTTAATTTTGACTAAAAAAATCACAAAAAAATAGAAAATAAAACAAAATTAAAAAAGCCCCACCCACTCTCTCTCCCTCCCCCCACCCCACCACACTCTCTACTCTCAATCTAACCCTTAACCCCCATCTAAACCACCATCTCGTTTGAACTCAACCACCACTAACAGTTAACCTTACAACGAAACCACCACCCCGTCGAACCTAACCACCACTAACCCTCAACCCTTACAAACGAACCCAACACCCCTGTCAAACCTGACCACCACTAGCCCCCGCGAACACTCAACCTCAACCCTCGAACCACAGAGGAGGTTGAAGAGGAAGAGGGAGAAGACGCCATTGAAGGAGGTCGAAGGATTCGTCGTCGCATACGTCATTGATGGGTGAGAATGGAGGTAAGATTGTGTTGGTTGTAGGTGGTTCAATTTAGGGTGGTGGCTGGTTGAAGGTGAATGAAGACGTCATTGAAAAGTGAGGTTGAAGATGAGTGAAGGTGGTGAAAGGTTGTAGGTGTTCTGATTTAGGGTGGCTAGGGTGGGTTGACTACTATGTTAGGTAGTGGCAGAGAGTCTGGGTCGGTTCAAAGGCGGTGGCTGAGACCAGAAGTGGTGGATGGTGGCAGAGTAAGGGAGGGGTGGGGGAGGAGATAGAGAGGGAGGTGGGTTTTTTTTCTTGTTTTGTATATTCTTTTTATCATTTTTTTAAATTAAATCTGAAATATAATTGAGAAAAGTTAACGGAAGCGAACGTATGTTAGTAGTAATGGCATTTTAGCCACAAATAATGACTTCATTGTCATTTGAGCTAAGTCGAAAACCAGAGGGTACCTCAGGAATTAGCTTTAATGCTACGATTAAAGCATAATTATGACGTGACGACCATAGTAATAATGGCCTTTTTGATATTTATACTGACTCGACGAAGGATCTGGGCCGAAGTTTAAAACTAGGGTGACATTTTGGCTACCAGCCGTAACCTTAGGGGTACCCCCAGGAAATTTCCCTTATTTTTATTACTTTGCAACGATTAAGGGCTTTGCAAGGTAAGATGAACCTTTGTCTTTGGATAATTCGATTGTTGATTCTAGGTAAACAAATAAATGAGGATTAATGCTGGGTCGTTTGGAAAGTATGATCACAATGTTTAATCCTAAGCCAAAAATTGGAACCTTTATGCATCCATGTTATCTGTGTTGGCTGTCTTTTGTTATGAGTTCCAACATAGAATAAAAATATTAATATTTAAAGTGAGAGGTGGGGCCGAGTGAAGAAGTGAAGGCCATGGGTTTCAAAGGCCAACAAAGCAACCAAAGGAGGTATGACCCCTATTCTACCACCTATAATCCTGGTTGGAGGGATAACCCGTGATTGAGATATGGCAGCGACGACAATAACCAAGCTCCAAATCATGGGCAGGGGCCCTCTATGTCTTGTGAGGCTATGATACACACCTGGACCAAGAACATGACAAGTATTTGCAATATGGTACAATTTAAGAGGAGACTCGAGCTAGCATCAGAAATCTGGAGAATCAGATGAGCCAAGTCTCTAGTGCGGTGAGTAGGTTGGAGGCTCGTGATAGGGGTTGCCTTCCAAACTGAGTTGAACCCAAAGAAGAATGTAAGTGCCATCGGATGGTGGATGAGGTTCGGAAGCAACATGGAGGGAGTCTTGTGATCCCAAACTACAAGCCTCCTCCACCTTTTCCTGCAGCATTACGACCCGGTCGGGAGATATGAAAAGAGCAAAGGACTTTATGAGGTCGTGTTGCGATCCCAAGGTAAGTACCCCTAACTCTGTTGTAGTAGAGAGAGCAAGTGAGTTTGTTGGATATGTTCTTCATAATTTTTTCCCCCTAGCCATGATGATCCTGGTATGTTTATCATTCCTTGTACGATACATGACACCCCCATTACCAAAGCTATGTTAGACTTAGGAGCCAGCTATTAATGTGATTCCCACGCCCTTTATGAGTCTTCAAAGTTTGGTCCTCTTATTGCTACTAGTTTCATTGTGCACTAATACCTTAATGGATCCACTATCCGCCTGAAAGGGAAAGTAGTGGATTGATATCACGAATTTATATAGATTTTTCTCCCTTATTTACAAGCTATTTTTGTAAGGCCATTGGAGCTCTTGGGAGCTATTTTATGCTAACTATTGTATATAGTTGTGGTTTTGTGTTTTAGTGTTGAATTGCAGGTTTTAGGGAGTTTTCTCCTTATTCCCGAGCCATTTGAAAAAGCAAACTTATTTTTTCGCGAGATGTTACGAGGCACGTAGGATGGCTCACGAGCTTTATGGGTAATGGCGAAGGTCCCAAGACCTCTAAACGTGAAGAATTGAGAGCCAAAGAGTCAAGAAGGAGATTTTCGTACTCGGACTGGGCAAAAATGGCCCGATCGGGTGAAGGAATTATGATCGGGTATAGAAGTTGCGGACCCAATCGGGCAAGCATTGCCCTACTGATCGGGCGAGAAGACAAGTGCCCAGACCCGATCGGGTGTATCCTGCCCGACCCGATCGGGTCGGATGCTCGTAGCTCCCATTTTGTTCCTGCTTATGAGAAGAGCGTGCTGGCCCAATTTGTCGTCAGACCCGATCGGGTCGTGTTGCTGGGCCCGATCTGGTTGGCCCACAACTTCACCACATTGCGCTGCTGTGTAGAATGGTGGGAAACCAAGGGGCAAAAAATGTGGTGTGGGCCCGATCGGGTGGCCTTTGGCCCGATCGGGTCCCGTGCACTTTATCGCGTTTTTTCCCATTTTTATTACGAATTTAGTTAGACTTGGGGGTAATATAAAATCCTTTTTCCTCATTATTTAGAGACATCTTTTTACTTTAGTTTTATTATAGTTTATTTCTCATTGTTCTTAGTTTAATTTAAACACTTTAGATTAGATTAAAGGTGATTGAACCTATTCGATTTCAATAAAAGTTCATGCTTTCCGTCATGTACCCCTCTTACCCTAATATCTTTTATTATTCTTAATTGCTTAGCTTAGTTATTTAATTATTCATGATGCAATTATTAGGTTTCATATTAGCTTTGTTGTTGTTAATTCGATTATGAGTGAGTAGTTCTCTTTCTAGGGTGTTAGATAGGAAAGCCATGTTTATACCATGATTGTGATTTAGATTTCTATCAATTTCTAGGGCTTGATTAGGGTGATTGTGATGTGGTTTGTTCTTATTGAGTAACTAATGTCAGTGTACAATTTCATTGATTGCTTGTGGTTAATAGTTGTTTGCACAGGACCGTCCTACGACTAGAGGCCTAGGACACGTCAGTAGTTCTCATTACGTTAGTGAACATGTGGCGTATGTTGAACTATGAGCGTTGAGTCTTAATCATAGCTCACCACATGCTCTAAGCCTCGACCTTGACTTAGGTTTTGATTTTAGTTGACCCTATTTGATTGGTATAAGCATGGTGGACCGACCTAATACCCTAGGTTTTTAGTCCATAGTCAATTCCTCTCGATTTAATCCGTCTTCTTTAGTTTAATCATTAGTTCAGTTTGATTCTTCTCGATTTCATTTGAAGTAGCTATTTGATTGAATATTAATTTAGAAACTCTGTCTCACTGTGGATTCGACTCTACTTCCATTGACTACCGTAGTTAGAGGACTGTAGGTTTATCTTTGAATAGGTGATACGACTAAAACCCCATCAAATTTTGGCGCCGCTGCCGGGGATACGACTAGTTTTCTAAGTTTTTATTTGATTATTTGGTCTACTTTCTCTGTGCCTCATTGGAACTTCATTGTTCCAATTGAGGTACGTTTTACTGCTTCTTTTTGTTTCTTTTGTATGCCCAGGTCTCAAAGAAACGGTTCCGCCATTCCAGCGGATCCCGATCTTACTAGGACAATCAGGCGGATCCGAAAGAAAAATCAAAAAGAAAAGCAGTATGTTCAGCTGAACACTTCTGGAACAGACATCCTGATTTCAGTTATGTCAAAATCACTTAAGTCATATGGGGTACCCAACCCAAATGGTCTCTCCACTGGACCTACCATGCCCACCATTGCCGCGGCAAATTTCTCGAAATCAAGCCTGGACTCATCAGCATGGTCCAGAAAAATCAGTTTGGTGGGCATCCTACTAAAGACCCGGCAAATCATCTGCAACTGTTTCAACAGTCTTGCCGAACCGTTAAACATGCCGGTGTCACTCCATACATCAACTCAAAGTCATGTTGTTCGAGTTTTCATTGATAGATAGAGCTCAAAAATGGTTGAACGACGTGAAGGAAACTGAATGGAGGAGAGTTCTGCTGCATTTCTGAAAGAGTATTACCCACCTACTAAAATAGCAGAAATCAGAAACAAACTAGCCACGTTTTCCCAAGAGCCTGATGAAACATTACGGGAAGCGTGGGCTAGGTTTAGAGATCTACAGAGAGAGTGTCCACACCACAATATGGTCAAATGGTCTTGACGCAGACATTCTACAATGGTCTGCAGCCTCAGACAAAGAGTATTGTTGATTCGTCTGCAGGAGGAGTATTTTTAGACAAGGCAGTTGATGAGGGTTATGAATTCCTAGAAAATCTTGCAGCCAATGACCATTCATCATCTAGGAGTTTGACTAAGAAGGTACTTGAAGTTGACGCTATTTCATTGGTTACATCTCAGATGGCGCAACTAACTCAGCAGCTAATGAAGTCCTCTAGTTCAACACCTCCGCCTATGAGCATCAATGCTATGTCTGCCGTAGCACCCATTACCTCATCTATCATGAGGTATGTGGTGTTCAGGGTCACTTAGGCATGACTGTCAGTTCAGTCAACTTCAGATGGAGCAGGCAAACGTCTTTCAACAAAGACCACAAACCTTCCCCCTCCACATAACTACCAAAACCAACAAAACCATCATCCTCCACCTCCACAAAACCATCCCAAACCTTCTTACTACCAAACCCAACAAAACTTTCAGAGACCCCCATCACAAAAACTTCCACAACCACAATAATTTCCAAACTCCACAAAATTTTCCCACCCCACCACCACAAAATGCAACCTCACAAGAGCCTACCGACCAACTGATGAAACTAATATTGTCTACGTAAAAGACAACGAGGGAGCACAGAAAGCCAATGAGGAAGCACGGAGGGCCCAAGAGGAAGCACGGAGGGCCCAAGAAGCACATCAAACTTCTCGAGGCTCAAGTTGCTCAATTGGCAGAAACTACTGCACAGAGGCAGCAGGGACAATTGTCAGGGCAACCCGTTCAGAGAGAACATGTGAATGCCATCACTTCTTAGTGGCATAGCTTATGATGCTCCCTCCATTGCCCGTTGATAAGGTTACCCCAACTGCAGGGAAGAAAAGGGTGGTAGAGGAAGGAAAGGAAGAATTCGACGTCTGAAGTCGATTTGTCTGCAGAAGCTGAACAGACAGTGAAGAAAAAGGAGAAGGTTTCTGAAACACCTTTTACACCAAGGCTACCTTTTCCTCACAGGATGCAACAGTCCAAGGTCGATTAGTAGTTTGGTAAGTTCTTGTCTATGGTCAAGAACTTTGAGGTAATGATTCCATTCACAGATTTAATTACCCAAGTGTCTGTTTATGCCAAATTTCTGAAAGACATGATAACAAAGAAAGAGACTTTGGTGGGGTAGAATGTGTCGCTCTTACTGAAGAGTGTAGTGCTTTTATTCAAAAATACCCACCAAAGTTAAAAGATCCTGGTAGTTTTTCTATACCCTGCCATCTTGGACCTATTTTTATTGATCAGGCTTTGTGTGATTTAGGTGCTTCTGTTTCTGTTATGCCATTGTCTATTTATCAGAAACTGAACATGGGAGCTCTTAAATGCACACAAATCACTTTACAGATGGCAGATCGTTCTATAAAATACCATCTAGGTGTTTTAGAGGACGTCTCTTGTTAGGGTCGGGAAATTCTATATCCCTGTTGATTTTGTGGTGTTGGGGAGCCATGGATGAGGATGCCCAGATTCCTATTATTTTTGGTAGGCCATATTTGTGTACTGCTGGTTTGTCATTACTGATGCCAAGTCTGGGTCTTTAACTCTGAGTGTTGGTGATGATAAAGTGATTTTTAAACTAACCAATGCTGTTAAGGCACCTATGCTTGAACAATCTTGTCCATAGAATGAGATTTTCGACGAGGTAGGCGTGGAGAAGTTTCCAACTACACCCAAGGTTGCCTCGCCGTCTGGAGGCATTATCAAGAACATTTGGAGGCGAAAGATGTTTGATGAGGGTGGCACTCATTGTAAGCCCCTCCTATTTGAGAGATGGAGGATGCATGCATGTGCGGGACCTTTATCAAACCGGGGAGAAGGAACTCGTATCTTCTTTCCCTTCTTATTCTTTTCTCTTTATTTTATTTTTTGTTCCTTCCTTTTTTTTGTGAGCGAGAGTGAGGGTACTAACATCGTTTTTCCTCTTAGCATAGTCCTTGTCACCTTTGGCATTGAGGACACTGCCAAGTTCGGACTCTTGGGGAGGAGTTTTGTTTGTATTCCCTATCTCTTTTACTGCTTTCTAGGATAGATTTACTGCTTTGTTTTTAAAAAATTCTGAAAAAAAAATCAAAAAATATATGGTTCCCATGACTGGTTTAGTTGCCTCCCTGTGCCCCCTTGTTGTGCTCTATTTGAAAACAATTTGACTTTATTTTCTGGATAGTTGTGCATTTGTGATCTTGAGGATATGATTTGATGTTTGATTGCTATGATTTCGAGCGAATTTGATTATATTAGGACCACTTTGCGCTGCACATGAATTGATTAGACTGTGAGGCCTCTTTTTGTAGCCTATTGGATTCATATTATTATCCAGTCTATTCTTTTGTGTTAGTTCCTTTTTAGTGGATTGATCTTGACTTTGACTTCGTACTTGTCTGATTTTCGATGACTTGTAGCATATGCTGTGATAGAGGCGTTCTTTTGTCTTATTCTTGAGCTTCAGAGTGAATTTTGATATACTTCTATCCGCCTTACCCCGCTAAGCCTAATGACTTGTTTCGTGCTACTTAAACCCCTATTATGAGCCCACGGCCTTCATTTCATATTATTTCCAAGCCTAGCCTTGGGGAGCTTTTGTATGGGTTGAGTTTGAGATTGGTTTCTTGGTTTGGTTTGGTTGTTGAGGAATTAGTGTATTTGCTGTGGTTTGAGGGTGAGAAAAGGAAAAGAAAAGGCAAATATGGAGTTACAAGAATGAAGTTTAGAGAAATGAAAGAAAAATGAAATAAAAGTACAAAAGAATTCAAGTTCTTTCATACACGTATGTTCATAAAGGAAAATTCGCTTCATTGCTTGGAAAATTGGGTTTATTATGAGTTTGTCATTGATTTATGAGAGTTGGGTTACTTTACGTGGTCTTATGGTGTTGTTGAGTTGTGTAGGCCATCTTTAGGCCTTGTTTGAATGATTCATGCTCCCCCTTTCTTGGTTTTTCCACCACATTACCCAAAAGTACTCCCTACTACCTAAGCCCCATTACAACCCTCTAAAGTCTTCTTGAGCTCAGGTCTGCAGTGTTCATTTGATTGATTTCGAGTCAGTTTATCAAAGTTAAAGAGTATGTCTGCTAATTGAGTCGACTCGACTAGGATTAGCGTCATTTAACCTTCTTAAACACATGAGAGGAGTGAGAAGGGTATTTATGGTCGGGTTGGTGAGTGTTCGGGCATATTCTTTGCCTGCCACAAAATGGAGAGGAGTGACACCCCTTGAGAGCCTTTTCAGGACTTGCATGCTTTGAAGATGCTTGAGTTCGATAAATTGCTTGGATGATTGGTGGTTGGATGGATTTGATGAGCCAAAATTGAGATTATGCCTGCTTGAACGATTCTTAGTCTTGAAAATGTTTTGAGCTTTGATTTGTTTTTATCTTTGGGTGAGGCAATCTATTCCATGTTCATGTGCTGTTTGCTTGAGGACAAGCAAAGGTTTAGCTTGGGGGAGTTTGATATCACGATTTATATAGACTTTTCTCCCTTATTTACAAGCTATTTTGTGCGTCATTGGAGCTCTTGGGAGCTATTTTATGCTAACTATTGTATATAGTTATGGTTTTGTGTTTTAGTGTTGAATTGCAGGTTTTAGGGAGTTTTTCCTTATTCCTGAGCCATTTGAAAGCAACCACGGCTTTACGAGATGTTACGAGGCACGTAGGACGGCTCACGAGCTTTTATGGGCAGTTTAGAAGGTCCCAAGACCTCTAAACGTGAAGAATTGAGAGCCAAAGAGTCAAAAGGAGATTTTCGTACTCTGATCGGGTAAAATGGCCCGATCGGGCGAAGGAATTATGATCGGGTATAGAAGGCGGACCCAACGGGTAAGCATTGCCCGACCGGATCGGGCGAGAAGACAAGTGCCCAGACCCGATCGGGTGTATCCTGCCCGACCCGATCGGGTCGGATGCTCGTAGGTCCCATGTTGTTCCTGCTTACGAGAAGAGCGTGCTGGCTCAATTTGTCAGGCGGTACCCGAACGGGTTGTGTTGCTGGGCCCGATCGGCTGGCCCACAACTTCACCACATTGCGTTGCTTCGCTGCGTAGAACGAAGGGGAAACCAAGGGGCGAAATGTGTAGGCCCGATCGGGTGGCCTTTGGCCCGATCGGGTCCTGTGCACTTTATCGCGTTTTTTCTCATTTTTATTACGAATTTAGTTAGACTTGGGGGTATTATAAATACCTTTTCCTCATTATTTAGAGACATCTTTTACTCTAGTTTTACTCTAGTTTATTTCTCATTGTTCTTAGTTTAATTTAAACACTTTAGATTAGATTAAAGTTGATTGAACCTATTCGATTTCAATGGTGGTTCATGCTTTCTGTCAATTGGTATTCTTTCTTACCCTAATCTCTTCATTATTCTCAATTGCTTAGCTTAGTTATTTAATTATTCATGATGCAATTATTAGGGTTTCACACCATATTAATCTGATTATGAGTGAGTAGTTCTCTTTCTAGGGTGTTAGATAGGAAAGCCATGTTTATACCATGATTGTGATTTAGATTTCTACCAATTTCTAGGGCTTGATTAGGGTGATTGTGATGTGGTTTGTTCTTATTGAGTAATTAATGTCAGTGTACAATTTCATTGATTGCTTGTGGTTAATAGTTGTTTAGACAGATCCTATTTTACGACTAAGAGGCCTAGGACACGTGAGTAGTTCTGATTACTTTAGTGAACATGCGGCGTACGTTGAACTAAGGGGAATAGCCTTAACTATAGCTCAACACATGCTCTAATCCCCCGACTCTTGACTTAGGTTTTGATAGTAGTTGACCCTATTTGATTGGTATAAGCATGGTGGACCGACCTAATACCCTAGGGTTTTTAGTCCATAGTCAATTCCTGGATTTAATCCGTCTTCTTTAGTTTAATCATTAGTTCAGTCGATTCTTCTCTGATTTCATTTGAAGTAGCTATTTGATTGAATATTAATTTAGAAACTCTGTCTCCCTGTGGATCTGACCTTGCCTCCATTGACTACTGTAGTTAGAGGACTGTAGGTTTATCTTTTGAATATGTGATACCACCAAACCCTATCACCCATGTGTTAGTCAAGTTGGTAAACTAAAATTCTCTACTGATTTCTATGTGTTGGAGATGGAGTCTATCAAGCTGTCCCCGTTCTCTTAGGGAGACCGTTTATGGAAAAAACCTCCAACACTAAGATTGATGTAGGTGTTTGGTCATTGAGTGTTGAGTTTGGGGTCGGGTTTAGTTCTTTGGGCTGTTTGGTTGTAAGAAGTCTGTGGTGTCTGAATCACTGTGCCTTGTTGGTGCATGAGAGTTTTGGGCACATACCCCTTGTGGCACTACTAAAAAGAAAAGGGCCAAGAAAGTGAAAAGTCCGAACATATGCCCAGATTTGCCCCATGATTCTCACTTGTTTTCACCAACATTGGATGGGCAAAGGGTTTCCTCCTCTGATTTGCAGGTACAAGAGTTCAACCAAGGAGGTGATTGCTCCCCATATTGATTTCGAGTGTATTAGTTTTAGCTAACGACTCTAAACCAAGCGATACTCGGGAGGCAAACCCGAGCTTCTTTTCTTATTTTTTCTTTCTTTCTTTTCCTTCCACCCTCCATCTTCTTCTTCCGTTCCCGGATTTCCATCATTTTCTATCTGCTATTCCACCACAAAAATAGCCATACCCTTTCTCTATTCCTTTTCTCATCCCTTCCACAAAATTTCAAACACATTGAGTATTTGCATCCTAGGTTCATCTATTGGCGTGAATTTCGAACCTTTCCTTCCATAGAGGTTGGGTTTGAACTTATCATTGTTGGTTTGTTAAGGGAGTTGCTGTGAGTCGAGTGACCTTTGGTTTCATATATTTGTTGCTGAGTTGAGTTTTTGATTCACGCAGTGGTGGTGTTAAGGGAGTGAAGACTATGTGAGAGTTGATGTCGTGTTTATCCCCTTTCCCCTTCTTCTTCCTTCTTATGCATGTTCTCAAGCATTGAGGAAAATGTCTTGACCAAGTGGGGCGTGGTAGGGGATATTCATTGGATTGGGTGTGTTTTGTGTGTTCATAAGGTACTACGTTTTTGGAAAAAAACAAAATTGAAAAAAACAAAAAAAACTGAAAAATAAAATAAATGAAAAATATGTGAAAACCCATCAAGTTGGAAACTCATGCAACAATGGGGGCCCGGATAGGTTGAAAATTCAAAAGAGCAACCTATGCAAAAAAGTGGCTATCTAGAGCGGGTGAGATGGTGAGTTCATTGTTTTGAAAAAAAATGAGGCTAGGATGAAAACTCGAAAGAGCTCCTAGGCAAAATGAGAGATAAAAGAGAGATACTTTGAATCATTTGCCGGAGTTGGTGTCATAAGAAAGAGGGTGATATAAGGAGTGTTTTGGTAGGATTTCATCTTGGTGTTTGAAGTAAAGGCGAATAGGTTAGAACTCATCTATCTTTAGAGAAATAAGGATTGAATATGTTGATTTGTGCAGATTTGGTGTGAGTTTAAGTCCTTTCTTTCGGGCTCGAATTCACCTTATTTATTTCATGACTTTTGGTGTGTGATCTTGGTGTTGATCGTTATTGATTTTGCTACTAACGTTATTTCTTGTGAGCGTTTGGTCTAAGTGTGGGGGTTATCTTATTTCTGTATTTGACCTTAAGCGATTCGGAGGAGTAGCATCATATTTCTACACTAGGGTGGCGTGATATGTGAGTAGTTCACATGTATGTGGATGTGAAAAGGTGCCCCATGTTCTTAATCATTGAGCTTACTCGAGGGCGAGTAAAGTTCAAGTCTGGGGGTATTTGATGATACCATATCAGTCGTATATTTAGAGCATTTCAGAGTCTGTTTAGTATGGGTTTAGGCCTTGAGAAGCAGAGTTTCGGATTTATTAGCCTAAGGTGGTAGATGGGAATTGGTTGGTTTCTGTGCTAGAGAGATTTAAGGACATTTAGAGACTTGACATTATTTAAATCATTTACAGGTGGATTATGTCCCGTGTTCATGGTTCGTTCGGGTAAAGAAAGTCTTCAAGTTCGTGATTATTACATCCCGATTCTCGCTTGTGAGTTTCGATGGTTTACATGTTCGAGAGTATATTTGTGTTGGCGTGGTGATCGTGAAGCTCTATTAAGTTCGCAAGCATTCGTAAGCCAAGCCGCTTGCACGCAATGATACAAGCTCTAACAAATCTTGTGCGCGAGCAACGCGCCACCATACACGCTCACGCACAGACGTAGCAGCCCCGCAATCAGGGAAAGCTGCACGACTCGCGTTGCTAGTGCGCGCCTGACGCCCCAGCAGTAGCTCAGCAGAGCACAGCAACAGTACTTGCGCGCGACTCGACTCGCGCATGTCGAGCCCAGCAACGCGGACGGACGATTTAAGAACTTAATGTTTTGTTACTTAGTTTATTAGCTTCTAATTTCGATCTTTTTCATTATCTTTGACATTTAGAATTGATTAAGAACCCTAATTAAAGAGAGAAACACTTCTTCCTTCTCTCTAATCTTTATATGCTTTGGTTTATTATTGAAGACTCATTGATGTATGCTATGCCGATCGTAGCGTAAATCGATTCTTGAGAAACGGTGATTTAATCCTCGGTTAGTTTATTGTGAGGTTTTTATGAACAATTTAGTTATAATATTGAATTTTATTTTCATTGTTCGATTATTGATTTGGTTCTCTTTTCAATTAATCAATTGCTATTGAATTCTATTTTCATTGTTTGATTATTGATTTGTCTTCTTTTCAATTAAATCAATTGCTAAACTAGGGTTTAACTTTGAATCTGATTGCTCTTGTTATTTTCTGGAGAATATCTATTTCCAAACTGAATAATTGCGCTAGTAATTTGTTGTTTGGCAGCTAGTTTCCTAGTGGCTTTGACGTTCTTTTAGAATTGAACCTAAATTGCTGTTCAATTAGGTTGTTCCTTAGTTCAGTTATTCTATCTTTGCAGATTCGGGTAGTTTAACGTATCTTTAGAGGGAAGCGGGATTAAATTCTCAATCTATGTGTGATTAAGAATAGTTGTTCATATTTAGAAGCTGATGATCGATAACCCGAACCGAAGTGACGATTGACCGAACTCAAGACCTTTCTCCATTGGTATTCCCTTTATTTTATTATTGTTTTCTTAGTCTGTTAATTAATCTTTTTAAATCTGAAAACCCCCTTTCCATCTCTTGTGAACATACTATAGTACCTAAGTTTCTGTGATTCGACACTACTTGCCTCCTACATTAATTTGTATTGAAAAGTTGATTTTATTAATATTATCTTTGGTAAACGCGTGCGACCGTGTCCTACTAGTATTGGACTAGTATGAGTTGGAGTTCACGGTGGTAGCCCATGACTTTTTTCTTGGGGCCGGATTTATCATCGTGCCCTATTTTATTTAAATTAGTACCTCGATATCGTTGGTCACGGGGAGTACGAAGTTGCGGCCGTACTTCGTCTTTTAAATTGAAGACAATGTTTGGCTGAACAACTTGATTCATTGAGATTAATAAATTATTTATTGGTTTTGTGAAGTCTAGTTCAGTTAGTGATCAGTATGATATTTTATTATAATTGATTATTTATCCATGATTTAATATTTATTGGGATCCTACTAGGTATACATGATTTATTTGTTGCGCATGTACTCAACTTGCTGATTACGTGTTTTTTTGTGTGTCGATCATGGTTGTACTCTACTGATCTTGTTATGACCCTTAATTGACGAGTAGTTTATCAATAGAGTATTGCATATAGGTTTGAAGTGATGATGCATTCATACGCATTGGAGATTTGGGAATCATGGAGAGATAGCTTTCTCTTACCTGTAGCTATATTTATTTACGTATCTAGTTTGAAGTTACTTTATGGAATATTTATTTTTATTTTGTCTACAGTTGATTTAATTTGTGTTTTGATTTTGGAGAATGTTTCAAGTTGAACTATGTTTTCCTTAATGTTGAAGTATTTATTTAAATGTTCTTCCGCAGTAAGTCGATACGTTTGTTTCAAGTTCTATTTTATAAAAGAGAGAAATATCGTGTTTCAGTGCGTACTACGCAGCCCAACACCATTTAGTGTTATGGGTTTGCAAAAGTTTCAATGCAAAACCTATGAAGGGTATCGGTAGATTTGGAGATGCTCATTGGGATCAAAGTAGAGGTAAGCCAAGATTTGATTGGATAAGGGTATGTCTTCCAGCCTTTGAGAGAAAAACCTGCTTTCCAATGGTGTAGTCTTTTTTCGTATCACAGATAACATTTGTGGTGTCAACTGATATCATTTATTTATATAGAGTGTTTCCCCTTATTTATGAGCAAAATTGTGCGTCATTGGAGCTCTTCGGAGCTATTTTATACTAATTATCGCATATAGTCGTGGTTTTGCGCTTTGAGTGTTGAATTGTAGGTTTTACGGAGTTTTCTCCCTATTTCCAAATTGCTTAGAAGCAACTACGACTTTACCAGTTGCTATGAAGCACGTAGAAGTCATCACGAGCATTACGGATGAATATAGTGGTCCCAAGACCTCTAAACTTGAAGATTGAGCGCCAAAACGCTAAAGAAACGACCCAATGGAATTAACCCGTGCTCGACTGGCAGAATATGGCCCACTCTGGCGAAGATTTATGTGATCGGGTGCTGTGGATGCGGGCTCGATCAGTGTGCCCTTTCCCGACCCGATCGAGTGAGAAGCCCCTAGGTTGATTATTGCCTTCAAAGGAGAGAATAAGAGTGAAGGCTTCTTTGCCCAACCCAATCCCATCGGGCACCCAAGGTCTTGGCCGGGCAAGGCCATTACTTGACATCTCTGGGTTGTTGTTGCTGCGTTGCAAGAGGAGAGCAGCTTGCTTGCTGCTTTGTGTGTGGACCTGGCACCTTTGGCCCGATGTGATCGGGTGGAGGCCTAAAAGCTCTTTGTTGCTGTTGCGTTTTGTTGCAAAGTGGGAATTGGCTGGTTGATTTTTTTTGTGTCGTCCGATCGGGTGGCCCTTTCGCCCGATCGGTATCAAGCACGCGGAAGTGAATTTCCATTCATTTTTTTTTAATTGTTTAGGAGTTATTATAAATGTTTAAACTTCATTATTTCAGAGACATCTTTTATTCATTTATTTTCTATTGTTCATTAGTTTAGTTTTAGAGAGCTTTTATTAGTTTAAACACTTTAGATTAGTTCCAAAGGTGATTGAACATTGGATTATTTTTAATAAAAGTTACTGCTTCCGTCAATTGGTATTATTCTTCACTCTTAATTTCTTTCTTTAATTCTTAATTGCTTAGTTCGTTATTTAATTCATTCAAGATGCAAAGTTTAGGTTTTTATATTAGGTTTATTATTGTTGATTCAATCATGTCTGAGTAGTCTTAGTTCTAGGGTTTTAGGGAGGAAAACCATGTTTATACCATGATTCATATTTGAATTGCTATTAGTTTCTAGGTTTGGATTAGATTGATTATGGTGTGATTTGTTCTTGATGAGTGATTGATGTTATTGGCACAGTTTCATTGATTGCTTGTGTTAATAATTTTTTGCACATATTTGGTTTAATTTTAGAGGCCCTAGTACACCTCAATAATTTTTTGCACATATTCGTCTACTTTGATCCTTTTTATTGTTATAAATAATATGGACCAAACTAATACCCTAGACCTTTAATTCATAGTTTAAATCCCACTTTTATATTGCTTTCATTAGTTTAATTAGTAGTTCAGCGGATTTTTGTCTGATCTTGTTGAGTATTATCACCTACAAATATAATAGAAATGAAAACAATCCAACCACGTTTTCCTAAGAGCCTAATGAAACACTTCCGGAAGCGTGGACTCGTCGAGACTTGTAGAGAGAGTGTCCACATCATAACATGAACAAATGGTTTCGACGCAAACATTTTGCATAAATGGTCTGCAGCCTAAGAAGAGGAGAATGTTGACTCGCCTGCTAGAGGAGTTTTTCTGGATAAGGAATAGGCTATGATTTCCTATCAAACCTTGCAACCAATGATCATTCACTTCTTAAAACCTCACAAAGAAGGTATTGGAGGTAGACACTCTTGCATTGCTGACTTCACAAATGGCGAAGCTGAACCAGAAGATTGACACCTTGAGATCCTCTACCTTGACACCCCTCCTTTGAGCATTAATGATATGTTCGGTCGTTACACCCATTACCTCATCTTACTGCGAGGTATCTGGTGTTCAAGGTCATTTTGGGCACGATTGCTTCAATTCAGTCGACATCAGATGGATGATAAGAGGTTTTTAGTGTGTCGTTAAGGCACTAAGAATCGCTTAGCAAAAAAAACTTATAAACCTAACGAGCAACTACTAAGAACGTAGTAATGACAAGTCAAGGGTCGAACCACAAGAAAATTGGGATTGATTATAGTCTACTAAGTCCAAAACTACCCAGCTGAAGGGTTTTTGGGGTTTGAGATTGAATAAGATACCAACTAATCAACTAGATAATGAATACCAACTAAAAATCAAGTAGGAAAATTAATATAATAAGGAAAGCACTAGAGTTCGGGCTACTCGTATGAACATGGTCTCATTAACGATAATCGACGCTATAGTGATTTACAGCGATGTCAATACAAGGTTAAGTTTCCCTCTAATTTACTTGAGTCCTCTCTCGAATGCCTTGCGGTGTAATCGATTAATCAACCAACCAAATCCTCTTTCGAATGGTCTTTGGTCCATTGATTACCAAATTCAATGAGATCGGAAAACCCCTAATTAAAGGATCCTTAATTCCTACCCAATCCCTTGGTCTAGAAATCAAGTCGAAACATAGGAATGACAAAAGGGATTAAAGTTCGATTAAGAACAATAGAAACCCTAAGTGCGCTAGCATAAACGTTATCAAGATCTATCCTAGGGTATCAAAACACCACATTCAATGCATAGACAAACAATTGAATCATAAAAAGCATAGACAATCTACATTAAACCCCTAATTCATACTTTCGCCCGAACCCTAGATAATGAACTACTGACTAATCATGGATTCAAAACAATTGAGATTAAATAAATTAAACATGATAAACCAAGCAATAGAAATAAACAAAAGAGATTGAAGGAAAATTACTTGAATTACGATAAAGGATTCGATCTTCTAGGTTAGACTACCGAGAAAACTGAGAGACTAGAGAGAGTTTAGGGCTACGCTAAATTAATTAGAGTGTAAGAGTAAGAGATAATAATCGACAAAAACACTAAAAACTAAATAAGAGGTTCATATTAAACTAAGACGGAAAAATAGGGTCAAAATCCGAAGTCATGTCGCCACGGTCGTGGTGAAAAATGCCACGGTCTTGTCGCCTTAAAATTGTCTAGGCAACAGCTAATCTCCAAACGGATTGACTCGACGAAGCTGGTCACTTCGGCCGTGGTGATTTTGCCACGACCGTGGCCCCTGACTTTCATAGGATCAGTTCCAAATCTCTTCAACAGCCTGTCTTGCTTGCTACAGGTCCCCACGACCGTGGTGACCTACTGGTCAGCAGACAGCTCAACTTCGAACGATCATATCTCTCTCGTCTCTTATCGGAATTGGGCTCATGACTAGTCGTTGGAAAGCTATCGAAACGAGCTAACACCGCGGGAATCACCTTAATCAGATTTATAGATCAAACGTTATGTCTATTTGAAGTTCAACATTCCACAACTAGTCTTCCAATGATCATATCATTTCAAAAACCTGCTAGTTAGCTTGGAAATCATCCAAAAACAACTAAACAGATAATGAAGCATGTCAGAATAACTCAAAGGTGACATAAACCATGCAATTCTAGGCTTAAATGCTCTAAACTACATGCAAGGACACTAAAAATGACATACAATTAAGCACAATAAAGTGCTTATCAAACTCCCCCAAGCTAGTCCAATTGCTTGTCCTCAAGCAATGCAAATCAAATTTAAGGGTAAGAGTTCAATGACTCCTCACAATAATACGCATGCCAAGATAGAGAATAAACACCTTTTCAGACCTTTTCATCAATAAATGGAAAACACTTTCAAGCCTCAAAGTTTATAGCACAAGGAAAAGCATCCAATCTTACCACAAGTTCTCCCAAGCTTGGCTCAGTCATATGGATAGTAACTCTCACTTTAGTCGTGCTCAATGTCTCTCATGTGTTTGTAAGGTCGCAATAATCGCTCAAGGCTCAATTCCGTTGACTAAATCCCACCATAGGCTTGCATATCTTCTCACTCTCCATCGCGTGAGACATAAGTTATTTTCAAGAATCATGAGGACTTTATCGAGGTTGTAATAAAGGGTAAAGGTAAGGGTGTGGATACATTTGGGAATTTCGTAAGCAAATAGGGGAAAGTGAAGCTTTCAAATCAACACCAACTAGACAAACGCTAACCCGAAACCATAAAATTTTGTTACAACCACTCAACCAACCAATAATACCTCCTGCAATAGCATCTCCTAATCTCTCTTTATTAAGCATTAAGAACAAAACCACAATTTTTTTTGTTGGATGTTTGATGTTCGCATTTTTTTTCTTTTTTTTATCTTTTACTAATAAGGGAGAGAGATAGAGATCAACAAGAAGTAGGGAGGAGGTCAAGTCAACACAGAACGTGAATTCAACCAAAACACACACATCATACAACCAACTCAAATCACTATCAGAGCACTGAATCACAAGATATACCAGTCAGCAATCTAGCTTCACAATCCCCTAGGTTAGGAAATCGGTAATAGGCTAAAGATGCGGTTAAACAAGAAAACAGGCTCAGGCTCACGAGGGTTACAAAGGAGGTAAGATAATATGGGTGGCATTTGGCAATGTAGTTCATATATATATTGAACGCCCCAATCATATTCAAGAATCAAACCAGTCAATGTACCAAGGAGAATCAATACAAGTTCTAGGGAATGTTCGTCAAGGAAGAGCATCACACAACAAGCAGATAAGACTGAAAAGATGTCAGCTATAAGGCTATGAAACACATGCTCTCATAAAGGGTATAGCTACCAACACTACCGAGTCGTACAAGAGAAACCAATCATACCACAACCCGACAATTCCTTGGCCTACTAGAGACTTATCAAAGCATTTCCTATATTTTTTAGTTTTCAGGTCATCAAGAAAAAACACATGCGTACCAAAGGCGGAGTCCAGACCTAAATGCAATCTATATGCACATGCAAGGCTAAAGAAATCTACATGCACCCTAAACATGCTACTAAATACTAAATGCAACCTAAACATGAACTAATATGCAACTAATGCAAACTATAGGCAACTAAAGTATAGATCCTCCCCCAAGATAAACCACACAGTGTCCTCACTGTGAAAAGTCGAATGATAACAATAGCAAGGGAGGGGAAAAACTCGCCTCAGTGGTCGGGGAGGGGGGTCAGGAACCACGGGAGTAGATTTTTTCCTTTAAGGTCATCAATCGAGCTCCCAATGACATCTTTATATTTTTGTAATATCTTAATCAATTCTGGTATAGAGAGATGTCAGCAAGAGCCGCGTCAACATTAACAGGATAAGTACATGCATCATTAAGGAAGAAATACTTAAGGGAGTGGGGAAGGGGTTTGAACTCTACCTTGGAAGGAGGCTTAGTACTTCTCCTCCTTAGCAACGAAAGTGGCTAGGACCTCAAATCCCGACCCAAGTGTTTCCTCAACGGTAGCACCGTCGAGAAGTATAGAGAACTCTTTCACCTCTTCCATATCTAAACTCGGCTCCTCGGTGATAGAAGTATAGGGCTCATCATCAGTGTGAGCTTCTTTCAAAACCTTCCATTTCACTCTCCACATGACCAACCCGACAAACTCTCTCTATCATGGGTCTCTTTAATGTTTCGGAGAACTCAGACACAACCTTCTCATTGGATACCTCAACCGTGATTGTATTATTTCTACAATCCTTATGGCACCCAATGTCTTAAGAGCCTCTCTTCCAAGAATGAGAGGAATCTCCCAATCTTCCTCCCAATCCATCACACAAAATCATACGGCACCAAGACATGCCCAACTTGTATCGGAATATCCTCCAACTAACAGGAGGCGCTCTCAAAGATCGATCCGCCAATTGAATAGTCTTCCTTGTAGGAAGAAGAGGGATGTTTAGGCGCTTAGCTATAGATAGAGGCATCAAACTCACACTCGCACCCAAATTGGCCAATGCACCCTTAGGCTCGAGGTCACCTATCTTCACCGGCGGAGTGCGGGAAGCTTCCGGGTCTCTTTGCCACTTAGGCATATCTCGTTGCACTAGAGCACTTACTTGGTATGGCAATTTGATAACCTGGCTTCAACTTTTCGTTTGCTTGAGAGGATCTCCTCATGAACTTGGTATAGGCTGGCATTTGAGACATGGCCTCAAGAAATGGAATGGGTATTTGAAGGCCTTTCATAACTTGGAGGAACTTAATGAATTCATCGTTCAACTTCCTCTCCACCAACCTTTGAGGATATGGGACCGATGGCACATAGGTCTTAGGTGGAGGAGGTGTTGACAATTGAGCTTTGTCACCAACTTGCTCATGAGTTTCCTTATCTTCTTCCTTTCTCAACATCCACCTCCTTTCATCTTCCTCAATGATTGGTCTTCTTCAACCACCTCAACTTCACTTTCTTCACACTCATTAGGCATCTTGGGGTGCTCATAGCTTGTTCCCGACCTCTAATGGATAGCTTTGACTTGATGTAGGTCGTGGAACAAGGCTTTGAAGTTAATTTATGGGGTTATGTGGTTTTTCTCAGCCACTTGAGCCAATTGGGTTTCAAGCATATTTGTGTGAGCTTTTAACTCTTGAAACCTTTGGTCATGACTTTGAAGAGCTTGGCTTTGAAGAGCAAGGGCTTGGGTGATGGTTTGAAGTTGTTGGAGAATTCTGGATGTAGGATCGGAGGAACGAGTAGGTTCGGGGTTTGGCTTAGGAAATGGTGGGTTTAGAGGGGCTTTTTTGAAGTTGGATCTTTAATGCGGGGCTTGGTAAGTATTAGCGTTCGAGAAGAGGAACCACCTTGATTAAAGCCATGAACCCTTGTTGAGCTTGATTAAAGCCATGTTGACGTGGATTCCAACATTGCCGAGGTTGGCTTCAAGCTCTGGTTATAGCCTTGTTGAGGTTGTCTCCACCTCTACTTGTTGATTGCTCCTATAACCTTGGTTACCTTGATAACCCTCCCCTCTTCATTTCATCCTCGTCATCTCCTGACTGGAGACTCTCCACAATAAAGGGTATCATGGTTTGTACCACCATATATGTCACAAGAGAAAGCATTCACTTGTGATGGACTAGATGATGCAAGGGTGATCTTTGAGAACTTTGTCAAGTTGATCCATCTTCGTTTGAATTTGATCCATTGGGTCCAATTCAAACTTTCCACCCTTCTTCGGTTGAGCTCCTCTCCTTCTTCCACCCCATGAGTAGTTCTTGATCACTTCTTCAATGGTGGCATCAATTGGTCTTGCGGGACCTTGTTGACCTCCCGCTCCAGCATCAAGGTTAGCACGTGACATAGGATCAAGACCATCATAGAAGAACCTCATGAGTAGATTTTGATTGAACTCATGGTGAGGGCACGAACGAATCAATTCCCTAAACCGTTCCCAAGCCTCCGCAAGTGTCTCATCACATTTCAAGCCAATAATATCTTTGCGTTTTCGACTCTGGGAAATACTTCTTCAAAAAAGCCAATGTAACTTGCTCCCATGTAGTGAGGGAGTTAGCGGGCAAGCTCTTGAGCCAAGACTTTGCCTTTCCGGAAAGAGAAGACTGCAAGAGATGGGTCTTGATGTGGTCTGGAGCGACATCATTCGTCGTTATCTTAGCAAAAATCTCCAGAAACCGATCAAGATGATCTAGTGGATCCTCATCCGACCCTCCACAAAATTGCTCTGCTTTCACCATCCAGGTGAACTGAGGGTGAATGCTGAAATTTGTAGTATATAGAGCTGAATTCAACCCTGTAAAACATAGGACCCTGGATTTCCGAAATCCCCGAAAAGTTGTGCATTATCCTCACCCATGTTTCGGATTCACTTGTTGAACTTGAGGTTGGTAGTTGGTGCAGAACCCAAGGTTAACCATTCCAAACCTCTCGAAGCTTTCGCAAAGTGCGATTAATTTCTTGGTCTAAAGGCAAGATGGGTGAGCCGTGAGTTCTCCTTCTCATGTACCACAACAAAGATAAGGCATTGCTTAACAACAACATAATAAAAATCACTTAACTAATACTAAACTCAAGTAAACTTCAATCAATAGCACAATTTCCCCGGCAACGGTCATTTTTTGATAAGAGTGTTTTAGTGTGTCGTTAAGCCACTAAGAACCGCTTAGCAAACAAAACTTATAAACCTAACGAGCAACTACTAAGAACGTAGTAATGGCAAGTCAAGGGTCGAACCACAAGGAAATTGGGATGGACTATAGTCTACTAAGTCCAAAACTACCTAAGTGAAGGTTTTTAGTTTGAGATTGAATAAGATACCAACTAATCAACTAGCTAACAACCCCAACTAAAAATCAAGTAGGAAAATTAATATAATAAGGAAAATACTAGAGTTTGGGCTACTCGTATGAACATGGTTCAGACAACGATAATCGACGCCATAGTGATTCACAAAGATGTCAATACAAGGTTAAGTTTCCCCTCTAATTCTACTTGAGTCCTCTCTCGAATGCTCCTCAAGAGTAATCGATTAATCAACTATCCAAATCCCTCTATCGAATGGTCTTTACTCCATTGATTAATAAATTCAATGAGATCGGAAAACCCCTAATTAAAGGGACCCCTTAATTCCTACCCAATCCCTTGGTCTAGAAATCAAGTCGAAACATGGGAATGACAAAAGGGACTTTAGTTCTATTAAGAAAATACGAAACCCTAATTCATACTCTCGCCCAAACCCTAGATAATGAACTACTCACTAATCAAGGATTCTAAGCAATTGAGATTAAAAAAATTAAACATGTTAAACAAAGCAATAGAAATAAACAAAAGAGATTGAAGGAAAATTACTTGAATTCGATTAAGGATTCGATCTTCAAAGTTCGACACCGAGAAAACTAAGAGTTTAGAGAGAGCTAGGGCCAAGCTAAATTAATTAGAGTGTAAGAGTGTTATATAATAATCGACAAAAACGCTAAACACTAAATAAGAGGTTCATTAAACTAAGACAGAAAAACGGGGTCAAAACCCGAAGTCAGGTCGCCACGGTCGTGGTGAAAACGCCACGGTCGCGGCGCCTAAAAATTGTCTAGGGCAGCAGCTAATTCTCCGAACGGATCACGACGAAGTCAGTCACCACGGCCGTGGTGATTTTTCGCAACCGTGGCCCCTGACTTTCATAGGATCAGTTCCAAATCTTCAACTGTTGTATTCATTGTTTTAATGATGACAAATAATGTTTTTGGACTTTATAGTAAAATGTATATAAATCCTTTTATTATTTCATGTGTTGGATTAATAATTAGTTTAAGTTTAACATGTCGAGAAATTGTTGTGAGTTGACCTAATCAAGTTATTTAAAATAATTATTATATTCACTCAAATAAATAATGTTTTGAACTTAGGTTTATTTCGTAGACTTAGATTTTATTTAGGATTTAATTTTATATTTATCCGTTCTTTATTTATTTTATAATTTATGGAGTTTAATTAAATTTTAATTATGACTTGTGGAGAAAAGTGTAATGAGTTTAACCTAGTCAAGTTACTTTAAATTAATTATTAAGCACTCAAATAGATATAATATTATTTGCTTTGAATTAACCTAATTACATGGAATATTATTTTAAATAAAATAAAATTACATGATATTAGATGGAGTATTTTTTGAGGCGTTTATACAGATTTGAACAAGTCAAATCTAAAGGTAAAAACACTATGTCCATGCGTCACAAGAAGAAACTGCCCAGCTAGGCCGTTCCTGGAATCTAGAGTCAGTTCCTAGAATCTAGGAAGTCAGTCGACTGACTACTAAGTCAGCTCCTAATATCTAGGAACTGCAGCAACCAACTATGACCACTACCAACAGCATGCTACAATTGTGGGAGGAAGTGTTAACCGAGTGTAACAACTTAGCAAACAACTTGCTTATTATAAGGAGCATGTAACAACCAAGTCTTACTCAACAACAAACTAATTTTGTTAGCAGTTCCTGGTTTCTAGGAACAAGCGAAACCTACCAATTAAGAAAGTTCCTGGAATCTAGGAGGTGTAACTAACCACCAAGTATTCAGCAGTCAACAAGCTAACTACATGCTGATTTAGTGGAGATTGTGGCTGACTAAGACATGGACTTAATGGGCAAGCTTCATGAAGATAATGGCTACAAACACGGGAGATCATGGCCTACACCATGGGGCCCATAACTACCTTGAAGAGCAAGAATAGGAGGTTGTTGAAATCGGATAACACAGGGGGAAGGTTGCACAGAATGAAGACTAAGACTTTCCAAATTTTAATGTTCATATATATTGGAAAGTTTTCATTCTATTTACCTCTTCATAGCAAACATATTGTATTCGTTTTTGAGTGTTGGTTAAGGGGAGAATAACAGAGAAACTTGTGTAATCAAGAGAGAAAGAGAAAGAGAAAGAGAAGACTTCGAGTGAAGTCAAGTGAGAAGACTTCGAGTAAAGTCGAGTGAGAAAGTCACGTGTTCAGGGGGAACAAGGTGACTGAGAACAAGCCCTAGAGGAACAGGGTCAAGTCTGAGAGGAACAGGGTCAAGTTCCTAGAGGAACAGGGTCAAGTTCCTAGAGGAACAGAGTGAGAAGTGATTTATAATAGGTTGTAATGAGTTGTAAACACTTTATGTATAAGAGAAGGCAGGCTTCTTCCTAGAGAATTTTGGAAGAGAACCTTGTTAAAAGTACTTCTCTGTGTTCCTACTCTTTGTTCCTATTCTTTTTAGCTTATTTTCTTTGTTTATCTAAGAGTTTTTGAATTCCGCAAAAAGTGTCTAAAATCCCACAACTGCAATTCACCCCCCTCTTGTAGTTGATCTAGTGTTCATACTAGACTAACAAACAGCTGTCTTGCTTGCTACAGGTCCCCACGACCCGTGGTGATTTCACCACGACCATGGTGACCTACTGGTCAGCGGACAACTCAACCCTGAACGATCATATCTCTCTCGTCTCTATCGAACTTGGGCCGTGACCAGTCGTTGGAAAGCTATTGAAACGTACCACACCTCTCGCTAAAAAATCACCTTAATCCGATTTATATATCAAACGTTATGTCTATTTAAAGTTCAACAGTCCACAACTAGTCTTCCAATGACCATATCACTTCAAAAACCTGCTAGTTAGCCTGGAAATCATCCAAAAACAACTAAACAGATAATGAAGCGACAATATAACTCAAAGGTCACATAAACCACCCAATGCTATTTTTAAATACTCTAAACTACATGCAAGGACATTAAAAATGACATACAATTAAGCACAATAAAGTGCTTATCAATGGAGCGGGCAAATGCCTTCCAACAGAGACCACAACATTTCCCCTTCACTTAACTACCAAAATCCACGAAACTTTCAACCACCACCACAAAACCACCCCAAATCATCATTCTACCAAAACCTCCTTGGCTTCGTAGACCCTAATAAGTGGACTTTAGGTTCACTTATTTGCATGTAGTTTTAGGGCATTTAGATGCATTTTAGGTCATTTAATTTCCTTTTTCCTTCCTTTTTCCTCATTTCTTATTTTCTCGTGTTTAGCATCTAACATCATATTTGCATAAAGTTAGATGTATATAGTTGTTGCATATGATATGCATACCTCCCCATCTAATATTTTCCTTGAGTGTTCTGAAGGTTATCACAAAAAGAGGCTTATAACAGGGGAGCGATAGGATTTAGTCGTGTCACCTAATCAAAATAAACTCACGGACCTCTAACTACGAAGCTGCGGGAAGCAGGGTCGAATCCACAGGGAGACAGAGTTTCTAAATCAATATTCAACCAATTCAGCTACTCCAGATGAAAACATGAAGGAATTAATTAAACTAAAGAATAGACTACAAGAATACGGAATAAATCGAGGATTAAACTATGGAATAAAAGTCTAGGGTATTAGGTCAGTCCACAATGCTTATACCAATCAAATAGGGTCAACTACTACCAAACCTAAGTCAAGTGTCGGGGGATTAGAGCCTATGCTGAGCGGTGGCAAGGACTCAACGCTCATAGTTCAACATACGCCGCATGTTCACTAACGTAATCAGAACTACCTTGGGTCCTAGTAATCAGTCGTAAGACTATCTAGCAAACAACTATTAACCACAAGCAACCAACGAAACCGCGCAATAACGACAATTACTCAATAAAGAACAAACCACATCACAATCACCCTAATCAAGCCCTAGAAATCAATAAGAGTCTAAATCACAATCATGGTATAAACATGGCTTTCCTATCTAACACCCTAGGGAAAGAGACTACTCACTCATAATCGAATTAACAACAACAAAACTAATATGAAACCCTAACAATTGCATCATGAACGATTAAATAAATAAACTAAGCAATTGAGAATAATAAAAGAGATTAGGGTAAGAAAGAATACCAATTAACGGAAAGCAGGAACTTTATTGAAATCGGAAAGAAATGATCACCTCTAAATTAATTCAAAGTGTTTGAATTGAACTAAGAACAATGAAGAATAAAACTAGACTAAAGCTAATGAAAGATGAATAAAAAGATCCCCCTAAATAATGAGAAAAAGGGTATTTATAGTGCCCCTCAAGTCTAAACAAAATACGAAATAAAGACGACCTGCGACGGATGGCGCCAGACCCGACTGGCCCGAGGCCTCCACCCGATCGCCTGAAACATCATTCGGGCCTTCTTTGTTTCTCGTGGTCGGCGCAGCTGCCTCAGCACCAAGACTGAGATCTGCGGCCCACCCGATCGGGCCTGGGGCTTTCACCGATCGGGATCTGGTGCAATTTTGGGCCAATACGCTTGCCTTGATACCAGCAGCAGAATGAGGGCTATGAGCATCCAACCCGATCGGGTCGGGTGCATTATGCCCGATCTGGTTCGGCGCATGTTGCTCGCCCGATTGGATCGGGCACGCTTGCCCGATCGTGTCCGTGACTCCCATACCCTCGATCATAAATAAACTTCGCCCGACGGGCCATTTCTGCCCGATCAGTGCACGGAAACCTCCTTTGACTCCTTGGCACTCTAATCTTCACGTTTAGGGGTCTTGGGACCTCCTAAACTATCCATAAAGCTCGCAAGCCATCCCCACGTGCCTCATAACATCTCGTAAAGCCGTGGTTGCTTCCAAAAGGCTCGGGAATCATGAGAAGACTCCATAAAACCTGCACCCCAATACTAAAACACGAAACCACAACTACATACGATAGTTAGCAATAAAATAGCTCCCAAGAGCTCCAATGACGCACAAATTAGCTTGTAAATAAGGGAGAAAACTCTATATAAATACGTGATATCAAACTCCCCCAAGCTAAACCTTTGCTTGTCCTCAAGCAAAACAGCACATGAACATGGAATAGATTACCACATCCCCAAAGATAAAAACAAATCAAAGCTCAAAAACATTTTCAAGACTAAGAATCGTTCAGCAGTGGCATAATTCAAGTTTGGCTCATCAAATCCATCCAACCACCAATCATTCAAGCAATTTATCAAACTCAAGCATCCACAAAGCATACAAGTCCTGAAAAGGCACTCACAAGGGTGTCACTCCTCTCAATTTTGTGGTGCAAAGAATGTGCCCGAACACTCACCAACCCGACCATAAGTACCCTTCCCACTCACACTCTAATGTGTTTAAGAAGGTTCAATGACGCTCATCCTAGTCAAGGACTCATTCAGTATGGTAAATACTTTTTAACTTTGACAAACTAACTCGAAATCCAATCAAATGAACATTGCAGACACGAGCTCAAGAGGACTTTATAGGGCTGTAATAGGGCTTAGGTGAGAGGTAGGGGATACTTTAGGGTAACGTGGTGGAAAACCAAGAAAGGGGGAGCATAAACCATCGAAACAAGGCCTAAGATGGCCTACACAACTCCCAATAATCACCCTAAAACCATGTAAAGTAACCTAACTCTCATAAATCAATGAAAAGCTCAAAACAAACCCAATTTTCTAGCAATGGAGCGAATATTCCTTTATGAACGTACGTGAATGAAAGAACTAGAATTCTTTGAATTTTGATTTCATTTTTCTTTCATTTTTTCTCTGAACTTCATTCACGCAACTCTAAACTTGCTTTTCTTTTTTCTTTCTCACTCTCAAACCACAGCAAATACACTTTCAAATTCTCGAAACCAAACTAAACCAACAAACCAATCTCAAACTCAACCCATACAAAGTCTTCTCAAGCTAGGCTTGGAATAGTATCAAGTGAAGGCTTTTAGCTCATAATAGGGGTTTAAGTAACACGAAACAAGTCATTAGTGCTCAGCGGGGCTAAGGAGGATAAAAGTATATCAAAAACTCACTCTAAAGCTCAAGAATAAGACAAAAGAACGCCTATCACAGCACATGCTACAAGTCATCTAAAATCGGACAAGTACGAAGTCAAAGTCAAGTATCAATCCACTAAAGAGGAACTAACACACAAGAATAGACTGGATAATAATATGAATCAAATAGGCTACAAAGAGGCCTCACAGTCTAACCAATTCAGGTATGCAGCACAAAGTGGTCTAATATAATTCAAAAATGCTCGAAATCATAGCAATCAAACATCAAATCATAGCTTCAAGATCACAAATGCCCAACTATCCAGAAAGCAAAGTCAAGTCATTTTCAAATAGAGCACAGCAAGGGGCACAGGGAGGCAACTAAACCAGTCATGGGAACCATATTTTTTTGATTTTTTCAGTATTTTTGAAAGTAGTAAATCTATCCTAGAAAGCAGT